>OZ014513.1:34143459-34528459 GCA_963966075.1 Aphodius sticticus
CACCCCGCTATATATTTACTTAGTAAATTACGCTACCTCGACCACATATGCTATACCAACAATAGAGTAAGTACAGCTTTGACAATAACGGTATACAGAGTGTCGTAACATTGATATACAACTGTATTGTGGGAGGGAAGGTAATTCCTAGTTGTATTGATCTCATTTACATATATTTTTTTAAATTTTGTGGTCATATGTACCTCTGGGCACAATCTAATTAAATTTCTGTATAATTCCTTATATGGTATGTTAGGGGTAGTTTTTATGACTGTTAAGGGCCGTTTACATACTCTGTCATGCTCGTCGTTTTACCTGCGCAATACAGGTTTGCACAGGTAATACGTAGCGTGAAGACGCAAAACACCATAGTTTTAATATTTTGTTCTCATGTGTTGCAACTCATATTTCATAAATATGCGCGGGTTTCCGGCGGACTACCTCAAAAATGTAGTTTACACACGTAAAATGCAAAAGACAGCACCGTGGAAACTAGACGTAGTAAAAAGACGGAGCGTGTAAACGGCCCTCAATACTTAGATAAATAAAAATGAGAAATATAGTCCGAACTTGTTGTGATTTACAGCAAGGGCGAGGAAACAGCTCATCGTTTGTCTTTCGTGAATGTACACAGAGAAATTAACAAGTTTTAATCAAATAATCCACTTATTAGATATTTATTATATGTTTAGACATTTTCAATTACCCCTATTTCCAATAATATTAAGTAAATTAAAGTCATTATTTTAAAAACGACTTGTTTACATTGTGAAGATTAAAAAAAACGTTTGTGACGAAAATATTGCACATGCACGACAAATCCAATTACGTACTTGAGTTATCTTTAAATATGCTTCGTTTGATTTTGGTATTTTTGAATCATGTTTCTTGCTTCTGAGGTTACGTGTCACAATTGAAGATACTAGATGCAAAACAGCACAAGTCTAATGGATATGCATTGGACTTGTGCTGCTTTGCATCTAGCGCATTCAATTGTTTGGCTGTAGATTTTTTAAAATTTCTTTGATTTTTGTTTTGGTAAAGTATAATGTTGTCATAATTTTGGCTTTTGTTTCACTTGTGTGACGGTCAGGCCTTGGCTTTTCGCTTTTCGCGTAACAATTACCTGTTAAAATGAAAACTATAAGGAAACATTAGGAGTAACACCATGTATTCTAAACTGACTGGCTGATGTTGGAAATGATTTTTATTTAAACATGCTAGTTGCTCTTAAAAATGAAATGACTTGGTTTGAAGTGATGCGTCATAATGAAAACTAAACAAAATACCACGTCAAATAATAAAAACAAACATGGTGACCATAAGAAAACCCAAAGTGGTTTCCCAAATGGTTTCTTTACAATTTTTAAAGATAACTCAAGAGCGCATTTAGTGTTGTCATCCGCTGGCGGCAAATGCCAGGGGAACATTCACTCAACTGGGGCCTTATGGGCCAACAGTTTGAGGTCTGTGGAAGGGCTTTATTTGGTATTTAAAACATGTAATACAATATATATACATATATACATACAAAAAAAAATATCTAACAAATGAAATATATACTCATATCTAGGTGTTCTCCATGTCAACTTCCTCCGCCAGGACGCGCCTTACGATGCTTGCTGTTTTAAGCAGCACTGCTTTCTGCATTGGCACATATATATCTTTGGGGAAGTTGAGCATTTCGATGCTATCGTGCAGCTTCTTCGGATCTTCCCCCGTCGCCGTCGCCCCGATTACCACTGGGATAATTGTGACCGCCTCAGATCCCACATGCGCTTCAGTTCTTCTGCCAGGGGTAAATATTTGGATATTTTTACCCGGTGTGTTTCTTGTACATTATGGCGAAGTGGCACTGCAACGTCGATCACGTAGGCTCTTCTCGTCTCTTTGTTTTTAGGAGTAAGTCTGGTATGTTGTTGGGTATTGTCTTATCGGTTATAATTTTCCTGTTCCAATACAGCATTGCGGTGTCATTCTCGTGTACTGGCTTTGGTTCATATTTATAGTATGGTTCCTCTACCCGCTGCGCCGGCAGGTACATTTCCACTAGTTTTTGATGTATCATCCTTGCCACGTAGTTGTCTTTCCAGGTAATCCTTTGGCGCAAGAACTTCACATCCTCCCACAATGTGATCTAGGCTTTCTTCACCTTTGTTACACAATCGGCATCTAACGTGGGGTATGTTCTGGTGTAGGATTCGTCGTCTGTAGGACTTTGTTGGTATGACCTGATCCTGGATCGCTGTAAGAAATCCCTCATTTTATTATTATTATATTATTATTATATTATTATTATATTATTATTATATTATTATTATTATATTATTATTATATTATTATTATATTATTATTATATTATTTTATGTTACGTAATAGAATTACCTGCGTAAGCAAACCTAAAAGCTTGAATTGATGATAAACCTGTCATCATAAAAACGTGACAGTTCTGTTACTGATGTAGGTCACTCTTTTTAATTTCTTTTTTTTTAATTTTATTTCTACCCAATATATTTTTTTGTGTAATCTTAAATAAGTAGAATACAAATCGGATATTTTTGACACTTTTGGTGGCCATATTGGTTCCGCCATTTTGAATTTTGTATATTTGATACCAGATCCCAATCACAAATCTACCTACTATGCAAGAAATTATAGAATTTTATAGGAATTTATTAATTTATTAATGTTTCTTTACATTTTCGGTCGCCATATTGATGCCACAATTTTGAATGTAGAAAATCTTACATCAGATTCGGTATAAGAGACGCCAAGCCACCTTACAGGCGTTAAGAATGCTTGTGTTTCAAAAGTCTAAGTTTAGTATTAGTATAGACCACGTTTTCAGGTTTATTCGCCACTGTCCGTTGCCTTACATGAAAAAACCCATATTCACCAATCGTAAACAACTTGTACTGAACTTAAGCATAATGAATTAAGGCAGTTTAAGAAATTTTTGTTACTTTTGTAACTGTAGAATTTATGAGAAAGGTATTTGTCGGGCAATTCCGAAGAAGAAAGAATAGAATTATAGAATGTAGAATTTATATTTGTGTGGTGCTAATGACTATGTAAACTTTTTTAAAACAAATATTTCCATCTTAAGATATCTGTCTATTCATTTTTAAAGAAAACTTATAATAGTTATGTAATTTATATTATATTTTATAAGTTTAACAATTGCCCCTAATTCCGACACCAAGCGTATATTTTGATTCGAAATCCGACACCTCAATGAACCTAATTCAGACAATGATCCTAAATCAGACACTGTGGTACGTTATACCGACAAATATAAACATTATAGTAAATATTAAGTGTTTTAAATATTGTTAAATAAGATTTATTATTATACATTACTATGTTAACCATTTATGTTTTACGAATTTTAAGAAAACGCAGTATAAAATAAGTTCTTATTCTTCTTCAGTCTGCCCTCTTTACCTGAGCTGTATTTTAATGTTTCTTGCATCTGGAATTTTTAGTGTTGTCTTTTTCTTGGCGGAACTTTTTATTCTGTTCCGTTTTCGCGTCCTTTCCTATTTCTGTAGAATGATTTTCTTTTGTGCTTCCTTCTTTTTTATTAACAAATATTCGCTCCAAGCATTAGAGATAGTGTTACAGAAGAACAGTATGTTTTTACTTTATTTTGGTGTTTCAGGCCAGAATAATGATTTTTTTTAAATAGAGATGGCATCAGTTCAACTGTTATCGCCAAAGGTGGCGTATCAATGCCAAAATCGTTACTCTCTGCTGCTAGTGTTGCATCATTCTGTCTCATTTCATCATCTCGTATGATGCCTGTCCATATTTATAACGGAATTAGGAACTATTGATGATTGTAATTCCGGCACCCTGTAATAATTAGGGATTATTGATGTCTGTAATTCCGACACTCGTGTTGGTATTTGGATAAAATGCGTACAATTAATTGTAATATATATAGCAAACGATGTAAAATATGTTATTTTCTAGTGGAAATGCAGCAATAGAGCTGTATTAGAGTATTACTTCTAACCGTGTACACAATTCCGATACACATGTCTAATTTACGGACGTGCTATATTTACATGTACCTAATTCCGACACCCCGAAATTTGTAAATAATACTGGTTAAAAAAGTAGTACACCGTATTATTATGAAAATATAAAATATTTCAGCCAGCTTAAATAGATATTATTAGAATTTTCTTAGGTACTGTTATCCTATAGCGATTTAAAAAGAAGTCGAATTGCAGTTACCATATAAGGAAAAAATCAACTTTTAGCATACCATCCGTCATCATGGCCTGTCAGTGCCTCCGCATCTACTGGCCAATTGTATCATCGTGGTAACAGTGAAGTGCGCAGGTTGAAACGTCTTCTGGTTTCTGGCTTAAGTAAAGTTACTGGAAAAGTTAACTTAAGATTTAAAACAATATAAATACATTGTAGTAGTATTAAACCTAAGAGTTCACTTCCTACAGTCATGCTTACTATATGCCATGTTATCCCCACACGAAATGCTTATTAGCTCCAGGGCAGATTGCTACACTCACTAAAGTTTTATTAATAATAAAATTATAATAATAACAAGATTTAATAATTATTCGCCAACCACTCCACTTAATAAAAAAAACTTTAAAGATGGTGCACATTGTTTGCCATTACGGTATTCTTTGTTTTATTAACGTCATTAAAACGAATCTCAAAATATACAAACTATTTTAACACAAGTAATAAAACAACAAAAAATACCTCAACCTGACATATTTCTGTTTCGGCTGAAATGAACTTGAACTTCTAAATGTCCAAGAGGAAAACGAGTAACCAACCGTTTTACGCTTCTTTATGAGTGCATACTGTAATTGTTATGCGGATTTAATACAGTGAATTATACTATCGTACTTCATATCAATTTGCCCATTGCCGCACTACATTAGCCTGAAGTAAATTCATGCATGAACAAAGTACGTAATATCATCATCAAACTACAGAAATGTAATTTCGGTTCATTTTCATCTAATAACAGTAACAGTAACCTTTGAAGGTTAACGTTACTTTCCGGCTTCCCCTTCCCAACCATGACAACGATACCCATCAGCGTACAAATAGCGTTGGCGTAATACTGGCGTTATGAAGCGCAGAAATCGCATGGGGATACCAATATGCGGACCCTCAAATCGGCGTAATATACATATTAGCAAATGATACCTCAATTAACAGATAAACGGTCCGGATACAACGTTAAGGCCATGAAAGGGCTAATATTTACAGGAAATATTTGATGATCGCCCACAGGGTTATAGAGTGATAGCCAAATATTCTAGACGCACGCTCTCCACTCAAGTTTATATAACACCGGTAGGAATTTTTATTTTGTAGTCTTGGGGCCGATCTTACAAGTGCTTGTATAACCAGTAGAATAGCTCTGTTATTCCCAGAGTAATTATTTCTCAGACGTCTCCTATTGGTTTATATATTTGTTGCCATAGGCAACCAATTAGATTATAGAATCATTGGTGTTCAATAAGGTGTTAAAGAATGAAAATGCAAATGATATTCCTTGTTTCCTTTATATCAGTTCGCTACATGTTTCTCTTCCAACTAGATGCTTGTTCAGGCGGTAAAGGTTAGATAAATAATGTTAAGATGTAGTGACAATTATTAGATAGTAAATTTGTTACTCAATGTTTTGCCGCGAAAACATGGCCAAAACTCGTAATAAGCTTGGGCTTTTGAAACATGTGTTAAACATGCTTATAAGAGGTTTTTGGGGTCTCTGATTCCAAATATGATTTCAGATGTTCAAAATTCAAAATGGCGGAACCAAGATGGCGGCAAAAAACGATAAAATATAACCGATTTGGATGAAACTTATTTCCTGCGACATTGCTGGACTCCTCATTCCTAATCTGATAACAGATTTTTAAAATTCAAAATGGCGGAGTCAATCTGGCGACCGAAAATGTAAACAATTTCCAAATTGCATGAAAATTATATCCTGCAATATTACAAGACATCTGATTCCAAATCTGACATCCGATGTTCAAAATTTAGAATGGCGGAACCAACATGGCGACCGAAAATTAAATTTTTTTTTAAATTTAATTGAAATCATTTATTGAATCGCCATTTGCAGACACAATATAAAACATAATTATAATTAACAAAACATAAACGCAAAACAAATGGACTCCCTTAAGACTAGCCAATAGCATCCTGGCCTTCCAGGGAGCCACAACTGATAATATTATAACTATACTACCACAACCAAGAAAAGAAACAAACGCACTCTGCTCAACATGTATATATATATATATATATATATATATATATATATATATATATATATATATATATATATATATATATATATATATATATATATATATACAGGCTGTTCCTAAATATCATGTAAATACGAAAAGGGGTAATTCTTTGGCTTATTTAATGACTAAAAATGCATATAAACATAGGTCCGCAAACGCTTCGTTGCCGATCTACAGGGTGTTGAAATTTCAAGATTTTTTTAGTTTTTTCTTTATACCCCTTTTAGTTTTTCAGATATTTAGCTCTAATTTGGGATATGGGTTACGCTGTAGGACTTACAACATTGGGCATACCTAATGGTTTTAAGAATCTACAGGGAGATATTTTTTCAGGGGTCATGCCCCCTTTTCTCCCCATGAACTTATTTTCGGTGCGCCGCTGGTGGATTCTAAAATACAAAATGCATTTTTTGTTTTGTTCTAAGGCATTTTAATCTTTTGTAGTTTTTTCGTATTTACCACCGTTATCGAGAAAAAAAATAAAAGCTTTTCTGTGTTACGCAAGATGAAATTAAATAATTGGTCTAGTATGCCTTGGCTTGATTTAGATAACCTTTTTTTGTATTTATTGTGACATTTTATTCGCCACCAACTGTTAAAAATTAAAACTAGGATACAAGAGCTATAAAGAAAAAACTAAAAAATCTTGAAATTTCAACACCCTGTAGATCGGCAACGAACCGTTTGCGGACCTATGTTTATATGAATTTTTAGTCATTAAATAAGCCAAAGAATTACCCCTTTTCGTATTCGTAATTGGTATTTCGTATTCGATCGATCGCAGGCATCGCTGTCGGACGCGAATTTTCACCGGTTCGCGATGTCCGATTCTATTGTTTGCGGTGTGTGTAATAGTTCAATTAAACGTAATTCATCTGTTACGCAGTGTAGCCTGTGTGATTTACAGTTTCATATCAAATGTGTCAAGTTGGATGAGAAAGTTTTAGACTTCGTGGAGAAAAATAAAAACCTGGGGTGGTTTTGTGACATCTGTTCGTCGAATAGAAAATGTGCGCAAAAGACAGTTCTGATGGAAATTTATAACGGTATCAACGAGCTGAAGGCTTCTCTCAAGAAGCAAAGCAATCATTTCGGACAACAAGAAAAGTCATTGGAGACTATTACAAGTTCTTTGGAGGTCATGGGTTCTACGGTGAAGAGTGCCAACAGGGAGGTCTTGGACGAAGTTCACAAGGTGTCTTTGCATCAGGAACCCAACACCTATGCTGGCATGGTTAAGTCTAGAGGTTTGAAGAAGTGCGGTCCTGTCGTGATAATCAAACCCAAAGATTCATCTAAGAGCAGTGACGATACCACAAAGACGTTGAGGAATTTAGTCAATCCTATTGATTCTGCATTGATTTCATTGAAAAAGGTTGCGAAGGGCGGTGTTGTTGTTGAATGCAAGGACATGGAACGCACAAAAATGCTGAGCGACGAAGTTGTGTCCAAATTAGGAAATGAATTTGAGGTAAAAATGTCCAGCGGAAGACTTCCGAAGATCAAGTTGATTGGTCTCCGTGATGAGCTGAGTAATGATGACATCAAAAAGTATGTGAAAACTCAAAATGGTTTAAGCGATGACTGCGTTGTGAATGTACTGAAGGTGAATAAAATCCCGAGTAAGTCCGAATTTACTATTATAATTGAGGTAGACGGTGTCACGTTTCGCAAACTTATGTCTGATGGCTTTGTAAGCGTCTTCTGGGATAGCTGCCGAGCGTTTGAGGTTATTGACGTACTGAGGTGCTTCAATTGCTGTGAGTACGGGCACTTATCGAATGACTGCAATAAGAAGGATCCTGTATGCCCTTTATGCGCCGGTCCCCATAAGGTCGATAAATGCGTGGCTAAGAACCGATGCTGTACAAACTGCAAGCTTGCCAAAGACAAGGGCTTGGATATTACGTCTATTGATCATGCTGCATGGGCTTCTGATTGCCCGATTTACAGACGTAAGGCAGAAGTGCAACAACAGAAAATCAATTACGGGGCACATTTTTTACAAGTACGCCAGTCGGTGCAATAGGCGGGTCGGGTTCCGACATCGCTCAATGTGCTGACGACGCATCGGACACCGTTAATAGAACACTATTCGTTCACCTCAATGTTAGGTCATTGCCATGTAAATTTACTGATATTAAAAATTTTGCAATTGGCTTAAACTGCGATATCCTAGCAATTACTGAGACATGGTTAAATGAAAATATACCCGATGATGCCGTTTCTATTCCGGGATACAATATAGTACGGAAGGACAGAAGAAGCAGAGGTGGCGGTGTCGCTCTATACATAAAGCAAACCATAAAATACTGTCTTCTCGACGAAATCAATGATCCCGACCCTGATCTTGAACAACTATGGATAAAAATTGTCATTAAAAAAATTACCTTCAGTGTTGCAGTAGTATATCGCCCACCATCCGGAGGTGCATTCTCGCTGATTAGTTTCGAGAGAGCGGTTAGTGAGGCTCGTCGGCATTCGCAACACGTCATTTCGTTGTGAGATTTTAATATAAACATGTTAACTCCCTCAGCGCTTAAAAACTCTTTGCTATCTGTTATGAATGACCACTCGCTCGCTCAGATTGTGGCGGATCCGACTCGAGTCACTCCTGATACCGAGTCACTGATTGATCTCATTCTGATTGATGATAGTATTCACAATGTTGAGAGCAGAGTGATCGAGTGTGACTTCTCCGACCATGAGGCGATTGCTTGTTGGGTTCCACAGGCCGTTCCAGTGGAGCAACGGGCTCCTGTCCGTGTGCGCGACTTCCGAGGATTCTCTCAGGATGCTTTTCTCAGGGACGCGGCGTTTATTCCATGGGATTGCATGTATTCTCTAACAGACTTGGACGAAAAAGTTGATTTCTTCAATCTCTGTCTGACGGATTTATTCGACATTCATGCTCCCTTTAAACTGGCCATACATCGGCGCAAACCTACTGAGCCTTGGTTCACAGATACGCTGAGAATGATAAAAAATATGAAGAGCTCCGCTTGGCGTAAATACAAGCGTACAAAATCGACTGTTCATAGAGAGTATTATTGCGATCTCCGCAATTACTACAATCATGCTCTTACCCACGAACGAAGAGCGTACTTTGCGTGCCGGCTCAGTGGTTTGAGCGATCAGCGTCAATTGTGGCAGCATCTCAAATCATGGGGTGTTTCGCGAGGCGGTTCAGTCGATGTCCCGTTGGATCTCCGTGACGCGAGTGCTTTCTGTAACTATTTCGTGAACAGTGTTCCTAATGTTGCATCGGACCCTGTGTACGTTGAGTCATTCGAGCGTGGATCCTGTCCGGGAGTCGGGAAGTTTTCTTATCACCCGGTTGATGTAGTGACCGTACAGCGTCAGATTTCGCGCCTCAAGTCATCGAGCTGCGGTGTGGACGATATTTCGGCAAAGATGTTACAGCTCTCGGTTGCTGTCTGTGCTCAGCCTTTAACCCACATTATAAACTATTCCCTAGAAGTGGGCGCTTTTCCGGTACTTTGGAGGAGAGCGTTAGTGAGGCCAATTCCCAAAAAGCCCTCTCCGTCTGAGTTCAGTGATTTTAGACCTATTAGTCTATTATGTGTGACTTCGAAGATTGCGGAGTCTGTCATCCACGAGCAGTTGGTGCAGCATCTCGAGTCCAACAGAATTCTGCCAGCGATGCAGTCGGGATTTAGGCGATCTTATGGAACAAGGACTGCACTTCTGCGTGTTGTGGACGATATTGTCACGTCCCACACCAGCCACTCGACATCTGCTTTGGTCTTGCTGGACATGTCAAAGGCCTTTGATAGCGTTTCGTCCGCTTGTATTCTTGCCAAGCTGAAGTACTACGGAATCGAGAATGCTGTTCTGAGCTGGTTTGGGGATTATCTCCGTGGCAGATCGTTTCGCACGAGGCTTAATGACTCAGGCATCTCCGAAGCGGCGACGGTCAACAGTGGCGTGCCTCAAGGATCAGTTCTTGGTCCACTCTTATTCAATCTGATTACGGCGGATCTGCCTAGCAAAGTTCAGCACTGTCGCCTCCACATGTACGCTGACGATATTCAGATCTATGCGCCCATCTCCACGAACAATATGAATCAAGCTTTGACGGCCATCAACGATGACCTGCATCAAATTCATGTCTGGGCAGCCTCCAACTTTCTTTCCTTGAACCCCACCAAGTGCCAGGTGCTCTTCGTTGGGGGACGTGTCGAGGATGTCGCTGCGGCCAGAAATTCAGAAGTCAGGATTCACCTCAATGGCATCAGTCTTCCAAACGTGGACGAGGCGAGAAATTTGGGGGTCATTATCGACAGTGGCCTAACCTTTGAATCCCATGTTGGCAGTATTTGCCGACGCGCATATGCCAGACTGAGGATGCTTTACCAGTTTAAATCTGTTTTTTCTACTAAACTTAAACTCAAACTTGCAGATTCCCTCGTGCTGTCCGGTTTGGAGTATGCGGATGTCGTTTATGGGCCGTTCCTAACCCAGGCCAGCAGTCGCCGCCTGCAAAGCGTCCAATACAGCTGCATGTCATTTGCTGTGGGTTGTCCTCGACGTCAGCATATGTCTGGGATTCTGCGGGATCATGGCTGGCTCCGGATGGGTCGCTTCCTGCACTACGTTGGCGTTGTGCGATTGGCAGTGGCCCAGGGTCTTCCACCTTACTTGGCCGAAATAATCCAACTTCGTAACGCCGCCCACGACAGAGATCTTCGACACGTGTCTACCATGGCATCTGTACCGGAGCATCGCCTGTCCTCTTTCAGAAGATCATTCACATACCTTGCCTCATATATTATTAACTCTGTCCTGAATACGATGGGATTCACTAGTCATTCGGTAATGATGAGGTCACTCAAACGTGATCTCTTCAATCAATCTTTACACCTTGAAGATATGTTTTAATTTAATTTCAATTTCATGAAGGGTAGTATTTTAAATCACTATTTAGTGTTATACTCACCTTTTGTACCTTAGTATACAATAAACTTTATTTATTTATTTATTATTATTTATTTATTTATTTATTTATTTATTTATTTATTTATTTATTTATTTATTTATTTATTTACATGATATTTAGGAACACTCTATAAGCCATGAAAATAGATGTTCTGAGTTGCTTCCTAAATGTCAAAATCGTGCACCAGACCTCATTAAAACTTACTGCATTCCAGTAACGCGCCACGTTGTAGCTAATGATCGCTTATTAAAAAATAAATTCAGTCAAGTGACGAGGCACATCCAAAAGATTCTTACGTCTAACATTGACGTTATGGACATCGGTTCTATATTTAAGCCTCTCTAGAAGATACGCTGAGGTACCGGTAATTCAAATCTTGTACACAAATAACACGAAATGCAAATCCCTTCGCTCAGCCCATGACAGCCAGCCAGGGCCGACCCAAACATTTGCGGGGCCGGGTTCAAAAACAACGCGGGGCCAAATTACACTTCCAAATACTTTACTGTATATGCACTTTACTGCATACAATACGCAGTATGTAATTGATATATCACATATTGCACTTCGAGCTGCCAGATCGAAACGTAACATAATAATAATAATAATAATTTATTGGCGGTATTCATACAGTACATATTTTCGCACGTCAGGTCATACATAATGGAAAAGATTAAAAAAGCAAAAACACATGAATACAAAGAACACCAAAATAATAACAGGTACATGGTATAAAACGCAAACACACAAACTATTGGTCAGATATATCAACAAAATTATTTTCAAGGTATTCCTCCCAACTATAAAATGCCTTCTCCAGCAGGTAACTTTTCATTGGTGATTTGAATTTATTCAGACTGAGTGCCTTTACATGATCGGGGAGGACATTATAAAACTTAATACCGTAGTAATTAGGATCATCTCTCGCCATCTCCGTTCTATTAAAATTAAGAAAAAAGATTAAGAAAAAGATTAGATTGTGCTTATTGCGGGTATCATAGCGATGTTCGTCCTCGTGTGTCCTGTATGAGTCAATGCTTGTCTTGACATACAACAGACAACTCAAAACATACACGCATGGAACCGTTAAAATTTTTAGCTCTTTAAATTTAAATCTGCAGCACTCCGCGTAATTCAGGTCCCCCAGCACTCTGATTAGGGTTGCCAACATTGTGCCTATGCTGACCCGGAGAAAAATAATTATATTATGGAACATAAGTTTAAATTAATAACAGCCGCCACAAAAATGTGCGGCTTCGACACATACGTTTTAGTAACACTTTGGTGTGAAATTTGGATATAGGTAGTGTGGAAAACGACGAGATATAGATGCTAATTACTAAGCAAATTAATTTATTTCAATTAATGTCTACTAGTTTTTCCTCTTTTCGTTCTGCCTCTTATTGTCGATTTTTTTACGACACAACCAACATGAGATAAAATGCCAATATTACCACCTAAACCAAGCATAATTTTGATGTGCATTTTTTAAGGGATGGTGTGTTTTTGCTTGAAGTAATTATCTACACTACACGTTCCCTAACTAACTTTAAATTTTCATTTTATTCCGACAATATTGGCGTTTTGTATAAACCCCCATAAGAAATGTGTCTCTAGTCAAAAATGATAACTATATCTCTCAGTCTTTGTAAATATACAGTCCAACTAATAAGAACATTTTCAAATAAAGGTATTGCTGTCGTCATCTCCATGATTTAAAAAATACTGTTTTATAGCAGACCAGTATGATACTATTCTGTGAACTGCCTTGGACAAACTCAAACATATTGTTGGGACATTTCTTATCAGCTGAACAACATACATATTAAAATGATCAACGAAAGTTCAAAACATATTTTGTTAATTAATGTGTCATTATTGAATGTTGATTTCTGAGAAGCAAAATTCCTACCTTTAAATAATACCCGTGTTTTTCAAAGCCATTTTTGATATTAGATTTGCCTTAGTCTATGATCATCGAGGCAGGACACAATCTTCTGCGCTCGTTGCACCGCTACAGAATTCCTACTGTATTCACTCGACATGACATGACAAAATCTAAAAATTCTACAATTGCTACTTTGAAAGTTTCTCACATGCTCGCAAAAAATAAAACTAAATTGTTGTGAAGATTGAGTAATATAGTACTTCTTATTTTGAGAAAAATTCCTTTTTTTCAAGGGAAATGGCTGCAAATGTGCGATTAGAATAACAATTACTGTATTGTCATAATTTTTAAAAAAATATTTAGGTGTCGCTACAGTTTCTCAAAAGATCGATGATTACCTTTAGTTAACCCGGAGAACTTCACTGAAAACCCGTAGCCCGGACAATGGTCGCCAAACCCGAAGTCTCCGGGTCAAAATGACCATGTTGGCAACCCTAACTCTGATACACCTTCTCTGAGCGGCAAACACCATACGTAGTTCTAAATGTAAAAAGTAACATCAATAAGAAAGGTAAAAAATCTATGATTTGAACGGATAATAACTTTTGCCTGCTAATAGAATCTTTGAGCACGATTCAGATATAAACAAGTTTAGGAAAACTTGCTCTAACTTTTCATTGTTATTTTTCGAACAAAACTGTTTCGGGAAATTGAAGCATTTTTTTGGTAACACTGCTACAAGTTATAGCATTTCTCTTTTGTTTTTAACTTACATAACTTGCTATAGCAAGTAACTTTGTTTCTTAACAGAACGGTATGTCTTTCTCTCTCAAATTTAGTACAGGATTTTTTTTCTTAATTCAACCATACTCAAATGTTTTCTGGTTACTGCAAAGAGAATTCAAGAAAAGCAGAGAAGCAAATATTAGTGACTCTGTAGAATATGAATTAGGTGAATAGAAATTGAATAATTGTCTTCAATAGATTTATTATAAAAATTTTGTTTCTTTTTGTTTTTAATACGAATACTTTTATATTATATTTTATAGTTTGAGTGATTTATAATGTGAGTGAATAAGAATGAAGCCTAACTAAATTTAAACTAGAAAAATGATTTATTTTCTTTTCAAAGTATTTATGTTTTAAATCTCTCCAGTAATAAAGAAGATTCTTGTTACAGTTTCGGAAAAAAAGACAATTTAAATTGTCATTTATTTGCGCAGCATACGCATCCGAACTCAAAAATATCACCTAAAGTATTCGAAAAAGTTAAGGTCAAAATGTCAAAAAAATGTAACTTTTACGGATTTCTAGTGCCCAACACAATTTCCTAGAATCTTCAAAATGAAATATTCTTGTTAGAAGTGTCCTGGAAGCACTGATAACATTTATATCGGTGGGGTTTATATTTTACGGTTGGCCTCAAAATGAGTAGGTAACCAAATATATACTTCATAATTTTTTAATCAGATTTACACCCGAAATGATTAGGTATTTCCATTCAAATTATAAGTTAAAGTGAACTTGGAACCTTTGCCGATAATACAAAAAATATCCGGATTAATTCGATCGAGTCTAGCTGACTCAATTTAAGATTAGTAGTGGCTATGTCCGTAGTCTTCGTACGATCAACTAATGCCGGTTACAGTGCAACGCGGACGGTCGGCGGCGCGGACCGCTATATCAACAGCGATATATAAGGGCTTGCAGTCTAACACCGACCGTCAGCGCCGTCAGCCCTCATATATCACCGTTGATAAAGCGGTCCGCGCAGGCCATCAGCATTGCTCTATAACCGGCCCAAGAACACCGATATTCACAGAATTCGTCACCGACACTTAACAGAATTGAGGCAGATATTTTTTTGTTGTTAGCAAAGGTACAACGTTCACTCTAGCGTATATTTTTAATGCACAAACTTAAACATGCATATGTAATAATCCATTGAAAATTATAACTGCATTTCCGATTTAAACGCCACCTTAACTGATGTTCCTGGGCGTCCCAACATAACAAAACCAAAAACGCAAGATGGTGCGATAGGTGAAAAGAAATCTATCAAAATTGCCTATTTGAAAAAAAGATGTTAACTCAGTTTTTGTCAAAAATTAATAAAAACCCAATAAGTTATAAACAAAATATGGAGTATGCCTCTGAAATATTGCTTCATATAATTTACTTTATCTACGACTCACATATAATAAGTTCATTGTATACGAATCTATGACTATATAATCTCCATCATTATTACGCGCCAATCATTATAATGACACTAGCGTTGTATAATAATGACAGTTCGTTCAAATAATGACTTCATTATTTGAACGAACTGTCATCATTATATGACGCTAGTGCCAAAGTCTGTGAAAACCTACGTAGATGACAGTTATGTGACAGTTCGCTTCGCCATCGTTGACAAATACCTTTAAAATATTTGATATAAAATGGAATTTGTGAGTCGTAGATAAAACGTCGTATTCGACTCGCACACAACGGATATAAACTTCATGCTCGCGATTTATATCCTTCGTTATGTGCTCGTCAAATAATATACTATTATTATTGTTGGTGGAAAGTTTAATTATTCCTCTATTATTGATGTCTTTAGTTTTTTCTTCGGAATGCTTACAAAATTGTTTATAGGAAACTGTAGTTCTTTTTTATTTGCGGGGCCGTCTAATGCGCGGGGCCGGGTTCAGGGGAACGCGCTGAACCCGCCCCGGGCCGGCCCTGCAGCCAGCCCATCGCTCGCCGGCTCTGTGTAACACCAGTCCTGCGTGACAGACAAGGGAAAAACCTAACACACCTATTCTGGACTATCCAAACATGGACCAATAATAGTATCACAATAATTAAAATGACAGCACAAACGTGTTCGACAAGTACCTCTTAACATTTTCTGTTAGGACACCCCTGTGTGGGTATAGTGACTTCATTGAGACTACAATAAACATATCCGATTTGCATAAAACTTATTTCCTGGAAGTCCCCTGATTCTCAATCTTATATCAGAATTCAATCTGGCATAATCAATATGGCGACCAAAAATTTTCGATTTGCATCAAACTTATTTTCTGCTGTTGGGGCTTATATGAACATGTGAAAGAGCTTAAAGTTATATATGTATTGATTGTTGAAAAAATATGAATGTAAAAATCATCCTATATATTGTTGCATTTATGAATTTAGTATAGTTTTCACACAAGCAAGTACTATTGTGTGTTTTTCCAAAGTTTTTCTAAATGGTTATAAAAGTAAATTCAATTCGATTTATCAGCCTGTGAATTCTGTTGAAAATTTGATATCAGATTTGAAATCGACAGCTTAAATGTCACAGGAAATAAATGAAATAAATTAAATCCGACAGTGTCAAGACTTTGGTTTGCAATAGTAAATCCGCCATTTTTTATTTAGAAAATCTGACAACAGATTTGGAATTAGAGATCCTCAAATGTCGCAGGAAAGAAGTTTCAGGTGAATCTGAGTATATTTTGATTTTGGGTCCGCCATATTGAATCCGCCATTCTCAATTTACAAAATCTGACATGAGATTTGGAATCAGGCAGCTTAAAATATGATAGGAAATAAGTTTCATGCGATAGCTTTCACATTTTTGGTCGTCATATTTGATCCGCCATTTTGAATTGTTTAAATCTGACATATTTGGAATCACGGAGCTTGGGGTATCACAGGAGGCAAGTTTCGCACGAATTCACGAGTTTTTGGTCGCCATATTGTCTCCGCCATTTTGAACTTGGAAAAAAATGGTACAGATTTAGCAATTTAGCTCAAGAAGGTGAATTTTGCCAGATTATTCAGTCTCCGTGTTGATACTGCGATGTATATCTGTTTGCAACTCAATAGAATATATATTGCATTTCATATAAAATCGGATGAAGTCGGATGACTGTCATACTATTTGAAAGCTAAAGGTACTACCTATCTGGTAGTATGCACCAGTCGGTAGGATTGAGTGGAATATGTAGCTTCCACTAACACTCCACTACTTAAAGTCAAATAAAGCAACGAATACTAAAAATATGAACCAGCTATTTTCCAATTTAAATTATAACGAAATCTTTGATGTTTTTCATTACTATTAAAGTGCATTAAGTAAGTACAAACCTCCAGGAATATACATTGTAAAAAAATTATCTACATGACCATGAATACAAAGACAACTTGAAGGCAGTATTGAATTATTGTACTTACAGTAAAGAATGATTCTCCCGCGCAACAAGTCGACTTTGGGGCTAATTCTACGAACTAGTTTCACCTAGGAATCAAGTTTTTTTTGTGTTCCACATGTGCATTGGTACCTTGTCTTGGTAACCGAAGTGGATTTTTGTCAATTACAGCATTTTCATTATATTACGTTTTGGCCAGCTTTTTTTGGCATACTGATTGTCGGGCCCAGGGAGTTGACGTTTATTGAATGCAAATGCGGTTGGTGTGAAGTAATTTTTATTTATTTTACACGTGCTTAAGCGGCCAAAAGCGCGGCAATAATACATATCAAAACTGTATGATTAGCTTGAAAAGACGCTTATAAGAAATGTCGTTTTTGTTTGTTTAATTACCCCACGTGTCTAATATATGTGAGGATAGATTTGCTATCACAGGCATCGGTAGCTTAGCGGTAGAGCAGTTCGCATTTTTAAGTTTCAACTGATTATTTAAATTTCCTTCTCCCCTGATTTCTCTTTCGCCATAAATTCTATGTACATTATATCCATGCGGACCCTTTAGTTTCCTGCTATACTACTACTATCTGAAAATAGTAGTAGTAATAATCTGAAATCTCATAAACCCCCAAAAGATCACTTTTCATATTAATAAGTAAATAAAAAATGTTTACATTAATTTAAGATATCGATTCGTAATTAGCGACCTCCAAAACACCTAAAACACTAGTTAGAAGGAAATCAAAACATATTTTAATGCAATTTTCTGCTATATTGGAACCGCTATTTTATTCTTTTGTTTTGTATTTAGGTTCATAATCAGCGACCTCAAACCCCATATATTCCAAGTTTCAGAATTTTTGCCAACTTTTTGCGAGTTTCGACCACTATGCATTGGTTCCAGTACTAACCGAATAATGTAATGCATTGCTCGCTGATCAATTGCAGCACCCGCTTACGCCATCGGGAAACCAGAAAATATTTTGTAGGTTAGTTTGTGTTCGCTGTTTGTGCACAGCGATTGCTATGATTAATTTGGTCTGCCTCACTGTACGGGTTTCAAGCGGCTTATAATAAATTGTTTCCTTTTAAGAATGTTCCGAGAAACAGTGATTGCGGAACATTGAATTTAAGCAATTGCCGTAAAGTTTGCCGCTTAGTTTAATGTGAACCTCACATAATTTAGATATTGGGATGAATGTCTTTTTTTTATTTTATAATAACCTGTCCAAGTTCCTAATTACTTCATTATCTGTTTTGATGGCCTAACTTCATGTTGGTTTATTTAGGTTCACTCGGTATATATAACATACAACTTTTTTGTCGTTGCTCTCTATAAATAAAATTCATATGAATGGTGATTTTCAAATGTGAGCACCGAAATGTGTATAATGCACTTCCTGTAATTGGGCCGTTTATTTTTTAGGCATGCATATTTTCCGATGTTCTATAAAGGGAATAATTGGAGCACTGGCAAATGTTGCGTTTGCAATCGATTTTTTTTTTGTGCCGGGCGTGAAACATCCGACAACACAATGCAATGGAACAAACGGATTAATAAGTTATGCTGAATATTACCTATTTGTATTTTCAGCCCTGGCTAACATTTTCTAGCAAATAAAGCAATTGAGTACAATGCGGATTTCAATAAATTGAAAAAAGTTTGGATTTTCACCGACTATGTAATCCTAACAATCAGTGACACTGGTCGTCGAATTTTATGGTGATTTCGAATGTGATCATAAAAAGGTTGCCAGTGGTCTCAATTTCCGTAAATTTGATAAACAAAATTAAACCTCATTTTACTACTAATGTTGGTGTTGGTAATATATTTTTTTTAGTATACCATAGCAAAAAATATCAGACACCTATATGGGTCACTTTTGAACTCTTCACCAATTTTTATTACTTGCTCTACACATTGCGAAACCCGTCATGCGAATTGTAAAATGATATTATACTGATTGAACCAAAATGATGTTTTGTTGGGTAGGTTTGAGAGATACTAACCAATAAATAAGGACTTTGGTCCGGATCTCAAGTACTCTGTTACAAACATTTACCTATTCTCATCATCTTGTTTTTTGATTATTCGAAACATATCAATTTTTGTAGAAGAAACGCAGTTTCAAGTATACATTTGCTGAGTAGGTATACATCTAGTATATATCTGTTGTATAGTCGGGCCTACTTAAGTAAACAGGTCGGAATATAGCCATTTAAATGTACCAATGCTTCATGCTTTCATTACCAACTTCAGATAAATTAAAAACAAAGTAACAAAATTCAATTAAAGCAACCAGTAATGCGCCCAAAGTATGCGTCTTAAATTGCTATTAAATGTTATCATTATATTTCCAGACAATTCATGCAAGAGAATTCCTGCATATTTATATAAATTTTATTTTGTTAGGCTGAATTTCTCTTAGGTTTGAACCTGTCGATTGTTGACAACACGTTGTCATTTACCAAAATCTTAGTTTGTCGTCGTACCCACTCCGTTGAAATGTTGAAAATGTTTCTTTGCGAATTCATAGATATATACACTGTATATAATACGAGTAAACTATTATCTATATTGTTATTTGTTATCACCATTTGTCCTATAAAACCTTTCATGTTTTTTTATATTTATATCAACATTTTCCGAACCCTGAAGGACAAAATTAGTCCAAAATATTGGTTAAGGAATAAAAAAATAAAAACAAAAAAATATTTGACTGATTTCCCACTAGTTTTCTCGTTCAATAGCACACAGTCATTAAATCTTCAAATTATATAGGTATAATCTTTTCCATGTAATTTGGAAAGGTAAAATCATCGCGTAGAGTTACCGCAACGGTAAATGGCACGCGTATAATAGGTTATAAGAAAAAAAGCAAACCGTCGACCCAGAGTCAAATAGGAAGAGTTTAGTGAAAGAAAATGAACTCTTTGTGCACCCCCTATCGAAGGCTTGCGCAAACCAGTTTGTGCAAATGGCTTGAGCGTGTACACGGGCCTTAACACTACTGGCGTACACATATCATGAAAATAAACTGGACCACAGTTGTGTGCTGTTTACATATTTAATGGGAAAAAAATGTGTACCAACCCTTTGTATTATAGTGACGTGCGAACTATCTCACTGTTCCAGAGGCTTTATACGAGTTGTTGAATATGGAGCACGCATACTGTGAGTCATTAAATGCGACTGCGTTCTTTACGATGAAAGAGGCCGTTTTCGCCTACAGGTGGTTTTTATATACCTGTAAGTGCCATGCGGCACGCTATCTTCATTCTATAAACGCTCTAGATGGGGGTGTAGATTTGTTCTGCTTTCATTTCGTAGCATGTGCGCCGTTCAAAATTATTTCAGGGGAGGGGCTGGCCGAAAATTGGAGACAGGCTTTAGTTTAGAGTGACATAAATCAAAATAATATATCATAATACCGGGGGAAGTTAGCCATAAAAGTTATTCATAAAACGTTTTTCAACCTATTTTTATAAACGATACATTTTTGGAATAAATTTAAGTAAAAAATTAAAAATGGTAAAAATACACTAAATAAAGCAAATGAACGAAAACAAAATACATATGAAACTTTTTATACACTTGTTTTTCTGCAAGTAATTGTCATTCTGAGTATAAACTTTCCTTCATGCCTACTTATTGGGTTTATCAATTCCTAAAATTTGATATACATTTAGTATACAGTTTTGCAATTATTTTACAATTATTTCAAACGGTTGCAATTTTTTATATTTTGGCATTTACTATCTGGAAAGAAGTTATGCGGGGAAAAAATGGGACACTCTGTAGATGTGTACTCTTGATTACAAATAATGTAAAATATTTGAATTATATAAGAACATTTAGTTGGATTCATCGCAAAATAAGAAAGTGATTATCAACGACAAGCCGCTATAAGTTGACATACTTAACATATAATCATAAGTTTCTGCTAAATCTTTTTCGATAACAGAATCAGAAAATATGGAAGATTGGCACGATTGAATAGACGATGATGACAAGGAAATGTCTGCTATTGATATATCGTCAGATGAGACATATTTATATTCTTTGTTTTAAAAATATTTTTATTTTTATAAGATAACTTTATTTTGTGATAAGAGAATACCTTTTGAATCTGTGATAAAAGAGAACCTGTTTATAAATACCCCTATAAATACCCACTTAACCTAATTTCAAGTTGCCATAACTACTATAGGTAGGTGTGGCCTTCCTCTATCGTTTGATGTACAGATTGACACCGTCGGGTGAATAGAAATGCAACTTTTTTATGAGGCTCTGTTCTGCTTAGGAGTTTATCCGAAGGTGAAAGCGTTCAAAGTTTGTTAAAAGTTAAAAGTTTTTTTACGTCACTAATTAACCTAATTTCACGTTGCCATAACTACCATAAGTAGGGGTGGCCTTCCTCTATTGTTTGATGTACATATTGTCGCCATCGGGTGAAAAGAAATGACTTATGAAATTGCTTTTATGAAGCTCTGTTCTGCTTTGACGTGTATCCGAAGGTAAAAACGGTCAAAGTTTGTTAATTTTGTTACATCACTAATTAACCTACTTTCAAGTAGCCATTACTGCCATAAGTAGGGGTGGCCTTCCTCTATCGTTGGATGTACAAATTGTCACGATCAGGTGAAACGAAATGACTTATGCAACTTTTTGTATGAAGCTCTGTTCTGGTTACGAGTTTTACCGAAGGTAAAAACGTTAAAAGTTTGTTAATTTTTTTTACATCACTAATTAACCTAATCTCGAGTTGCCATAACTACCACAGCTAGGAGAGGCATTCTTCTACAGTTTGATGTACAGGTTGTCACGATCGGGTGAAAAGAAATGACTTAAGCAACTTTTTATATGAAGCTTTGTTCTGCTTAAAAGCAGATACAACTCTAAAATCGTTCAAAGTTTGTTATTTTTTTCGTCACTAATTAACGTAATTTCGAGTTGCCATAACTACCATAGGTACCTTCCTCTTTCGTTTGATGTTCATATTGTCATCATCGGGTGAAAAGAAATGACTTTGCAAACTGTTTTATGGAGCGATGTTCCCTTTAATTTTTAGATGCCCACGCAACGCTAAAACGTTCAAAGTTTGTTAATTTTTCACATCACTAATTAACCTAACATCAACTTGCCATAACTACCATAGCTAGTGGTGGGCTTCTTCTATCGTTTGATGTGCATATTGTCACGATCGGGTGAAAAGAAGTGATGTATGCAACTTATTTTATGAAGCGCTGTTCTGCTTAGGCGCTCATCCGATTGTTAAAACGTTCAAAGTTCGTTAATTTTTTACATCACTAATTAGCATAATTGTAAGTTGCCATAACTATGAGAGTTAACACGACGTCTGGGTATTCGATTGTTGCAACTACTGATATAATTCGTCAACTATTTGCGCAGTTATGTGGTTTGACAAATGTGGTAATTTATAAAAAAAAATCTGATGTGGCCAGGCACATGACTTTATCATACTATATATAAAAACAATTTAGCTGCATGAGATTCTATTTCATCGAGATCGCCTATGTCTGCATTAAAATAAAACTAGTAGAACTAGACAGATATTATGTCGATTAAGCTGCGTTCGGATATTGTACACCGGGTACACCGTTCAAATGACACTTACGTGTTATTGGGTGTAAAAAGTGACAGTGTACAATATCCAAACGCAGCTTATATTGACAATAGGTGTTGTCAAAATCATGTCAAATCATTACCCTGACATTACCTACTGTCATTAGAATCATAATTTCTGACATATCCTGGCTACTAGTTTAAATGCAGTACGACCGATCTCGATGAAATAGAATTTGCTCATGCAACTATACTATTGATTGTACCAAAAAATGTCATAGTCATAAATTATTCAGAATTTTCTCATCCTTAATTTATTATTTAACTATTTCGACGAAATTCCAGAAATGGCGGCTTATTTGCAAAATCTTTCAAAAGTGCTAAGACTAAACCTCCAGTTCCTTTGGACCCTTTTCAACAGAAAGCTTTTCAGCTCTAAGTTTGGTTATGAAACTTCTAAATATGAAGTTTCGTCCCGATACCTTTAGTAGTTTCTCCGGAATCGACGTCACAAAAAACGGGTACACACACACACACACACACACACACACACACACACACACACACACACACACACACACACACACACACACACACACACACACAGACATTTTTTTGTACCTTGGTCAAAAATGTTCAGGGGACCCAAAAAGACATATTTCCGCTAAAATCTCAAAACATTTTTTTGGCATGATTACAATACTTTACATACTGCGTATGATAAAGTAAAAATACTTTCTTTTCAATTTTCGAGGTAGTAATTATGATTTTACCCTGTTGCCATAACTACTGTAGACTCAGCACGTTGTGAGGTTTCCAAAAATGTATCGTTTATTGAAATCGGTCGAAAAAAGTTTTATGGGTAACTTCCCTCGGTTATCATAATGTTTAAAGATATTTAGCAACATACCTAAATACCAATTAGATACGGTATTTAAAAATGTGCATTGTTACAATAAATTTTGGATCTTGCTAACGAAAATTACTGCTGCTTATACAGGGTGTTTACGGTCTTGTGATTTTATTTTCAAAGGGTGATTACACATTTAAAAAGAAGGTCATTAACGTAAAAATGTCTTAACAAAAGTTGCATAATAAGAGAGATATTATAGTAGTAATAGACAAAACCTATTATTGAAGGGGGTCAAGTGCTGTTCGCCGCTACCTAACGGCGTTCATGCCTCTCTGTTATTGAAATGGCGATTCGAATCTGCGTTACGGAAAAAAATATTCTGCTCGATATTCAAATTGCGTTACTGGGGAATGGTTTGTGTTTTGCATACTGTACCTAGAACTGGGTCGATTTTTATACCTTCACGTACTAAAATTATGAAAATCTCTGTGGAATTTAATATTTAACAACCGGACCTGCGACATTCACTGAACACCAACACAAATTCACCTTAAAATTTACTACCCACCGATTGTCATTGTCGAATTTCTCTTTCTATCATTTACGATTCCATTCCTTAGATAACATATTTATTTAGGGTAATGGAATAGGTAACATTACCGTCTTGAAATTTAGATGTAAATATCTAAAATCCTGCGAAAACGAGATATTTGTAAAAAAGTGCTTGGCAATCATTTTGCACAAGAATGGGGACGGACCCGGAATTTTAAGGGTTAGGCCCAAAGATTTCCGTCTTTTATTTACTAAACTCTATAGTTCGAACGAAATTCTCAAAACATTTCAGGATGCAACACGAAGAGAATTAAATGATTTCCGGCCTGTATGGTGACATACAGGCGGGATGTATTTTTTACTTTATCATACGCAGTATGTAAAGTATTGTAATCGTGCCAAAAAAAATTTTTGAGATTTGAGCGGAAATATGTCTTTTTGGGTCCCCTGAACATTTTTGACCAAGGTACAAAAAAATGTCTGTGTGTGTGTGTGTGTGTATGTGTGGATGTGTGTACCCGTTTTTGTGGCGACGATTCCGGAGAAACTACTAAAGGTATCGGGACGAAACTTCATATTTAGAAGTTTCATAGCCAAACTTAGAGCTGAAAAGCTTTCTGTTGAAAATGGTCCAAAGGAACTGCAGGTTTAGTCTTAGCATTTTTGAAACATTTTGTAAATAAGCCGCCATTTCTGGAATTTCGTCGAAATAGTTAAATAATAAATTAAAGAAGATGAAATTCTGAATAATTTATCACTATGACATTTTTTGGTACAATCAATAGTTTAGCTGCATGAGCAAATTCTATTTCATCGAGATCGGTCGTACTACTTTAAAACTAGTAGCCAGGATATGTCAGATATGATTCTAATGACAGTACGTAGTGTCAAACGCAAATGTTCTGACAACCTACTGTCAATATAAGCTGCGTTCGGATATAGTATACCGTACACTTTTTACACCCAATAACACGTAAGTGTCATTTGGACAGTGTACCCTGTGTCAGCGGAGTACAATATCCGACCGCAGCTTTATTCGACATATCTGTCTAGTTCTACTAGTTTTATTTTAATGCAGACATAGCCGATCTCGATCAAATAGAATCTCATGCAGCTAAACTATTAATTTTATATATAGTATCATAAAGTCATGTGCCAGGCCACATCAGATTTTTTACTTTATCATACGCAGTATGTAAAGTATTGTAATCGTGCCAAAAAAATTTTTTGAGATTTTAACGGAAATATGTCTTTTTGGGTCCACTGAACATTTTTGACCAAGGTACAAAAAACTGTCTGTGTGTGTGTGTGTGTACCCGTTTTTTTGTGGCGACGATTCCGGAGAAACTACTAAAGGTATCGGGACGAAACTTCATATTTAGAAGTTTCATGGCCAAACTTAGAGCTGAAAAGCTTTCTGTTAAAAAAGGTACAAAGGAACTGGAGGTTTAGTGTTAGCATTTTTGAAAGATTCTGTAAATTAGCCGGCATTTCTGGAATTTCGTCGAAATAGTTAAATAATAAATTAAACTAGAGGAAATTCTGAATAATTTATGACTATGACATTTTTTGGTACAATCAATAGTTTAGCTGCATGAGCAAATTTTATTTCATCGAGATTGGTCGTACTGCATTAAAACTAGTAGCCAGGATTTGTCAGATTTTTTCATTCTAATGACAGTAGGTAGTATCAAACGCTAATGTTTCGACAATATCTACGGTCAATATAAGATGCGTTCGGATACATTGTACACCGTTACACTTTTTACACCCAATAACGTAAGCGTCATTTGGACGGTGTACCCGGTGTCAACGGAGTACAATATCTGAACGCAGCTTTAATTGACATATCTGTATAGTTCTACTAGTTTAATTTTAATGCACACATGGCCGATCTCTATCAAATAGAATCTCATGCAGCTAAACTATTAATTTTATATATAGTATGATAAAGTCATGTGCCTGGCCACATCAGATTTTTAAATAAATCAAAAATTACAGCCACAACTTGGATTTTTATTATATTTGAAAAAATACATCCCGCCTGTATGTCACCATAAGATTAACCTATAATATTACTGACATAGTATGTCGTTAAACATTTTCATTTTTAAATGATTAACATTAATTGTTTTATTTTGCCATCAATTCTTTTTGCACAAAGTGTTAATAACACTTCTCTTCTGTTGAGGATGGTGGTGTACATGGCATTCACGTACCGATCGGTAGGTGTCTTCTTACGGTAAACTGTATGTCCACGCCTACCCGTTGACGTTCTGTATACGAGCACATCCAAGAATGGCAGCTGATCATCCTCTTCGATTTCCATAGTGAATTTGATGGAAGGACTAACATTGTTCACGAGGTTAAGGAACTCAGTAAGTTTACCTCTACCGTGGGGCCAGACCACAAAGGTATCATCGACATATCTGACCCAATGCTTGGGTTTGTAAGGACTTGACCTAATGGCTTCTTCATCAAACAATTCCATGAAGAAATTGGCGATTACCGTTGAAAGGTGATATCATGGCTGTACCCGCTACCTGCTCATACATCGCTCCCGCCCACTTGAAGTATGCGGTGGAGAGCCAATACTCTACAAGATCCGGTACATCGGTTGGTAGCCCTGGGGGGACAACTGTTGTCCGAAGGCTTTCCACCGCTTCCTTAACCGGAACACACATAAAGAGTGAGGGTCAAACAGTAAGTTACTTTTTTGGTGCAACCCCAGAGTTGAGCACCATACGTCTAGACTGGTTTTAGAATTTGCTTGTGCAAGAGAAGCTTATTATGCACTGACGACGTGAAGTTTCTTCCTAGCAGCCAATACATCTATCTGTATAGGATTCCAAGTTTCTCCTATGTTTTTCTAGGGCTTTCCTGAGGAGCTTGGTTTCTAATGTTTTGCCGAGATATTGACTGAGCGTGCGTACGGTAATATTTGATTGTTATTGAAGTAAACATGTACTGACTTGGTTCGTTTAATTTAATCTTTGTTCTTTGTCTAGACCTTAAAATGATAAAGAGCTGTCTGGAGTTTCCTCGTTGCTTCATCATTGTTGTTCACTACAGCTAGAGTATCAGTGTCGTTTCTACAGTGTTGTTTCATAATCCTTGCAGCTCGCTGGTGTAGAGTAGGTAAATTACCGGTACTAAAAATACTTTGCGGTACTCGTGCTTTTATTTTCTTAAGGGCATAGCATGCATCAACTTGTCTGACTCTAAAGTGTCTCTCAGTCATGTAAGTTTTTAATATTTGTGAGAACTGTTTAGGGAGAATACTTCCTAATTTATCCGTCATGGATAAATTGATAAATTTGTCCGTCATGGAAGTCTGAACAAACCCTTTTTCGTGTTTTCCTAATAAATTACGCCACGTCTTATTTTTTTGGTAAAACTATACTGATACCAAAAAAAAACCGATTTTTTCTTCTTCCTCTTCTTGCACCAAGGTCCTCAGTTTCAAACTGATGCGATGGTCTTCAATAAGCTTTTCGCTCTCAATTATTTGCTTCAATCTATTGAGTAATAATTTTTAAAGATTTTGTACATAATGAGCAACAAGAGGATAGGTTGATAAGACGTTGTTTCGTGTGGACGTTTCCGAGGCTTCAATATATTGATTACCTCTTGTAATTTGTATTGCATAAATTAAAACCTGACGACAATAAAAAATAAATAATTTTAATAAATAAATACTCCGGAAAGGATAAAAAGCATGAAATAAATAAAATTGAAGATAAAAAATAAGACGAAAATGACTAAAATGCAAATAATATTACAAGTAGGACACAGAAGTAAGGACCAACGGTCAAATTGCCTGAATGTCAAAGAATGAAGAAACACTGGCACATGTATGGGAAAAATGTTAATTCAGAGTTGCCGCAAAGTTTTTTTTTGCTATATAACTTAAAATTTCAAGGTTTAAGGTTTCAGCTCACCCTACAAATGTTTCAATTTTTTAGGGTAACTATTGAGAGTGATTTTTTTTTCATTTTATATTATTTTTCTTGTTACTGTATACATATTTTACGTAACTAAAGAGTTTGTGTGATTCAGCTAAGTTGGACAGATACCATTTATTGTATTTTTATGCTAAAAAATTATTTAATCCAATTTTTGACAAATTAGAAAAAAGGTACGGTATGAAGGTTTGAGTAAGTCAAATAGTAAAATCGATTATATTTGTCATCGGGGTAGACATAGACACAAAATTCTGCTCGTGTAGTGGACAGTTAGCGATTATGGTAATTCATTGATATTCAAACGGGCGGCTGGGGCGCGATCCAGTAGCGTGCTCCTGCCGTCTAACAGGCAAACTTCGTACTAACAAGATATTGTGACTAACAACAGCGGCAGCTTCTCTCCCTTGAGAGTCCGAAATTCAATTAATTTGCCGAGATCCCCAACAGTATGTTTAATTGTCTGCTAGTTAAATCGTTACAAAACATCCTCCACGTTCTGAAGCCGGTACTACCCCTGTCTACTTATCCCCGAGTGGTTTATTAATGACTGTAGAGTTGGTAAAGTTAGAAGTGGAATATGGGGGAATGGGGATATCGCAAAGGAAATGATTATATCTGATGTACTGGCCATATATTATGTCCGATCTTTTGACGTCGATTTTGTCCCAAATCTAGGTATGAAAAAATTTAAAAAAATTCTTATGCTGTTCTTGATTAATATGCTACAACTCATAAAAATTAGAAAGCTGTATATGTTGGCGTTTACATGATTTCCAAATTAAGAAGAATTGGCGCTCTTTTTGCCCAGTAAATTTTATTCGTTTAACTTTATCACTTAATTTTCCGGAAATAATCCATCGATTTCAACGAATTAAAAAGCAAAATCACCTGCGGAACGCTAGCTTTCAATGTACATGTTTGTAAAATGATCGGATTAGTGGTTGACCCACAAAAAGCTATATTATGCAATGCCAGCAATTCCATTATTAGAAGAGCTAGAATAATGAATATAGACTGTAGGCTACCCAATAATTCATTTGTTTAAAGTTTATTACATAATCATTGTTTATCTTGCATTTTCCATACAAGAGATCGTGCTGAAGCGCCGCGGGAGTTGTTAGCGGTGCTGTCGATAGTGAGAGAACCGCGTACAGCTGATTTATCAATACGCAAAAAGAACGATAACTTGTCACTGTAGGAATTTCAACTAACAGAAACAAATTCTTAATTTTTGCAGAATTTTTATTATAATATGTGACCCGGTACGAGAGAAATGCCGTAACTGACATCTCTTGTTTTGATAGTATTGACTCCTGTGTTTGACGGTTCATAACTCTAAAGCTACTGAACAGAAAATATTGAAATAAAGTGTGTCATTCTCCTCAATCACTTCTACATAAGTTGTATGACTATCAAAATTTTTTGCCTTACGGTGTAAACATGAGCGCGAGAGAAAAAAATTACCCGATTTTGACATTTCTAAATTAGCGGCCGTTTTTCCGATTTTTTTTCTTCTAAACATTTAGAGTCTCTTCTGTCAATTGGTGTATTTGTTTTCTTCAGTTTTTTTTTTATAATAAGGTAGTAAACAAGATTTTGATGGAAGCGGATATATCAGTAAGGATAGTTAACAGGACAACGCAGTTAGGATGCATATTGTGATATTCATGCGAGACCTCAAATAATTGTACGGGCGGGGATGGTATGTGGGGTGGCGTAGCACAAACAACAACTACATCCTTAAATGGTTTTTTTAAATGCAATTTTAGGTCCTAGGGCGAAATTAAGGTAACTCCTTTTTTCTTAGTTCAAATTTTCGCTTTATTATAAAAGCATCATCAGGAACAGGCTAAAAACACAAAAAATCCTAACTTCTAACGGTAGTGAACAATGATTTATGAACAAACTTACAAACAGAGTTCTGAGAAGTCGGCCCACGCAAAGGAATCATCCGCAATTAAAATGAGGCCCAGCACAACACATATCAACACGATCACAAGGTAATTAACTGAAACAATCACACTAAAACAATTTAAAAGTCGTGTATACCGCACATGCGGCCGCTCTTACATCGAACAACTGTGAACAACACACGTGAAGTTCCAGCGAGTCTACATCTCTTCGAAGTTTGCTGGGTTGCCAACACCAAAACGAACCGACTCGCGTGAATTTTTTAAATTATAATTAATTAGCAACGAATAAATACTGCTCAGCTGACTAGTGTCTGATTTGAAGTTTAAACACTGAGTAATTTTACGCTGGATATAAAACATCTCCAAAAGCAGTCTGGCTCTATAGTTATTTTCGCGAGCAATAACCTCGGTTTGTTCCCAGTTTATGACGTGGTTGCTGCTCGCCCCGTGCAAAGCAACAGCGCAGTTCTTTTTCTTTAGTTTAGTATCGCTCTTATGCAATGCTAAACGTGACTTGAGCCATTGGCTAGTTTGGCCGTAATATTTCAAATCACAGCCCCCACAGGGAATGCAATAAATGACATTGGATTGCAATGGTAAAGGGGTTTTGTCTTTGGTGTTAGAAAAGATTCCGCCAATAGTTTTCTTGTTGCTCAATACCACAGGAATCCGTCGTTCTTGAAGATATTGACTAACTTGACGGACAGATTGCTAATCAGCGTCAGTTTCTTGTATCTTACAAGGGGCGCACCACAACCGTCATCCGTGGCATACTCACAAAAGTGGGTGTTATACATGAGTTTATGAAAACAAATGACGTGAACGACATGGAATATCCCACTAAGAAAATATCAATTCACAATATGGGATATGTACCGCAGTAAATAAGGATTATATTGTGAAGGGACGCCTACAGACTCACCCTGTATACCAAGAGCCTACGGACTCACCCAGTATAGTAAACCGAGGACGAACACGGGAGACGCCAAAGCGACCGCCGTGACTGCTGATCCATCTGTTTTGGTGCGGGGACCGGGGGGGGGGGGGGGACCGCCAACGGTCACCGCGTCGGACGCGAACACATTCATTACCATTACGATTATCAATTGAAACATACAATGTCACGTATTATAGGATATATATATATATATATATATATATATATATATATATATACTCCAGATAATAGTAACGTGGGAAATTCGGTCAAATGGGTAAAGTATATAAAACTCCTTTTATCTAGCTCCTTTTATATACTTTACCCATTTGACCGAATTTCCCACGTTACTATTATCTGGAGTTGTTACAAAGTCACGGTCGTTATTTTAATTACACTATATATATATATATATATATATATATATATATATATATATATATATATATACAGGGTTAGCCAAAATTACCGGAACACCCAAATAATTCTACAACGGTAAAAAAATTCAAAAAAAAAAATCAAACAAAAGTTTTTAGACTTTAAACAATCCATCGTTCAAATATATTTTGAATATACAGGGTGTTCATTTTATTATAGAAATCGCGTAAATTTTCTTTTTTTCAAATGGAACACCCTGTATCTTTGTACATTTTATAATTTTAGGACTAATTCTGGACATTGTTTATTAAAATAATTTTTTTATAAAATGCATCATTTTTGAGTTTTAAGCAATTAATTTAAATTTGTCAAAATTACCGGAACACCCAAATAATTCGCCATCGGTAAAAAAATTTCAAAAAACATTCAAACAAAAGTTTTTCACATTAAACAAGCTATCATTAAAATATATTTTTAATATACAGGCTGTTCATTTTTTACGCAAATTTGGTTAACTTTTTTTTTTCTAATGGAATACCCTGTATATTTTTACATTTTATAATTCTAAGACTAATTCTAATAATTTTGTATTGGAATAATTTGTTTATAAATTTCATAATTTTTTAGTTATAAGCAATTAGTCAAAACTCCTGAACTTCAAATTAAGAATTGATTTGAAGGATGCAATGTGGGATAGCTTACCACATTAAAACTATTGTCCTTTCAGTGATTTCTTCCGGTTTTATTGGAATATTGAGCATAAAATGAAGTAATACCTCATCTCCTAGTTATATTCAACGAAGATCTGAATAATATTTGGTTTCAACAAGATGGTGCACCGCCGCATTACGGTGTCCAAGTTCGGAATTATTTAAATTCAATTTTCCCGCAGAGGTGGATTGGAAGGAGAGGATCCATTGAATGGCCACCTAGGTCGCCGGATTTACAAATACTGGATTTTTCTATTTGGGGCCACCTAAAGTCCAAGGTTTACACCAATAGGCTGCAAAATATTGATGCGTTGAAGCAGAGGATAGTGGACGAAGTTCAGAGTATTACTGTCGATCATTTAGACAACTGTTTACGGGAATTTGTTGATAGGTTGGGGCATTGTCAAGCCGCTCAGGGATGGCAGTTTGAAACTTTAATTTAATTGTTTTGTTATTTTTTCTTCACATTGTTATTATTTATCCGTTCGGCTAAAACAAATGCTTTGGAGTTTTGATTAATTGCTGATAATTAAAAAATGAATCAATTTATAAAAACGTACTTGAAAAGAAATTCTTAGAATTAAAAAATAAAAATGTACAGGACGTTTAATGAGAAAAAGGAAAAGTTTTCCATACTTCCATAATAAAATAAACACCCTGTATATTAAAAATATATTTAAACGATAGCTTGTTTAAAGTAAAAAACTTTTGTTTGAATGTTTTTTGAAATTTTTTTACCGATGAAGAATTATTTGGGTGTTGCGGTAATTTTGACTAATTTTAACTAATTGCTTAAAACGCAAAAATGATGCATTTTATAAAAAAATTATTTTAATAAACAAGAATTAGTCCTAAAATTATAAAATGTAAAAAGATACAGGGCGTTCCATTTGAAAACAAAAGATTTACGCGACTTCTATAATAAAATGAACACCCTGTATATTCAAATTATATTTGACCGATGGATTGTTTAAAGTCTAAAAGCTTTTGTTTGAATTTTTTTTGAAATTTTGTACCGTTGTAGAATTATTTGGGTGTTCCGGTAATTTTGGCTAACCCTGTATATATATATATATATATATATATATATATAATGGATGTTAATTCTCGCAGAAACCTGCATATATTGATATGAAAATTTGAAATAGTTAATACAAGATGGCGGTAATTTTACACCGGCAATCCGTACATCTGGGTTCGAATCCCAGGCGTGGCTGTAGTTTTTTAACTTAAAAAATTACCGCCATCTTGTATTAACTATTTCAAATTTATATATATATATATATATATATATATATATATAAAGGAGAGAGGTATTTGTCGGGCAATTCCGTCATACGAAGATCGAAGAAGCAAATACAAATACCTCTCTCCTTTATATCTCACCGTCGATTAACCAGCTTTCTTTTATATATATATATATATATATATATATATTAAAGTTGAGAGTATGTATCGACCGTGGCTTCGTTGAGCGAAAACGCAAAATAATCACGTGGGAAATTCAGTCAAATAGGCGAATTAAAGGAAACTCCTTTTATCTCAGTTCAAATTTTCGTTTTAATTTTAAAACTTCTTCAGGAACAAGCTAGATACAGTAAAACAAGGCCTAAGTCAACAGATAAATGGTCAATTAAAAATTCTCTACTTACAAATAGAGTTGGAGAAAAGTTAGCATGGAGAAACACATCACCGGAAAAACCATGCCAAAACACAGCAACAATAGAGCACAAACGCAAACGACGGTAACATTATAACACTTATAAACGAAATATTAGGACGACACACTGTCTCCTCCTTGCAGACAACTGGTTGTGAGTGACAAAAGTACATTACAAGGTGACATGAATCAGGTTTCAGCGCCAGAGCCGCCAACACCAACAGTTATACGTGAATTACTTGATTTATTGTTAATTAGAAAAGAATAAATATTGCTGAGTTGGCTCGTGTCAGATTTGAAATTTAAGCTATCACCACTATTACGCTGAATGTGAAACATCTCCAAGAAAAGCCTACACCTGTAATTACTTTCAACCGCAATAATGTTGGTTTCGCCCCACCTCATACTATGGTCGCAATCAATGGCATGCTGAGCTACCGCACAGTTCTTTTTGTGTAATTTAGCGTCGCTTTTATGTAGCGCTAGTCGTGATTTAAGCCACTGACTTGTCTGACCATAGTACTTCTTGGGGCAACCGCCGCACGGTATACAATAAATAACATTTGACCTCAAAAGTTGAGCGGTTTTATCTTTGATGTTGGAAAACAAAGTATTGACAGTCTTTTTATTACTGACTACTATCCGAAACTCATCATTCTTGAACAGGTTAACCAATTTGGTAGATAGAGTAGTGACCAGCGGCAACCTCTTATATCTGACAAAGGCAACACCACAGCCGTCATCTGTCGCATGATCGGGAAAAGGACTGCTGAAAATCAATTTTTGAACCAATGTCTTTGGATACCCATTATTGATAAACGTGTCACTCAACTCATGCAAATTACTGTTAACAAATGAGAGATCACTGATCCGCACCACCCTACTCCTCATAGCTAACAATGTGTTTATTTTCTGACGTATGGAATGACTGGAATAGAAATTGATGTATCTACCAGAGGCCGTGGGTTTCTTGTACCAGTCCAGGATAATTCCATTAGATGTCGGGTCACGTATGACCTTCGTATCAAGAAAGGGAACCCCATAGTTGGTTTCTTCCTCCACCGTGAATTGTAGATGAGGATTAAAATTATTGAACGTATTTAAAATCTCCTGCACTTTGTCAGAAGGAACAGCACAAATGATGTCATCTACATACTTGAAAAGAAAAGGGAGGCCAAAAGACAGCTTCCTAATACAACTCTCTAATAGGCTATCCATGACCAACTGAGCCAATATTGGACTCAATGGGGAGCCCATAGGCGTGCCAAACATCTGTTTGTAAAATCTGTCCTGAAAGGTGAAGTAGGGGTCATTGGTCTAGCTTGCGCTGTTCCTCTCGAGCTTTTCTTGGATTTGATTAGGTTTGTCTATGCCAATTGTTACTTCACCTTTCAGGACAGATTTTACAAACAGATGTTTGGCACGCCTATGGGCTCCCCATTGAGTCCAATATTGGCTCAGTTGGTCATGGATAGCCTATTAGAGAGTTGTATTAGGAAGCTGTCTTTTGGCCTCCCTTTTCTTTTCAAGTATGTAGATGACATCATTTGTGCTGTTCCTTCTGACAAAGTGCAGGAGATTTTAAATACGTTCAATAATTTTAATCCTCATCTACAATTCACGGTGGAGGAAGAAACCAACTATGGGGTTCCCTTTCTTGATACGAAGGTCATACGTGACCCGACATCTAATGGAATTATCCTGGACTGGTACAAGAAACCCACGGCCTCTGGTAGATACATCAATTTCTATTCCAGTCATTCCATACGTCAGAAAATAAACACATTGTTAGCTATGAGGAGTAGGGTGGTGCGGATCAGTGATCTCTCATTTGTTAACAGTAATTTGCATGAGTTGAGTGACACGTTTATCAATAATGGGTATCCAAAGACATTGGTTCAAAAATTGATTTTCAGCAGTCCTTTTCCCGATCATGCGACAGATGACGGCTGTGGTGTTGCCTTTGTCAGATATAAGAGGTTGCCGCTGGTCACTACTCTATCTACCAAATTGGTTAACCTGTTCAAGAATGATGAGTTTCGGATAGTAGTCAGTAATAAAAAGACTGTCAATACTTTGTTTTCCAACATCAAAGATAAAACCGCTCAACTTTTGAGGTCAAATGTTATTTATTGTATACCGTGCGGCGGTTGCCCCAAGAAGTACTATGGTCAGACAAGTCAGTGGCTTAAATCACGACTAGCGCTACATAAAAGCGACGCTAAATTACACAAAAAGAACTGTGCGGTAGCTCAGCATGCCATTGATTGCGACCATAGTATGAGGTGGGGCGAAACCAACATTATTGCGGTTGAAAGTAATTACAGGTGTAGGCTTTTCTTGGAGATGTTTCACATTCAGCGTAATAGTGGTGATAGCTTAAATTTCAAATCTGACACGAGCCAACTCAGCAATATTTATTCTTTTCTAATTAACAATAAATCAAGTAATTCACGTATAACTGTTGGTGTTGGCGGCTCTGGCGCTGAAACCTGATTCATGTCACCTTGTAATGTACTTTTGTCACTCACAACCAGTTGTCTGCAAGGAGGAGACAGTGTGTCGTCCTAATATTTCGTTTATAAGTGTTATAATGTTACCGTCGTTTGCGTTTGTGCTCTATTGTTGCTGTGTTTTGGCATGGTTTTTCCGGTGATGTGTTTCTCCATGCTAACTTTTCTCCAACTCTATTTGTAAGTAGAGAATTTTTAATTGACCATTTATCTGTTGACTTAGGCCTTGTTTTACTGTATCTAGCTTGTTCCTGAAGAAGTTTTAAAATTAAAACGAAAATTTGAACTGAGATAAAAGGAGTTTCCTTTAATTCGCCTATTTGACTGAATTTCCCACGTGATTATTTTATATATATATATATATATATATAATTACGTTGCTAATTAATGGGAATTCGACTGGGAGACTTAATAATGCTACTCTTCACTCATTGAGCCAAGCTTTCGGCGTTTATTTCTATCGCCTTCTTCAGGGCAATGATTTTTGAGGTTACGTTATGAAATGGCCATCCTAGCATTCACCAACCAATACTCCCCACTTTATGTGTTGCACATTTTGTTGTAAACACGGTTTTAAAACTAACAATACTAACATGAACTATACTGACAGATAATTAACTGGGTTGAAATTTCTTGTCCGTGTATTAAAACTAAAAATATCTGTCACTTATGGTCTTTTTTCTTAAAATACAAAAATGAAGAAGGCGATAGAAATAAACGCCGAAAGCTTGGCTCAATGAGTGAAGAGTAGCATTATTAAGTCTCCCAGTCGAATTCCCATTAATTAGCAACGTAATTATTAACGGACGACAGTGACTCCTTTTACATATATATATATCGTCTGGCGGAAGTATTTGACCACTTGTTGGCGAACAAAAGAACCAAATTATATCCCGGAAGGGTCAGAGCGGTGAAACAAAAACAGTTAATCTATTTCGACGTTTCGGGTTTTATTGTAATCCCTTAATCATGAACAAGATTCTACAAAAGCAATCATTACACAAAGATACTTAAAAATGTACTCTCACTTACATGTTTTCTTATGAAGCTAGCAAAAACAAAGTCTAGACTGCATTTAACCTCAAACATCCGTTAATAGCAGAACAATGGTGCAATAAATCTATAGGGCGACATTCGACCTCTATCACCATGTCAATACACAACAATTGAACAGAAATTGACTTGTTAGCAATTAAAATTAACAATACACATGTCTACACTCTAAAACCACGTTTTAAGTGGGTACACCATTTTGATTCTAACCTAGTAGGCGGTCGGCAACGAAGGAAATGACAGTCGGTATGTGCGTGAAGCGCGAGAAATTTGAATTTTTTAAACTGATGTAGGTAACTGCGTGAGGCGCGAATTATTTGAATTTGAAATTATAAGGTTAAGTTTAGTTTTGTTTCTGTATAACTCTATTAAATTGGCATATACGTTACTAATACCTGCCACGTCGGTACGGTGGTTTACCGTATGTTCACTAGCTCTGATGTAAAACATTTCAAGGAACGTTCTCCCGTGGAGACACTTCTCGACGGCCAAGATCTTAGTTTCCTGAAAATCGAACGCATGGCTCTCATGTAAAGATACCTGAAGACTACGTTCTAGCTTCACTAGACGTGGTATCCTTATTCACAAATCTTCCCTTAAATATCATTTTAGATTCCATAGAAAAACACTGGACCCTGATAGAGGAAAATAGTACTTTTCAGAAGCATGAACTTAGAGAATCTCTCCAATTTATATATAACAATTGTTATTTTGCTTATGAAGATAAATTTTACAAACAACTTTTTTGCTCTCCTATGGGCAGCCCCTTATCACCAATCTTGGCCCAAATAGTCCTTGATGACTTATTGGATCAGGTCATCCCACAACTCCCGTTTAACGTCCCTTTCTTAAAAAAATATGTAAACGATTTGTTAATTTCATATCCTCGTGACATGGGGGACATCCTCCTTAACACTTTCAATAATTTCCATCCACGTCTTCAATTCACATTGGAAGACGAAGTGAATAGATCAGTACCTTTTCTTGATACGAGAGTGATAAGGGGGGTGGACAACTGTGTTTCATTTGATTGGTACACAAAACCTACCTTCTCCGGAAGATTTCTCAATTTCAATTCCGCCCATTCGTTCTACCAGAAAGTCAGCCTGATAAAATGCATGAAAAATAGAGTTTCGAAAATTTGCCATCATTCCAAGTTGAACTTTAACTTAAATAGACTTTTGAATATATTTATTAACAATGGCTACCCAGATCTATCCTTTCCTCGGCACCTGTTGTTGCGATTGCTTCCATTCCTTCGGGAGAACCTAATAATGTTCCTAACAATGTTATTAATAATTTAATTGTTGCTTCTGGGAGAGTGGCAGACCGGCTGGCTGCGGGAGATTAAAACCTCATTGTCAAATACTTTAGTTTCCCCCATATAGAGGGCTTAACCGACAAAATAAAAAAGGTGTTTGATTCTCCTGTGGTCAAGTTAGGCTGCTACTAACCAATGTCTATGGGTCAATTGTACACACAATTGAAATCAAAAACACCCCATCTTAAGAAAAGTAACGTAGTTTACGATGTACAATGTGCCTTAAGCACTACATTGGCAAGACAAAACAATGGGTCTCCTGCAGATTGGATCAGCATCGCAACGACATACGTATAAACAGGGATGCCTGCGCTTTGGCGTCTCATACTTTACATGAGGGCCATGCGTTCGATTTTCAGGGAACTAAGATCTTGGCCGTCGAGAAGTGTCTCCACGGGAGAACGTTCCTTGAAATGTTTTACATCAGAGCTAGTGAACATACGGTAAACCACCGTACCGACGTGGCAGGTATTAGTAACGTATATGCCAATTTAATAGAGTTATACAGAAACAAAACTAAACTTAACCTTCAAATTTCAAATTCAAATAATTCGCGCCTCACGCAGTTACCTACATCAGTTTAAAAATTCAAATTTTTCGCGCTTCACGCACATACCGACTGTCATTTCCTTCGTTGCCGACCGCCTACTAGGTTAGAATCAAAATGGTGTACCCACTTAAAACGTGGTTTTAGAGTGTAGACATGTGTATTGTTAATTTTAATTGCTAACAAGTCAATTTCTGTTCAATTGTTGTGTATTGCCATGGTGATAGAGGTCGAATGTCGCCCTATAGATTTATTGCACCATTGTTCTGCTATTAACGGATGTTTGAGGTTAAATGCAGTCTAGACTTTGTTTTTGCTAGCAGGTAGGATTTTGAGTCCGGATTCACATTTATCTATTTACTTTAATCAAACAAACTTACATATTTATTTAAAACGCCCATTCACATTCTATTCATGAAATCTATGCTCTCCAGAGTCAATACATGACGATTTTCAATGGTATATATTTTTTTATTTTTATTTTGTTATATACTAAATTTCAGAAACAAAAAATGATTACTTATTCATTCTAAAAACAAAGTTGGTATATAGCAACATAATCTAATAAGTTATAAGGAAAACATAACAAAAGTTGAAGCAAAATTACGCTAAGCACATTTTTTTATACAATTTTGTTCTAAGTAACAAATTAATGAAGTTGTTGATTATTTCTTACGTTATTTACACCTTCTAGTAGTTAATATGTATTATCGAAATTATACCTGGATTTGACGTACAATATACTCTGTTATACAAGCGGTTGACATAGTATTCCATCTTCGAGTTTTTGCGAAAAAATTAAATCTGGTTGTGAATCTGGAATTAATAATTAATTAATCTGGAATACCTAGGAATTCTAACGGCACTGGAGGTATTAAGTTACTACATTCTTGTAGTTCCGTGTTATGAGAAAGCATATTCCTACGTTAACCCGAGATTGTTCACTCCACGGTTCACTCGGCGCGGCGCGGTAAATACAAAATTCATGGCTTCTTACTAGGCTAAAACGCGGCATGTGCAAATACAGTGGTAAAACGCCGTATGTACATGCAGATGCCGCGTTTTACCGTAGTATATTGCTCTTTCCGCGGTTCAGCGTAGTATTATAAAGTATATCATAAAAAGTGCACATACGGCAAAACATATATTTTAAAATTTATCGAATATCGGCTCTTTTGGTATTTTCTTATAATAAATATGAAAAATATACCTTTTAGAGTACACTTTATCTTTGGAGAGCTGTATAATATTGTAAGCAATGCGTTTGCTTCCATCACGCGTATAACGCTCAAGCGAAAACCAAACCAAACAAAATAATGTACTGAGACGCAACCCTATAGAGGTTAACAGCCGGTAAAGTAGATAGTTATTTCCGCAATCAGCGCTACCAGAGCTGTTGGTGTCCAGAGGAGCAACTAAACTTACTGTCTACGCAGGCCTATTGGAAATTAACACAGCACGAAGGGATCAAACAAATGTAGCAAGAGCTGTTGCATCATTTGAACCTCGTCAGGTTTGGAATACTGGACCATCGGACTATCGGACCATAATATCGTGGTTCGATAATGCACAATCAATCACTCTACATAACATATCCTCATCCCTACTACTGGTAATTATTAAGCCAAGAAAATACCCTCCTCCATCCGTCACCCTAGTGGGTTCCTCGACTAGCTGCATCAAATTAAAAGATGCTAACAGGTCTCCAAAATAAGAACATTTATAATTGCATTTATAATCTTCCGTGCCATAAATTTGGTCAGGAAATAGCACACATAATCTCGACCGCGATCTGAGAATCTGCCACATTGTCACTAAAGGGCCGAATCCACGGTCATGCATGCATGACGAGCATTCGTTACTGTCATGCATGCATGACCGTGGATTCGGCCCTTAAGGAAAGTTTCAGTGATGCAATCAACATCGAAATCATTGTCGGCGGTGTTTTGATGGCTAACAACTATGGTAGTAGCGATCTTACATTTAAGTGTGCCAGCAATGATGGCATTCATTATACCGCAGATAAAGGTGTATTGACATGAACATATAAAATATAACAAATTTTAGGGATACTGTATCGATTACAACGCCCAAAATATAATTATTGTCAAAAACGATGTTAGTTTCTTAAAACTGTAGTGTTTCTATGTAATAAAATAAGAAGTTTGACCGAATGTTACCATAACATGGTAGTAGTTTTACGCCTCCCAATAAAATTATCCATAGGTTTTTCAATCTCTCCTCGTTGTCTGTAGCTGAAACAAAAATGCATTAAATAGTATATTATTCTATGAGCAAGTAATGTAAGCAATTTTTCACGAGAACGAGGTTTGCAGCACGAGCTGTAGGCGAGTGCTGCAAAACGTTCGAGTGAGAAATTGCCATTACTCGCGAATGGAATACTATACTTTTTCTACGACCATGCACTAAAATTTTATAAATTAATTTTTGTGCTGTCACACTCGAAAACAGCTGACTTCGTTAGAGGTTGGAGAACCGCTATGGAACTTTGCCGCTCTAGTGCGGCAAAGTACAAAATACATATTTCAAGTAAACTAAGATCACCAATTTGATTGTTTGTTGATAAGGAATACCAACCCGTTGTTATATCTAATTCTAAAAGCGATAAATTGAGAAAATTGTAAATAGAGTATAGCGACGAGTGTAGTTTTATTTTTGTATGTTGGTACGCATGTGACAACTACACTCTACAGTGTAATGAACAAATATATATCTGTAAATTTTTTTTTTATTTGTTTGTTTATTTTACGTCGGTCTATTTCCGCAACTTAGGCCAATCACCGACGCTGAGGGCAGGCTACACACACCCAGGAATTTTGTCGAACTTAAGGAATTCCAACCTCCAGTAAGAGTTCTTTAACGTGCACGTCGCATCATGACAGCACACGGGGCCACCGGCTTTACTTCCTCATCCGATGAAAGGTGGCATGCAAAGGTATTTGTTCCCTGCCTAAAATACCAGGACAGTCGATTTTAGCCCGAGCCGGGATTCGAACTCGGGCCTCCAGCGGAGATAGCAGCCGCTCTATCCTATACGGTATAGTATACGCCATCGACCCCCCCGTATGTCACTATGACGGTTTACAGGATTTTGACTGATTTTGACCTATGATTTTGTCAATGTCTTGCCAATGTCGCTAAGCAGTGTATCAAAACACAATGGAAATGAAAAATCCAGAGCTGTGATTGGTTCTAGAGCCGTGAGAAATGAAATATTTCTCACTACTCGCCAGGAATGAAATATTTGACATGTATGTGGGGAATCAATAGGAGTAGAAAAAATAAAATAAACGAGTGTAAACAACAGTAAAAAGACAGAAAAGAAACTACACAAATTATTAAAGATAGCTGCCGTAAAAGAATGGCACTATGTTTTAGGTTTAATTTTTCAGATGCCAAACCACAGAATGAGCTTTTGAAATGATAGGCAGTAAATTTGCAGTTCTTTCCACTCCCATGTCATGCGAAAATGTAAAAACTTTCTTTGGATAGTATAATATGTGCTGTTTGTGTTTTCGATAATATTATTAAAAAGAGAGAAGGAATTAGTTATTGACCAACATTCAACTTTGATGACGATGGCAATAAACGAACTCACTCTCCAGAGAAATTGGATGAGGTTATTCAAGAGCAGCGCGCGAGCGAAAATACTGTGTTGAATGATTTTTTCAGCTATTCACAAATATATTTTCTATTTTTTGTTAACCTCAAATTAAAATTGGTATATTGTATATTGTTTATTTTTTAATAATTTCATGCAATTCGGACTTTAAGCCCTTTTTCAGAGTTAGCAAAATGCGCAAAGATAATGTATCGAATATTATTGTTATTTACGATCATTAAGATTTTGTTAAACTGTAAAAATACTCTCATGTTAACTATATCCTACCAAATTAAATGTTAAAATAAACAAGAATTATTGCATACTCTCTTTAGATTTAATGTAGATTTAATTTATATGTATATTTATATAAACAAATAAACCAAACGAAAGGAAGATAATTTCCAACAATTTCTTCGTTTTAATACAGCTGTTGTTCTGGGAAATAAATCAGAAACTTAACAGGAATAATCGACATAACAATATTAACTCAAAAGCAATACAAGTTTGTGAAGTGGCGCCTCCTTATTTCATGAGTAACTAATTAAGGCCGCTTGCAATTTTGGGATCAGATATGAGAAATACAATACTGTATAGGAAAAAAATACTTCACATGTAACGTAAAATTCTGCAAAATTCTGCAAAATTTTTCTTCAAATTTGATTTTAAAAATAAATAAAGAAATAAACAAACATCTGAAAGTGCCCAAGTAATCGCTATACTCCTCACCAATAATTTTTATGACATTTAGTAACGCTTTTACTAGAACGGATGGAGAGTTTATAACCGTCCTGTGAATCGATATGAAGACTACAACCACGGAAATTCTACTGAACTTTGGCAATTTGTTAAAAACCGATATTTCGTGGACGTTGATACCGGGGAGTTCGTTTTAATACAGCTGTTGTTCTGGGAAATAAATCAGAAACTTAACAGGAATAATCGACATAACAATATTAACTCAAAAGCAATACAAGTTTGTGAAGTGGCGCCTCCTTATTTCATGAGTAACTAATTAAGGCCGCTTGCAATTTTGGGATCAGATATGAGAAATACAATACTGTATAGGAAAAAAATACTTCACATGTAACGTAAAATTCTGCAAAATTCTGCAAAATTTTTCTTCAAATTTGATTTTAAAAATAAATAAAGAAATAAACAAACATCTGAAAGTGCCCAAGTAATCGCTATACTCCTCACCAATAATTTTTATGACATTTAGTAACGCTTTTACTAGAACGGATGGAGAGTTTATAACCGTCCTGTGAATCGATATGAAGACTACAACCACGGAAATTCTACTGAACTTTGGCAATTTGTTAAAAACCGATATTTCGTGGACGTTGATACCGGGGAGTTCGTTTTAATACAGCTGTTGTTCTGGGAAATAAATCAGAAACTTAACAGGAATAATCGACATAACAATATTAACTCAAAAGCAATACAAGTTTGTGAAGTGGCGCCTCCTTATTTCATGAGTAACTAATTAAGGCCGCTTGCAATTTTGGGATCAGATATGAGAAATACAATACTGTATAGGAAAAAAATACTTCACATGTAACGTAAAATTCTGCAAAATTCTGCAAAATTTTTCTTCAAATTTGATTTTAAAAATAAATAAAGAAATAAACAAACATCTGAAAGTGCCCAAGTAATCGCTATACTCCTCACCAATAATTTTTATGACATTTAGTAACGCTTTTACTAGAACGGATGGAGAGTTTATAACCGTCCTGTGAATCGATATGAAGACTACAACCACGGAAATTCTACTGAACTTTGGCAATTTGTTAAAAACCGATATTTCGTGGACGTTGATACCGGGGAGTTCGTTTTAATACAGCTGTTGTTCTGGGAAATAAATCAGAAACTTAACAGGAATAATCGACATAACAATATTAACTCAAAAGCAATACAAGTTTGTGAAGTGGCGCCTCCTTATTTCATGAGTAACTAATTAAGGCCGCTTGCAATTTTGGGATCAGATATGAGAAATACAATACTGTATAGGAAAAAAATACTTCACATGTAACGTAAAATTCTGCAAAATTTTTCTTCAATTTTGATTTTAAAAATAAATAAAGAAATAAACAAACATCTGAAAGTGCCCAAGTAATCGCTATACTCCTCACCAATAATTTTTATGACATTTAGTAACGCTTTTACTAGAACGGATGGAGAGTTTATAACCGTCCTGTGAATCGATATGAAGACTACAACCACGGAAATTCTACTGAACTTTGGCAATTTGTTAAAAACCGATATTTCGTGGACGTTGATACCGGGGAGTTCGTTTTAATACAGCTGTTGTTCTGGGAAATAAATCAGAAACTTAACAGGAATAATCGACATAACAATATTAACTCAAAAGCAATACAAGTTTGTGAAGTGGCGCCTCCTTATTTCATGAGTAACTAATTAAGGCCGCTTGCAATTTTGGGATCAGATATGAGAAATACAATACTGTATAGGAAAAAAATACTTCACATGTAACGTAAAATTCTGCAAAATTCTGCAAAATTTTTCTTCAATTTTGATTTTAAAAATAAATAAAGAAATAAACAAACATCTGAAAGTGCCCAAGTAATCGCTATACTCCTCACCAATAATTTTTATGACATTTAGTAACGCTTTTACTAGAACGGATGGAGAGTTTATAACCGTCCTGTGAATCGATATGAAGACTACAACCACGGAAATTCTACTGAACTTTGGCAATTTGTTAAAAACCGATATTTCGTGGACGTTGATACCGGGGAGTTCGTTTTAATACAGCTGTTGTTCTGGGAAATAAATCAGAAACTTAACAGGAATAATCGACATAACAATATTAACTCAAAAGCAATACAAGTTTGTGAAGTGGCGCCTCCTTATTTCATGAGTAACTAATTAAGGCCGCTTGCAATTTTGGGATCAGATATGAGAAATACAATACTGTATAGGAAAAAAATACTTCACATGTAACGTAAAATTCTGCAAAATTCTGCAAAATTTTTCTTCAAATTTGATTTTAAAAATAAATAAAGAAATAAACAAACATCTGAAAGTGCCCAAGTAATCGCTATACTCCTCACCAATAATTTTTATGACATTTAGTAACGCTTTTACTAGAACGGATGGAGAGTTTATAACCGTCCTGTGAATCGATATGAAGACTACAACCACGGAAATTCTACTGAACTTTGGCAATTTGTTAAAAACCGACATTTCGTGGACGTTGATACCGGGGAGTTGGGGATCCCAAAGTCAAGATTACATTTTAGGAGAATTGCAAAATTGGCCCGGATCAATTGAAAGGAAAATAACGATTCCCGAGTTTCTTCCGACGGTAAATTTTCCATGTTAATACCGGAGGATGGCAGTTTTTGCTGTAGCGTAGATATTTATGGTAATTCCATTCCGTGCCTTTAACTACTACATACTTTGGATAACTAAATCCATTCTTATACAGCTGTATATAAGAAGAAAAACGGGACAAGGGATAACGTACATGGTTTTCATACGAATCATGTGAACTTAGAAGTTACCGTAATAGATTAATTGATAATCTAAGCTAGTGAAAACAGAATCCCAAGAGCCACCAAATAATACTCGCTAATATTACCCATAAGAATTAACATGAGCTCAGTAGAATTAGCAGATAATTTAACATCAGTTGGCGAGACCCCTGCACTTATCCTTTTTTAAATTTATTTTTATGTCGCTGGGACGGACGTAGGGGTGTATTTGAAGCAGACGAATGTATTTTGTTAATAAGTGGAATATTATAAACATGTTACATGTTTGACAAAAAAATATGAAAAGGATGGGTATTGCAATCTTCAGTGATACACACTATATAAAATATTGTAGTTTTAGATCAAACGCGTATAAAATCAAAGATTTAAATCCCAGGGACTACACATAAAGTGTATTCTACTGTGAGAATGTGTTGTTAAATTTTATGTCATCCTCAGTTAAATAAGCAAACCAAAAAAAATCATATAGTTCTCTTCCATGGCCAGTGCGGATTTAGATCTACGACAGAATTGGTTATTTATTAACACGTCCCCTCATAATAATAACCGGTATTATCCTTCGGTCTGAGATAAAGGAGAAATCGGGAATTCTTGACAAGCGATCCATGGTAGTGGCAAAACTTAATTTAATTTGGAGCAGCGGTCTGATATACCCGGAAAACTTACGACTTTATTAACCCGGGAATTCCGTCTCTGTTCACTTTCAACAAAATTAATTTCCCAAATTTAATAAGTTCGTTGGGATCATATAATTAAAGTGTGAAAATAATTCCTTGCAGTTCCTCGTAAAGACTACACCTGATCACAATTATTACACGCTGTTGCATGCGGCTTCGCTCACTCTTTGCCATCAAAAGAAACATCGGATTTTTGTGTCAAATGATGATGTTTTGACAAACCTTCTGTCAATAGTATCAAAATGTTGTCAAATCATGGCTAACTAATTGTATTTTAATGCAGATACGACCGATCTCGATCAAATAGAATATCATTTAATATTAATTTTATATATAGTATGTTAAAGTTTTGTGCCTGGGGACATCAGATTTTTATACCCCCACATTTAATGTAGTGAGGGTATATTGAGTTTGATTCAACATTTGTAACACTCTTAAGGAGGCGTGGCAGATATAGACTTAGAAGATTCTCATGTTCTACTATTTGTGGAAACTTGAAATTTTGGAACTAGAATTTACTCGATCTGATCTCTTCAGCTAAAATATTCTCAAGTTAACTGTCACGTCCGGTCACCGGAAGTCGGTAACAACTTTGTTATTTTAAATGGAATGATATAATTTTTATTTTATTTTTGGATTCTACGTATCAGAATAAATCATTTTTGGTATTGTTTCCCTATACCTAGATATCACCATTTTTCAGTTTTTTTGATTTTACTAATTTTTTGGTGATTTTCGCGGTTACGTTTAACATTGAATATCTCGGTTATTGTTGAAACTAGAAGTTTCATTATTGGTGGTCTAAAACTAGAAACATAACCAAATAAGACGATCTTTAGTTCATCATGATATCGTATACAGGATGTTCAAAATTTACCACACAATAATTGAATTTTCAAACGTACAAAACTCAACTTTTCTAATAGAACATCCTGTATACCGATACGCCATTTGATAGGAAATCTTATTCCCTATCATTCAATATTAGGGTTCCCTATATTTATCTTTGATAATTTTTGAGATATTGTTAGTATAAAAGAATGGAAACTAAATACAAAGCGATTTATTCTTCATTTATAGGAATGACATAATAACAACTTGGAACAGGAGGAAAACAGAAAAATATTGAACAGGTTTGTTAAAACTAAAATAATATATTTGGGATATCTAACTGAAATTAAAGCTCAATTATGTTGTTCGAATTGCTACCCGTTCTGCTCCAAACATGTTAAAACTCTTCGCTGTACTTCTGTCATCGTCGTTCTTCGGATTTCTTGTCGCTGAAGTCCATTAATGGCGCCTACTACTCTGTTAGTCAGTTCTTCTCGAGTATTAACTGGTGTGGAATAGACCTGACTATTCACATGACCCCAGAAATAAAAGTAAAATGGTGTTAAATCTGGTGAGTTTGGTGGCCACCGCCAGGGTCCCCTATTTCCGAACCACCTATCGTCAAACATCTGATTAAGTTGAATGTATACCACATGCGAAGTATGTTTTGGTGCACCGTCCATTTGATAAAAGCAGTCGCGTAAAATATTGAGGGGAAGAGTTTCGCAAAAATTGTTCACACATCCACGCAAAATTTCTAAATATCTATCACTATTTAAATTATCGTTGTAACTTTCGTATCTAATTTCGTCCCCCATTATTAAATGTCAGTATTCAAAATAGATTTAAAGAAAAAGTGACAATATCTCAAAAACTATTAAAGATAGATATAGGGAACCCTAGTATTGATTGATAGGGAATGAGATTTCTGTAGCGTTTGTGTGTTTAATAATACCAACAAATAGTTTTATATGTTTATTCTAGGTCATCGTAAATTCAACTGAAGCTTTACATAAAGAAAACATAACCGGTCCCGGGAAGGTGCACTCGTACACATGCGTAGATTATATATATATTACAGTAACCACAATTATAATACATTACACACCTCCCACCTTAATTAATGATCATATCCCAATAAACATATTACAAATACCGTCATTCATAAACCAAACGTTTCGGCGGTTTGCGATTTCTAACTGGTCTTTGCGGTGTGTCACCATTGGAAGACGAAGAATTTGCTAGATCCACTATTTCCGTGGAAATCTCCTTAAAACTTGACTTTCCTTCCTCCTCCAACGGAGATTTCGAACTTATACGACTCTTCTCCAAACTGGGAGAAACATTACAATTATCAAGTGCATTCTTTATTTTACCAGAAACAAAATCTACAGAAGCATTATCCAAAATTTGGTTCACATGTCGTTTCCATATAATATCGGTACTTGGAACCTTTATTTTATAAACATTTATACCCAACGACTTTACAATAATAGCTGGTGTCCAGCGCGGTTTAACGAATCGAAAATCCTTAACTAACACATTTTGACCTGGCAAAAACTTGATGGACCTTGTGCCTTTATAATACTTCACCTGATTGTTTTGCTTTCGCTTGATGTTTAATTTAATTTTAACATGATCACCATTTGAATCGTCTGGTTTAAGCAAACTTAATCGTGTTCTAACTTCTCTACCGAACATGGCAAACGCGGGCGACTCTCCGGTAGTACAATGTTTTGTAAGTCGATAACATAATAAAAAGTTTTGCAATTGATGTTCCAAATCACTTACGGATTTGCACTTATTAATATGTTTCAAAATGAACATTTTTGTTGTCTTTACACTGTTTTCCACAGCTCCATTAGATGCTGGGTTATATGGGGGAGTTGTTACGTGATTAATACCGTTATTTTGACAAAATATCTCAAACTCTCCACTCACCAGTTGAGGACCGTTATCCGATACTAGCGTTCTCGGTAAACCAAATGTGCTAAATATTTTTCTTAATTCTCTAATTGTATTTTCGGTGGTAATTGATGACATTACAGCTACTTCTAACCATTTAGATAGTGCATCCGTTACAATTAAAAAGAATCTTCCCATAATTGGGCCACAAAAGTCAATATGTACTCGTTCCCATACCCTTGAAGCTATTGGCCAATTTCCCAATGCACATTTAGGTGGATTTGATCTGTACATTTGGCAAGTTTCACAAGATTTCACCATATCTTCTACATCCTTATCAAAACCAAGCCACCATACATAAGAACGACCTAAAGATTTTGTTTTTACTATACCCATATGAGACTTGTGCAATTCTGCCAAAACTACTGATTGCAAAGATTTTGGAATAATAACTCGTTCGCCGTAAAGTAATAAATTATTTGCAATATTTAAGTGCTTTTTATATTTTGAGTAAGGTTTCATGTCATTCGAAATTTCTTTTGGCCAATCATTTTTTACGAATTCATATAGTTTCTTTAGCATTGAATCCTTTTACTTTCTGTCATTATCAACTTGCAATCCAAGGGTAAGTTTTCATTATTAGATATATACTGTATACAATTAATTGTACCAAAATCATCTATATCCTGAGAATTCTTTATTGGCAATCTAGATAAAAAATCTGCGATATTGTCTTTTGACTTTATATATTTAATATCAAAGTTGAATCCTGCCAAAAATACGGCATAACGCTGCAATCTATTTGCCATCATTTGAGGCAGTCCATGTTTTGATCCGAAAATAGATACCAAAGGCTTATGATCGCATAATAAATTAAAATGGCGACCGTACAGATATTCATAAAACTTTTTTACTCCGTAAATTATGGCTGTAGCCTCTTTATCCAATTGGGAATATTTCTTTTCGGCCTCATTTAATGTGCGTGATGCGCACGCAATTGGTTTTTCTATTCCCTCATCACACACATGAGACAATACCGCCCCTAAGCCATATTCGGACGCATCTACGGTTAAATTTACTTGTACGTTCGGATCATAATGAACCAAATAATCATCTGATACTAAAACTTCTTTAATTTTATCAAAAGCTTGTTGACATCTCTTGTCCCAATTCCAAACAATATCCTTCTTAACTAACTCGTAAAGCGGATTTAAAATATTGGGTATTTTGGGTATAAATTTATGATAATAATTAATGCACCCAAGAAATGATCTTAATTGAGATACATTTTCTGGTTCAGGCATTTTGTAAATTGCTTCAACCTTTTCTCGCGATTTATGCAACCCGTGTTTATTTATAATAAATCCCAGGTACGAAACCTCGTTTTGAGAGAAACTACATTTTTCTGGTCTTATCCTAAGACCACAATCTGATAAACGTTTTAAAACATTTTCTAAATTAGTCATATGCTCTTTCTCAGTCTTACCGGTAACCAAAATATCATCGAGGAACACACAAACACCATCCATATTGCCTAAGGTTTGTTCTATTATACGCTGAAATTGAGCTGGTGCGGAATTTATTCCAAATGGCAACCGATTGTACATGAATAATCCTCGATGAGTAACTATTGTTGTTAATTTCTTTGAATCTTCCGTCAGTAAGATTTGCTGATAAGCATGACTTAAGTCCAATTTACTAAATTTAATTCCCCCTTTTAATTTTGTAAACAAATAATCAATTTTGGGTAACGGAAATTTATCTATTAAAATATATGGGTTAAGAGTTACCTTATAGTCCCCACAAATCCTTACAGAATTATCTGATTTGACAATTGGAACAATTGGTGTTGCCCATTCGCTCACATCAACCGGAACCAATACTTTTAAATCAATCAATCTTTGTAATTCATTATCGACCTTTTCAATCATTGAATAAGGAACTGACCTTGCTTTGAAACATTTAGGTTTTGCATTATCTCTAATTTTGAGTTGTAATTTAGCCTTGTTAAATGTGCCTAGTTCACTGGAAAATAGCTTCGGGTATTTATTTACCAAATAAGATTCTAAATCTTTGGACACGTAATTTAAAGGTTTGAATGTCATATTGAATTCTGATATGAAATCTCGGCCTACTAATGGTGGACCACCGTTTTTAATTACAAAAAAATGTAAAATTCTTTCGAGATTATTAAAAACTATCATAACTTTGATTTTCCCTAACGGAACAATTTTACTTCCATTGTAGCAAATAAACTGCGTATTACTCTTCATTAATTGAACATTCCTAAACATGCGAGAATACAGACTATCAGATATTGCACACGAAGCTGCCCCAGAGTCCAGTTCTACAAAAAGCGGTGCATCATTTATCGTTACTTTTAGTTTCAATAGATCAAATTTTCTTGACTCAAAGTGAAACAACGCTAGTTGAGAACTGACCTCTAAACCATTAAATTCCTTCCTATTATTGCATACATTACTTAAATGTCCTTTCATACCACAACTGTTGCACGAGTAGTTCCGATATCGACATCTATCCCCGGTGTAGTTCTCCCGACCACATCGGTGACATCCTTTGGGGTTCCGCCTTGTAGAGGGTGTTGTGTGTGCGATTTTCTTGCCTTTACTTCCATTTCCCGCCATCTTGGAGCTTCCCGCAGACGGGCCTCGTGGACTATGACTTAGCCGATGGATCGCCTCCTGTTTCACCTCTGCAACGAACTCCTGGTAACTCCGTAGCTCAGCTGGGCTCCATGCGTCGCCTGAGCAATTTCCATTGCCTTATTGAATGTAATTTTATTGTCTTCGGAAAAAAATCTATCCAAGGCTTTCCCTGGCTCCATCCCCGTTATGAACTTGTCGCGCAGCGCCGTATTCAACATATTTCCGAAATCACAATGAACTGCAGCCTCCTTGATGCGAACCGCCCACTCTTGCAAGGACTCCTTAGTCTCTTTCTTCACAGCATAAAAACGGTATCTTTCTGCAAACACGACACGTTTCAGCGAGTAATGAGAGGTTAGCAGACTTACTAGTTCCTGGTATTGTGTTTCTTCGGGATCATTTGGTACGCATAAATTGATAACTAGCTTATAGGCTTCTTCCGACAAACTGGTTAGCAGAATAGCTCGCTTTACTTCGTTTTCGGTCACCGTCTGGGCGATGAAATACTGCCCTAAACGCTTCAAATGCACATTCCAATCGTGGATTTTAGGTTTAAACTCCAGGTGGATGCCGTGGGTATTCATTTTCACTTTTCCTCGTCGCCAGTGTAGCGTTTGTGTGTTTAATAATACCAACAAATAGTTTGATATGTTTATTCTAGGTCATCGTAAATTCAACTGAAGCTTAGCGTATAAGATAACATGATGAACTAACCATCGTCTTATTTGGTTATGTTTCTAGTTTTGAACCACCAATCATGAGACTTCTAGTTTCAATAATAACCGAGATATTCTATTTTAAACGCAACCTCGAAAATCACCAAAATATTAATAAAATCTAAAAACTTAAAAATGGTGATATTTAGGTATAAGGAAACCTTATTAAAAATTATGTATTCTGATACGTATCATATCATTCCATTTAAAATAAAAAAATTTGGTATCGACTTCCGGTGACCGGGCGTGACAATTAACTTGAGAATATTTTAGCTGAAGAGCTCAGATTGAGTAAATTATAATTCCAAGATTTCAAGTTTCCAGATATAGTAGAACATGAGAAACTTCTAATGTATCAGTTCCGTGAGACATCCTGTATATGTGCACTCGGAAGTAAACAATAGTGAGAATACTCAAGTTCAAACAGTACCGCGTACTCAATCGGTACTACTTCTACGAAGTAACGGGTATAAAGTAACTAATGTACCAGTTCCGTGAGACACCCTGTATATCGAAAACCGCCAACTTTTGACATGCTTATTGTTTCTTTTTTCGTCATAAAATATCACGCCACTTAAAATGACTCGATACATTTTAAAGACGCGGATTGTGTTATTCCGTATAATATGGATAATCTAAACCATTATAGAAACAAGCTAAGTTTTTATACAACTTTATTTTTAAACTTAAGCAATAATTCTGGTTTGTTGTACAAAAGAAACCTTTTTCATAGAATATTTTACAACATTTTGCAATTTTATTTGGACACATAGAGACAATATTTATACCAAAAATCATCCAATGTAGTCAAAAATGTGCTAGAACTGTGGCGACTTGACATTAGTACATTATGTGTTAATCAGCTATTGCTGGATATAGCTATAATTAGGTACTCTTAAATAAGATAATCTCTACAATAACGAAGCGAAGTGAGGAAAAAGTAATGAGACAAACGACAGCAATTTTGAAGAGATTATAAATTCTTGGAACCCGATTATAAGAAATCATAATCTAGGAGATACAGCTCCCTCGGACGTCCACGTGGCAAAACATGCAGTCGCCACTTGAACCTGACGCTGACCGGTGGTCCAGTGGCCGAGCACGAACCCATGATTATTGTTTTATTATTACCGTCAAATAAGAAGTATTCTTAAGTTATTTTAATAGTGAGTAAACGTTTGAACTACAATTAAGACTTTTAATTAATGTAGATTTTGTTTACCCTATAACTGGTAGTCCAACGTGTGGCCATCGGATCGCATAGGAATTTATTGGATCAATAGCGGATTTATTGGAGCGGCGTAGGAATATCGACTTGTTGTGGGACACGGTGCAGTAACTTTGTATTATTGATTGCTATTGGCTGGACTACTTGACTTCGCGTAGTAAACAAGGCAACTGTAGGATACGATACATACAGATAAATAGTAAAGTCTGTTAGTTAAGTTTTTAAAAAGGTTTATTTAAATTCTAACACCAAATATAAAATACAAGTTTTACGCGAAATAACGAATGAACGATTTGAGTTCAATGCCGTGTGACGCGGAGTCAGCGTATCTAATTACGATTCTTACTAGACTAAAAGCTGAATACAATAACTAGAGAATTTATACATAATTAATACTAAGTCAGCAATATTATACTATGTTACGCAATCAATGGTTATCCGGACATGGTAATTCCTCCCTTCTCGGAGAGAGCCAAGGGTTGGGATTGATAGATTCCGAGCCTTGGGTCGTTGGGTTGCCGTTGGTGCGATGATTTATCTTCGCTAAATACCAGAGTCCGGTGGCCAATATACTTAGCGCTAGGAATGTTGCTGTCACTAGTGAGGTCGTTGAGCTACCTATGCTGATAATATGACTGCTTCTCAGTTCCTGGAATTTTCTGTCGAGTTCGCTGAAGTTGGTTCTTGCATCTTCGAGTGACTGTAATTGGAGACTTTTCAAGTGAAGGTCCTCCAGCTGCCATTGCGGCTGTACTTCCGGGACTCTGGATAAATTGATCGGGGCTAGATAAAATTGTCGATCTGGTAGGTAGTTAGTCGTGGTTCGAAGAATCTCTCTTCCTAGGTGGACGGTACAGTCCGGGGTGACTTGGACCAGTAAATTTCCTTGTAGTTGACGAACTTCTTGTCGATCTTCGCACGCTGTTTCTCCGGTAAAGTTGGCCTGGAATAAGATCCATTCGGAGTCAGTGGGATGAATGCTTTCTGTATCCAGGCGGGACCATCTGGTGTGGCTACATACGGAGGTTGACAGGTGTCTCAATAGTTGATAGGCACAGCTTGGACGTTTGCCTGCGTCGAGACTTGTGGCTTTACATAAGTATTGCTCTCGTTGGAATTCCTTGCACTTTGAGGCTGTAGTGAAATATTTATCTTTATTTTCTGCAAGGTATGGTTGTGGGATATTGAGGATGAGATAACTTGAATTTTGTTGAATTGGTAATGGGATTAAGTGGTAATACTGATAGGATGTAGTTTCGACTAAAGGGACTTCTAATAAAAACGTAAGCACGTGACCTCTCATGTATGCTTTCACTGTTATGGTTTTTTCTATTTGATACAAATTTTCTTCTGTAGGGCTTAAAGGAATTTGTTGTTCGGTAACCGAGTTTTGAATAAATTGTAGTTCTTCGAGAAGTTCTTCTGATGGAATAATAGCTGGATGATAAGTTTCTAGTTTGGCGAAAGTTTTTGCTGTTGAGAGTCGTCCCAGTACTGTCAGAGCTGAGTGTATTGCGACTTGTAGTGAAGTTTCTGCTCTTATAAAGAAATTGAAATATGATTGTTTATCTCCCTGGTCCTTCAAGTGTTGTTGAACGGTGTTTATACGTTGAGCTGTCTCGAGTTGGTTTTCCTGTATGATCTTTAAGTTATCTTCAAACGTGCGAAGGCTTCCTCGTAAGACGTGAATTTGGGCTTCTACGTCTTTTATAAGTTCCTGCTGATGAATTTCTAGGTTTTCGATAAGTTTATCATATTTGGCTGCATCTTCTGCGTCGAGATTGCCGATACTGCTTTTATTATGGAACCAACAAAGTTTAGCGCGCCTCTTGGTTGTCTTCTTAATGGGACTAGCTGTTTACTTACGAAGTTTAGTTGTCCTAACTAGGAGAATGTGCAGGCCTAATAGGCCTGCTGGTCGACCTAGGTAGATCGCCGAAACGTTAATGCTCGTACGTTCGAAGCGGTTACGGGCGCGCCATCTATTGCTTCGTAGCGTAACCTCAATAGCGACATGATGTGTCGCCATCTGGTGACCGCGTCGCGAAGCGCGCGGCCGTTGCCTAGCAACCGCGATCGATTGGCATGACGACACGCTGGTGAGGACAGTCCCAAACGATACTCCATAAATTTAGCCTAATCGAGTTAAAAAATAACGAGAACTGGCCGGAAATTGGACGAAATCGAAAGCCTAAGCGCTGTACAATCCAATTTTAGGCGGAAAATCGGCGCCTGCGGCGCCGATTTTCGCTTCTCCGAGGGGAAGACCCTTCCCCCGATTCGCCGATTTTCGTAAACTTCTTGCGCGGACTGTGTTAGACTTTTAGTATATAGTAGGGATAGGTGTTTTAGGCTTCTAAGAAGTATTTCGAAAGAGGTTTTATCTTGATAACTTTTTATTTCTTGCACCATGATCGCCAATTTGTTGTATTCCGAGTTCAGCTTATCGATTGTTGTCAGTAAGCTGTCGAGGTTGCAACGTATCGCTGTTGTCCAGTAACTCGCTTGGTTTCTGGCTGTTCCCAGATGTAGGGGGAATAGCGGTCCATCTAACGGGGTTATTCTGACCTCGGCGTTGGTCCAGTGGCATCTGGAACAATACCGTGTTTGAGTCGTCTTGTATGGTGTGTTTGTATCCCTCGACGGGTTTGGACATCGACTGTATTATTCTCGTTTACCTTTAAGATGGTATAGGGTCCAAAGTAGGGCTTAAGGATTTTACTACTTTTTGTTATGTTTTCGACATACACCTTTTCTCCGATTTTCCACGATGAAATTTTTACGTTTTCATGTTGTTTTTCGCGTGTCTTCGATTTATTTGCTTGGTCCTTTTCTTTCAGCCCTTGATACATTATAGCCATTCTGGATTTATGTTTATCAATTAAATGTTGATAAGTCTTTGTATCATAGATTAAGTCCATGGGGTTCCTGGTTTTGGTATGTCCGAAGAGAGCTTCAAGCGGTGTCATTCCAATGGCACTATTGATGGCGTTGTTATCCGCAATTGTTGCCATACGCATTTTTCTTTGCTTCGGTATGCTAGAGTCGTCTTCGAGGCATCTTAAATGTTCGATTAGGGTGGAGTGGAACCTTTCTACGTTAGCCTGGCTTTCGGGGTTCTTGGCGGTACCAAAGTGCAATGTAATTTTGTGTAATGCTGCTAGTTCTTTTATTAGTTTATTGTTGAATTCGGAACCCTGATCAAATCGAATTTCTTGAGGGATGCCGTAGTAATTGAAATAGTCCAGGAATCCGTCTAAGATGTCTGAAGGATTTTTACTTTTTACTTTAATTGCATGTCCGAGGCGGGTAAAGGCATCGATAATTGTCAGATATTTTTCGCCAGAGATTGAGAATAGGTCAACAAACAATTTCTCAAACGGGGCGTCTGGTGTTTCAGTTATTGGTAGGGGGGTACTTCCGGACGTCGGTTATATTTTGATCTATTACAGGTGTCACATGATTTAATCAATTGTGTTACTGTTTTTTCCATTTAGACCACCAATATCTTTGTTTCAGATGTTCCAGAGTTTCTTGTATACCTCGATGGTTAGTTATTCCCGTATGATATGATGCTACCAGTGATATTTTCTGCTCTTCATCCGTAATAACTTCCGCTCTTCGTAGACATCTAATAATTCTAGGTCCTTTATTTGAGATTTTGTTTGTGTAAACGTTACACATTGCTTGATAGATATTTTCGTCACTTGTATAAATGTAGAAGGTATCATAGTTAGTCATATAATTTTTTAATAATAGAAGGATATGTTCATGCAAATTTTCTTTCGGAATACGCACGAAGTGTATATTGCATTCGTCTCGATTTTTTATTTTGACTTCCAGGTCCTTGCCCAAACTTTGCGTTATAATAAACTGTTTCTTCTTATTATCAAGGATTGTATCTTGAATTTCTATGGATTTATTTGGTTCTTGAGTTTGAGTTGTATGAATAGTGTTGGAGTCTGAATCTCCTTCTTCTTCTTCTTCTATGGGGTGGGTATCCGTCATCTTGATTTCTTTCCGGGCTATGCCTATTCCTGTTTTAATGGCGGGTTGTTCTGTTGGGTCGATTATGGAAATTGATAGGTCGTCTGCTATCTCGAGCAGTTCCTCGTCGTCGAAGTTAGGAAGAATGCTATCTAGATCATCTTGGGTGATAATATTCAAATCGGTTAGTCTGATTCTTGAGAGCGCATCGGCGTTGGTGTTCTGTTTACCTTTCTTGTACACGACGTCAAAGTCATACTCTTCTAGTCTTGTTCTCCATCTCATCAGTTTGCTATTTGGTTCTTTCATGGACCAGAGCCACTGCAAAGGTCGATGATCTGTGAAAATTGTAAACTTCTTTCCATAAAGATATGGTCTAAATTGTTTGGTGGCATAGACAATGGCTAATAATTCTTTTTCCACTGTAGAATACTTGCATTCAGTGTCGGAGAGTGTGCGTGATGCATAACAGATCGGTTTGTCTCGTCCAACTGGGCCCTGAGATAGGACGGCTCCTAATGCAATATCGGATGCATCCGTTGTAACGATGAATTCTTTAGAGAAATCCGGATATTGTAGTATCGGGTCGTTTGTGAGTAACTCCTTACATTGTTGGAATGCTGAAAAATAGCTGGGGTCCTGTATATTGATTTTTGCGTTTTTCTTCAGGCCTAAGGTGAATGGTTTGGTAATTTTTGCGAAGTCCTTAATAAACTTGCGATAATATCCCATTAGGCCTAGGAAGCTCTTGATTTCCGTTCTAGTCTTGGGGATGGGAAATTGTAAAATGGCCTCAATTTTTTCAGGATTTGGTTTCACGCCTTCATCCGTTATGACGTGTCTTAGGTATTTAATTTCTCGCTTCAAAAATTCACATTTTTTCAGTTTAATTTTGAAGTTTGCCAATTCTAGGCGTTGAAATACTTTAATTAATTTTTGTAGATGTTCCTGAAGTGAAGATGAATATATAATGATATCATCTAAATAGACGAGGCAGGTATCTTCGAATAATCCGCGTAGGACTTCATCCATAATTCTCTGAAAGGTGGCTGGGGCATTTTTTAATCCGAAGGGCATTCTTTTAAATTCAAAATGTCCCTGTTCGGTGCTGAAAGCGGTCTTCTCGGAGTCTTCAGGGTCCATTTCTATCTGGTGGAAGCCTGCGGCCAAATCTAGGGATGTAAAATAATTTGCCCTTCCTAGCTTGTCCAGGATGTCAGCTATGTTGGGAATAGGGTACTTGTCCTCTATCATCTGTTCGTTTAAACGACGAAAATCGACCACCATTCTGTGTTTTGTTCTGCCATCCTTGCGTGTGGTCACGATGTGAATAGGAGCGTTCCAGGGTGATACACTCTCTTTAACGATGTCTTGGCGTAATAACTCCAGAGTCTGCTTTTTGATTTCATTCTTTGTCTCTATGGGTTGGCGATAATTTCTAACGTACACAGGATTATTGCTTTTCATATTGAACTTATGTTTTATCTTGTGAGTGAATGTAAGTTTTTGTCCCTCCAAATGAAACAAATGTTTGTAATTAATAAGTAAAGCCTGAAGGGCTTTCTGCTCTTCCAGATTTAGGTGATGTAGTTTTAGATTTGTTTGAATGTTTTCTAATTGTAATTGTGATAGATTTTCCTCCTTGACGAAATTGTAAGCTACATTAATTTCATTTTCTATCTCATTCACTGGTGTTAATGTAATCGGTTTTGGTTTTATGTAAATGGGGAGTTGTGTATAATTAGTGGCTAAAATTAGTGCTTCGTTATTTTTCACTTCAACCAAAGATTCGGGAACGATAATTTTGTCTGATTTGTCCCTTATTTCAGAAAATACTGCAAAGCAGTTGACTATATTGGTTACTTGATAGTCAACCACCGATTGTGAATGAGGTCTAACAGTATGGACATTATTTACTTTGTAAGGAATCTCCGTAGTGTCAGTAATTGTAACCTGTCTCCTAGTATCTAGAGAAGCTCCCAATTCAGTCAATAAGTCAAATCCAAACAAACCGTCAAATGTGGTCGAAAAATCAAAGCAAACAAATAAATGGTATTTAGAAGACTTAAAAATGTCAGGAAGAGGGGCGAAAACTGCATTTTTTGTTTTTCTGTTCCATGAGGAGTTCTAATATTAAACTCCTAATTATTACAAGAATACAAAGATTTAGCATCATTGAACAATTTGGAATTGATTAGAGAACATTCAGCACCTGTGTCTATTAGAAACTTTAAACCTTCAAATTCGACATAAGGGAGTAACGGATCTGGTGAATACGCTTTGTTGGATATTGTTACGTAAGTGGGTTTTGAGAGGTGTCCTGTGGAAAATCATGAGTTGCTAAGTTGCTTGCGCATGCATTTTCGTCCTCATAAAATTGTTCTAATGGGTTGTACTCGTCCGTTAGCTCACCGTCTGGGTATTGGACATAATAATTATTGTCTTCGGGAAGTTCTGAAGGCATTTCAATATTGTTTGACATCCACTGCCTTTTTGGCGGAGGTTTGTTGATTGAAGATGCTAGTCGCTTGTTGTTGTAGTGAATTCCGCTGCTGTCGACTTCCATTGGTGTTGGTCTGTATGGGCGTTGTTGAATGTGCGATGGTGTTCTAGCAAACGGCTGATTAGTTGGTTGTTGCGGTTGTTGAAAACGAGGTGGTGCAATTGCTGGTGGAATGAATCTATTCTGGTATGGGTTTTGCTGCGGATAACTTATCGGTGTTCTTGGAACTGGTGTGAAGCTTTGTGGCATGACTGGAGCTGGGCGAATGATGTTTCTCATCGGGGCTGCTGGTTGCCGGAGATTATGGAGAAATCGTTGCTTTTGGGTGTTGTAGTTTGTGGTTTCCAGCGCGTAGCCTTCAGCTGTTTCGATGTCGGCTGGTTGACGTAGCTTCACTTCTAAACCTATGTTGGCATTAATCAGATGTAGGCCAAATAGGTACGTTCTGAGGGCGATTTGGTTGTATTGCTCCTCTTTTAAGTTCCGAATTGCTACGTTTTCTTCTTCTAAATTAATTTTAGAAAGTAAAGTGTATAGGGTGCTTTTGATTTTGTTGGCATAACTGGCTGTGGTGTCTTCCTTCTGGGGAACTAAACTGTTGAGGTCGTATACCAGCACTTCCTCGGATCGTTTATCTCCAAACGAGTGTATCAGGATGTTTTTCAATTCGGGCCAAGTGGTGGGCGTTTTGTTGGCGTCCACCGCCTCGCGTGCTTTAGCACGTAGTCTTCCCATAAAAATCATCAGCAAACGCTTGCATGCGTAGGTCATTCGCGTTCTGTGGAGCGACAGGTAAATATTCCTCTATTAGGAATTCGCATGCATTGATGTAGCTTTTGAGGGTTATCCGGTCTCCATCGAATACCGGGATCAGATCTTGATCAACCTTGGAGATTTCGCGGGCCATTGCGATGTCGTTGATGGCTTCCAAAAGTTCATTTAAATTTTCCACGATGTTTGCGGGAATTTCAAATGGGGAAAGCGAAAAAGGGATGCAGAAAAATAAAGAATTTAGAGCCTATCAAGATGACTGCAAATATGTTCATTGATGGGGTGTAGTCCTGGGATTCGGTCGACGATTCTAGAAGGTCCAAATTCCTCGGCAGGTCCTACGTTGTCCAGGGATTCGGCAATTGAAGCATCGTCCTCGGCTGGTTTGATTGATGCTTGGATGTCCGGTATTAAGAACTTGAAAGTTCACCACGAATGTTTTTGTATATCGAATCGATTGGAGACACGACACAAAATAATCACTCGAGTTTACCGGAAACTACCGACTGCGCCAGATAAATAGTAAAGTCTGTTAGTTAAGTTTTTAAAAAGGTTTATTTAAATTCTAACACAAAATATAAAATACAAGTTTTACGCGAAATAACGAATGAACGATTTGAGTTCAATGCCGTGTGACGCGGAGTCAGCGTATCTAATTACGATTCTTACTAGACTAAAAGCTGAATACAATAACTAGACAATTTATACATAATTAATACTAAGTCAGCAATATTATATGTGATGTATTTAGGTTTAAGAAGAACCAGTTATGTGACGTCACGCCCGAAATCCAGTATTGTACGCATATGTTGTGTAGCAGTTATATTTGAGTTCAGTTATTAAATGTATATAGAACGAACCAGTTGTTTGATTCCAAAGTAATAACATTGGCGACGAGGTAAAAATTAGTTCAAGATGCCTAGCGGAGGGAATTCGGAGCAACCTCTAAAAGCATCGACTGCTGTGGAAATTCACGGAACACATGGCCAATTGAGAGAATTCGACCCGCAAGTTACAGACTGGACCGTTTATGTGCGAAGGTTGGCCAACTATTTCATAGTGAATAGAATTTTGGATAAGTCCAGCCAGAGAGCATTTTTACTGACTTCTTTAAATGAAGAGGCGTATAAATTAATTTATAACTTGTGTCAACCACTTATACCTGAAGAGAAAGAATATGATACATTAATAGGATTATTCGACAACCATTTCAAAATAAATGAGTCGATATTCATTTCCCGAAGTAAATTCTACGGTGCAAGAAAGGAAAGTCATGAAACTCCAAACGAATGGGTAGCCCGATTGCGTAGTTTAGCAGTTCGCTGCGAGTTTTCTGCAACCATGTTGGACATGCTGCTGCGTGATCAATTCATAGTGGGTTATGAAAAAGGGGCGATACAAGATCGGTTATTTGAGGAAGCTGTGACGGTAACATTTACCAAGGTGACGGAAATTGCATCAGCAAAGATGTCCGCTCATTCCAAAGTTATGGCAACGATCAAGGCGGAAGTTGGAGTCAACCATATTGGTCGACGTCATGCTACGTCACCTGGTACGTCATCTGGTACATCCAACCGTACGGCAGCATCATCATCCGGAACGACGCCATTTCAAAGAGGATTTGAAAAGAAATGGCGAGTATGCGGTAGAGCAAACCATGCCACTGGGGACTGCCGCTACAAGAATTTGGCTTGCGACATCTGCAAGCAGGTCGGACATCTTGCAACGGTATGCCGAAGAAAAAAATTCACTAATAAGGGAAGTAATACTGTTTCAAACAATAAACGTTACCATCAGAATTTTGTAGAAACTAGTAATTTATTTAGTATTAGTCAAGGTTATGATAAACCAATTTATGTTGACGTTATAATTAATGAAAAATCTTTTGAATTTTTGTTAGATTCTGGATCTGGAAGATCGGCTGTTTCAGAGAAGTTCTGGAAAAGGAACCTGGGAGGATTCTCGCTTCAGGAGTCTAATGAGGAACTTCTTTGTTACGTTGGACCGCTTCGACGTCCATTGGGAAAAATTTCGGTGACATTAGTTTATAACAAAATGGTAAGACAAGTCGACATTTTAGTTATAAAGGGCGGTGGACCACCTTTAGCAGGTAGAGATTTTATGAAATTGTTTAAGAGAGGATTTAGTGATTTAAATTATATTAATAGTTCGAATTATACATCTTCATTAATGACAAAATTTAAAAACGTTTTTGCACCAGGTTTGGGAAAATTTAATAGAGACACTTTGACTTTGGATTTGATTGAAGGACCGATAATACCCACATTTTTTAAAGCTCGACCTTTACCCTACGGATTAAAAGAAAAAGTAGAGCGCGAATTAGAACGGTTGGTCGAATTAAAAGTATTGCGACCTGTTAGTTATTCTAAATGGGCTTCACCCATTGTTCCCGTTATAAAACAGGACGGCTCGGTTAGAATTTGCGGAGACTTTAGAATAACTATTAATCCATATTTGAAAGTCGATAGTTTTCCTTTGCCAAGAATTGAGGATTTATTTGCCTCATTGCAAGGAGGTACAATTTTTTCTAAAATTGATCTATCTCAAGCTTACGCGCAAATAGAACTTGATAAAAAGTCACAAGAATTAGTAACCATATCAACTCATCGAGGCTTGTTTAGCTATGAACGTTTACCTTACGGGGTTTCTTGTGCACCTAGCAAATTCCAAAGAATTATGGAGACCTTATTGTGTAACATCGAAGGAGTAGTATGTTTTCTGGACGACATATTGGTGTCTGGTAAAGAAAAAAACGAACATGATGCTAGACTTGAAAAAGTTTTAAATTGTTTGCAGAATTGTAATTTAAAAGTTTCTATAGAAAAATGTGAATTTTATAAAACTGAGGTTAAGTATTTAGGATATTTAATTGATAAAGATGGGCTTCATACTTGTAAGGATAAAATCCTAGCTATCCAAAATGCTGTAGCACCAAAATCCGTAAGCGAATTAAAATCGATATTAGGTATGATTAATTATTATGGAAAATTCATTTCAAACTTAGCTACAATATGTTATCCTTCACATAATTTGTTAAAGAAGGATGTACCGTTTTTGTGGACAAATAAGTGTCAGACATCTTTTAAAAAAATAAAAGAAATTCTATCGTCAGCTCCCGTTCTTATACACTATAATGAAAATTATCCAATAAAGCTAACAACGGATGCTAGTCCTTATGGTATAGGCGCTGTAATTGCACATGTTTTACCAAATAACCAAGAGAAACCAATTGCGTATACCTCAAGAAGTTTATCCCCTGCTGAAAAAAATTATAGTCAAATTGAGAGGGAAGGACTTGCTATTATATATGCTTTATGCAAGTTCCACCAGTATCTATATGGAAGGAAATTTATTTTATGCACTGATAATAAACTTCTAATGACAATATTTTCCCCCACGAAGGGAATACCACAGTTCTCGGCAAATCGTTTAAAAAGATGGTCGGTCATTCTAGCCGGTTATGACTGAGGTTCATTACGTTAAATCTGAAAATAATTGTGCTGATTTTCTATCTAGATCACCAGTTCAGAGCACCGGTGCAGCATGGGAATGCGTAGATATTAATTACTCAGAAATGTATTCTGGTAATAAATTAATGAATTTTGCAACAATTCAGCATAATGTTAGGAAGGACGATATTTTATGTAAAGTTATGCAGTACATAAAAAATGGCTGGCCGAAAAGTGCGAAAAATGATGCAAGGTTTAAATTTTTATTTCCTATTCGAAATGAATTAACAATAGAAAATTGTATATTGTACTGGAATCACCGAATTATCATTCCTAACACATTAAAGAGAAGTATTTTAGTACAATTACACCAAACACACCTAGGCATAGCCAAAATGAAAAGTGTTGCAAGGGAACATTTTTTCTGGCCAGGCATAAATAAAGATCTCGAAAATGTAGCAAATAACTGTAAAGAATGTTCGGAAAATAGAAATAGTCCAACTAAAGCAACATTGCACCCCTGGCGTTGGCCGGAGGAAGTCTTCTCTAGAGTGCACATAGATTATTTTGGCCCCATATTGGATCACTATTTTCTAGTTATTCTTGATTCACATTCAAAATGGTTAGAAGTTTTTCCCACAAAAACAATAACATCAAATTTTACAATCAAAGCATTACATGCAACTTTTTGCAGATTTGGGATTCCGAAAACATTAGTGTCGGACAATGCAAAAAACTTTTGTAGTGGGGAATTTATGAAATTTCTGAATACTTTTTCTATTGAGCACGTTACATCTCCACCATATTTTCCACAATCAAACGGAGCAGCAGAAAATGCTGTTAAAACGGTAAAAAAGGCACTCGTGAAAGCATTTAGTGAAAATAAAAAAGTGAAAGATATTAATTTTGCATTAAACAATTTTCTTTTTGACTACCGCAGTTCAGAACATTGCACAACTAAACAAAGTCCTACTATGTTAATGTTTGGGAGGAATATCCGCACGAAATTTGACGTCTTACGACCAAACAATACGGTAAAATCTGATGTTGTACAGTCGCAAAGAAAACAAAAAGAAAGTTATGGCGGAAGAGACCGGAATAAATTGTTCAAAGTTCATGATAAGGTGATGGTTAGGGATTATCGCGTTCCGAATAAGCAAAGTTGGTTACCTGGTGTGATAACGGAGTTTCTTAGTAAATCGGTTGTATTATGCAATATTCCTAGTTTGGATAAAACTTGGAAACGACATTTGAATCAGATAAGCACGACAACTAATTAAGGTGGTTTGCCGTGTCCGAGTGTCTCAAATGTCGATTTGCCAGTCATAACTGAAAGCGAGAGTACTCCTATTCCTGAATCAGACGATATTTCTACATCCACCCAAAATGTTGAAACAATAGATTCAACCGATGAAAATAAAACTAGAATTGGTCGAATCATTAAAAAACCTGATTATTTTAGATATTAAGTTGAATTTACATTTGTATTATAATTAAGCAATTTTGGGATATCATGTATCATGTATTAGTTTAGAATTTCAATTTATGTATTGTAATTAAGGCGGGAAAGTTGTGATGTATTTAGGTTTAAGAAGAACCAGTTATGTGACGTCACGCCCGAAATCCAGTATTGTACGCATATGTTGTGTAGCAGTTATATTTGAGTTCAGTTATTAAATGTATATAGAACGAACCAGTTGTTTGATTCCAAAGTAATAACATTATACTATGTTACGCAATCAATGGTTATCCGGACATGGTAACTATACATGCGCGTGGCGATTGTGGTTAGATTTGATCAACTTTGAGCTCCTAAATTTGTGGTTGGAGGTGTCACTTCGTATTTGGAACATTTTTCGAGTTGCTTTGATCATTTTCTGTACGGAGACCGTGGAATACGTATATATTGTGAACAATAAGCATTTTATTTCACATTTCAAGACGAGTAGATATAATTTCAGAAGCACGGAAATGCCAAATCATATCGGAAAGTGGTGAGCAATCACAAACGGCTTCGATTAAAGTAGAACAATTAGACAGACCAATGCCAATTTCGTAAATTGTACAGCCCGTTTTGATGGAGAAAATGGTACATGAGTTACTCCAGTATTTAATTAATAAGGGTCTTTACGTTACAGTGTTTCGGGGATAAACCCGTCTTCAAACGAAGCTGAACGATACATAAAATGGTATACGGACAAAACGAGACATGATATAAATTAACATGAGACTGGTACAAAGTCACAAAAAAATATCGTGAAGTGCGTCTACAGTTGTCAACATTGAGGGTGGGGCCACGGACCGAGCGACAGCGGAGCGGAAGCGTCGGCGATCGTTGTGTATATACCTATATACATACGTATATATAGATATATACACAACGACGGTCGACGCCACCTGTCGCTCGGTCCGTGGCCCCAGCCTGAGGGTAAGGAACACGGAAAATAGCGCGTATGCGTTCGAGTCGATAATTGCCGTTCTAAAATTAGACACAAACAAAAAACAATAAATTGGTACAATGAACGAAATTACAATAGTAAAACGTACCACGTAGTCACGATTTAAACAAATAATAGTCAACACGAAGAGACATTCGAAACATTGGACACGCGTGAGCCATTTTCTATAGTGTGGCGGGATGTTTAAAAAGTTTCTTGAGTAGAGCAGGTCTGGTGTTCTACTATGGTATCTAAATATCTCAATTTCCTCCAATAGATGCATACGTTTAGATTTAGTGGCCTGATCAAAACGTGCGATAGATATTCCGTCAATTTTGTGACCATATTCATGGAGGGGTTTGCCATTCTTTTAATGTTCGTTTAGACGTATACTGATTACTGAGGTTGCGGCCAGATTGTCCGATATACAATCGAGAACAATTATTACAGGAGATTTTATAAATTCCGCTTTTATCCATCTTACTAGTTATGGTCTTATTGTTGGGTAAGAGGTTGCTTATCTTGAGGTGATTTTTTAAGGAAATATGTATATCATATGGAGATAGTAAATGTTGAATTTGGCACGATACTCTACCGTGGAAGTTTAAAGCGATAAATTTATGTTACTTTTAAAATTTGGGTATAGCGAATTAATTAAAATTATTTTATGTATTTTGTTAAAGATATTTTGTGTAAAATCAAGGTCATAGCCATTGTTAAGTCCAATTTGAACAATGATTAAAATCTCTTGGGTGAAATGTTCATTATTAAGGAGAATGCTGGGGACTCGGTGGAAAAGGAAATTAAAGACTGCTTGTTTGTTGGAAAAACTGTTAAAGGACGTGTTAGCGATTACTACATCAGTGCCAGTGGGTTTTCTATAAATATATATTATATATATATATTAAAAAACACAAACCTCTTGGGTGAAATGTTCATTATTAAGGAGAATGCTGGGGACTCGGTGGAAAAGGAAATTAAAGACTGCTTGTTTGTTGGAAAAACTGTTAAAGGACGTGTTACCGATTACTACATCAGTGCCAGTGGGTTTTCTATATATATATCGTCTGGCGGAAGTATTTGACCACTTGTTGGCGAACAAAAGAACCAAATTATATCCCGGAAGGGTCAGAGCGGTGAAGCAAAAACAGTTAATCCATTTCGACGTTTCGGGTTTTATTGTAATCCCTTAATCATGAACAAGATTCTACAAAAGCAATCATTATACACAGATACTTAAAAATGTACTCTCACTTACATGTTTTCTTATGAAGCTAGCAAAAACAAAGTCTAGACTGCATTTAACCTCAAACATCCGTTAATAGCAGAACAATGGTGCAATAAATCTATAGGGCGACCTCTATCACCATGTCAATATACAACAATTGAACAGAAATTGACTTGTTAGCAATTAAAATTAACAATACACATGTCTACACTCTAAAACCATGTTTTATGTGGGTACACCATGTTGATTCTAACCTAGTAGGCGGTCGGCAACGAAGGAAATGACAGTCGGTATGTGCGTGAAGCGCGAAAAATTTGAATTTTTACACTGATGTAGGTAACTGCGTCAGGCGCGAATTATTTGAAATTTGAAGGTTAAGTTTAGTTTTGTTTCTGTATAACTCTATTACATTGGCATATACGTTACTAATACCTGCCACGTCGGTACGGTGGTTTACCGTATGTTCACTAGCTCTGATGTAAAACATTTCAAGGAACGTTCTCCCGTGGAGACACTTCTCGACGGCCAAGATCTTAGTTCCCTGAAAATCGAACGCATGGCCCTCATGTAAAGTATGAGACGCCAAAGCGCAGACATCCCTGTTTATGGGTATGTCGTTGCGATGCTGATCCAATCTGCAGGAGACCCATTGTTTTGTCTGGCCAATGTAGTGCTTAAGGCACTCGTTACATTGTACATCGTAAACTACGTTACTTTTCTTAAGATGGGGTGTTTTTGATTTCAATTGTGTGTACAATTGACCCATAGACATTGGTTGGTAGCAGCCTAACTTGACCACAGGAGAATCAAACACCTTTTTTATTTTGTCGGTTAAGCCCTCTATATGGGGGAAACTAAAGTATTTGACAATGAGGTTTTGATCTCCCGCAGCCAGCCGGTCTGCCACTCTCCCAGAAGCAACAACTGAATTATTAATAACATTGTTAGGAACATTATTAGGTTCTCCCGAAGGAATGGGAGCAATCGCAACAACAGGTGCCGAGAAAAGGATAGATCTGACCAGTCGAGGAGGGTAGCCATTGTTAATAAATATATTCAAAAGTCTATTTAAGTTAAAGTTCAACTTGGAGTGATGGCAAATTTTCGAAACTCTATTTTTCATGCATTTTATCAGGCTGACTTTCTGGTAGAACGAATGGGCGGAATTGAAATTGAGAAATCTTCCGGAGAAGGTAGGTTTTGTGTACCAATCAAATGAAACACAGTTGTCCACCCCCCTTATCACTCTCGTATCAAGAAAAGGTACTGATCTATTCACTTCGTCTTCCAATGTGAATTCAAGACGTGGATGGAAATTATTGAAAGTGTTAAGGAGGATGTCCCCCATGTCACGAGGATATGAAATTAACAAATCGTCTACATATTTTTTTAAGAAAGGGACGTTAAACGGGAGTTGTGGGATGACCTGATCCAATAAGTCATCAAGGACTATTTCGGCCAAGATTGGTGATAAGGGGCTGCCCATAGGAGAGCAAAAAAGTTGTTTGTAAAATTTATCTTCATAAGCAAAATAACAATTGTTATATATAAATTGGAGAGATTCTCTAAGTTCATGCTTCTGAAAAGTACTATTTTCCTCTATCAGGTTCCAGTGTTTTTCTATGGAATCTAAAATGATATTTAAGGGAAGATTTGTGAATAAGGAGACCACGTCTAGTGAAGCTAGAACGTAGTCTTCAGGTATCTTTACCTCTTGGAATTCCTCTACAAATTGAAACACATTTTTTATATTGTACGTAGTTCTATCTCCCAACGTTACTGTAAGTGTTTGTGAGATATATTTGGCTAGTTTGTAATCTGCCGAGCCCACTGATGAGACTATCGGTCTCACAGGGTTGCCTTCTTTATGAATTTTTGGCAGGCAATACAGTTTAGGGAGGATAGAATTATGGGTGGTGAGTGTGTTGCCTATCTGTGGCGTTATGCATTTCTTTTTAATTAAAGTTTTTATTAGGTTGTTGGTATTCCTTTGTAGTGACAACAAAGGACTTCTCACGACAAGTTTGTAAGTTGAGGAATCTTCCAAGAGTTCTGACACCCTACTATTATAGAAAGTTTTGTCCAAGAGAACGGTGGTAGCACCTTTGTCGGCACGCGTTACTATTAAATTAGGATTCTCTTTAAGGAACCTTTTAGTTTGTAAATACTTATTATTTAAATCTTTTTGAAGGTGACCAACGCTCTCTGTACCTGTAATGAAATTAGTGATAGCATGAACAGACTGGGCTCTGAGGAGGTCGTGATCTTCCTTTTGAAAAGCAGTGACTAAATTTTCTACTCCCATGAGCAGTTTAGGGATATCTATGTTTTTGGGGGTGGCCTGAAGGGCAAAATTTGGACCTAGAGAAAGGAACTCGGTAAAAATTGGGGGGGGGGGGGGGTTTACGTCGGTAAGGTTAACCAACCATTTGTCATTATTAATGAATAATTTATCTCTCCAATTTATATATAACAATTGTTATTTTGCTTATGAAGATAAATTTTACAAACGATAACTTGTAAACTTTATGATTACGGACTGCTTTCCATCGGTTTTGGTCCAATTCCATGACATCTATCAATGGCATTTCGGTCCACCTCAACATTCATCCGTTCGCTGAATATTCTGAGAACAGCCTCCTCCATGACACTCGTATCTTTCCCGATATTAGTGCAATGGGGAATACCATGTATACGCACATTGTTTCTACGTGAGTACTGTTCGAGATCTTCAAACTTAGCTCGCAGTGCAGCATTTTCCGATTCCAGGTGTTGTATTTGTTTATCGTAGGCATCCAGCTTATCAGCTAGCATTTTCTCGAGGCCGGCTATCAACTTATCGGATAACTTGGAATAAACGTGGCTTCATCCAGTACCTCGGGCATGCATTCTTTGATAAACAATTTCTGCTGTTCTGCATTTCGTGTAGTACTCATTCTTGCTGGAATCAATGTAGGACAGGTTCCTCACAATACTGTACACTTTTCACCATTAATTGTTTAAATTCTCGTTAAAAACCCTTGATAGCCTGCTTCTAGAATTAAATGGCCAAAGATTCGAGACCATTGGCTACGCTGATGACCTTGTTATACTCATCAGTGGAAAATTCCACAATACACTTGCGGAAAGAATGCATGTGGCGCTAAAACACGTCGAGGACTGGTGCAAAGCTCACTCGCTTTCTGTTAACCCAGCCAAGACTGAAATGATACTCTTCACTAGTAAGAGAAAACACGGCAATTTCATACCACCCAAGTTCTGCAATAGCGAACTCAAACTGTCTGAAGAGGTCAAGTATTTCGGTGTGACCTTCGACAGGAAATTAAGCTGGAACACACATCTTCAAGACTGAAAAGGGCAAGAATGGCTTTCGGTCAGTGTCGTAAATCCGTGGGGAAAACCTGGGGTCTCTCACCACAGATCACACTGTGGATTACACTGCCGTTATTCGTCCTATGCTCACTACCGGGCGGCTTCGTGGTGATCTACACAGACAGCAGACAATCCATACTCTCATTAAGTCGTTGCAGGTTTACCTCCGACTTAGTCTTGGACTGTCATAACACCCTTGTGGAGGCGTCCAGACACAATAATGTCAACCTCACATGGATAAAAGGGCATTCTGAGGACAACGGCAATCGACACGCTGATAAACTAGCCAGAACAACTGCCAATGGACCGGTAAGCTCGCCGGAACCCTTTCTACTACCCACTAATAACCTTCTGCTACAATCACTGAAGGACCTCACCCACAAGAAATTCATTCGACAGTGGGAGAATCTACCTGGCTGTCAGCAAGCTAGGGAAGGGCTCCCCCTTTCCTCCAGCACCACTGCTAGGAAATTTGCACAGCTGCCCAGAAGCAAGCTACGTTTAGTTACGGGTATTCTCACGGGTCACTGTGGTTTACGGAAGCATCTTCATGTGATGCATCTCGCTGAAACGTCAATATGCCGAGCTTGTGAGCTAGAGGATGAGACGGTAAAACACATTTTATGTGAATGTCCAGACCTGGTCGAATACAGGGAACGCTTGCTGGGGGATCCGTGGCCGACCATGGACGGAATCATCGTCCTAGCCTTCGTTAACAACCTAGGCTGGTTGACATAGCTGGAGTGAGCGCAGGGGGAGGCACAAGGGGCCCAATGGGGCCTGGGTGCCACGAGGATTATCCTTGACCTCCAACACCCTACATACATACAACCTTTGAAAAATACACAGAGCAATACGTTAACGTGCTTACTACTCGATCATGCGCATATCGACATAAGAGCCGCATTGTAGTGCAACATTTAAGTGAAACATTTGGTGAAAAGTGGATAAGGATTAATGGACCAAGACGGTGGCCAAGTCGTTCTCCAGATCTGAACCCCCTGGATTTTTATTTCTGGGGTTATTTAAAAGGATTAGTGGACGGGAGTAAACAATGAAAATGAACTCCGTGAGCGAATTTTCAATTGTGCTGGAATAGTGCGCGATGACATTGAACGCCGCTCTTTATGTGCGATTTGGGGGCGCCGGCAGAAGCGTGTTTGGATGCCAACGGTGCGCACTTTGAGCAGTTTCTTTAAAATTTTTGGTAAGTTTACTGTTAAATCATTGAATACATCGTTATTTATACGCATTTCGTGTGAATTTTCAACTGCAAGATTTTTTGTTCCTCATATTGAGTTACCCCTCCAAATTATTGCACTGAATTAATATACATCCTGTATACTCTGTCTATGCTTTCAATTTTAAAGAGCTATTCTCTGATATGTGCTGCAACTTTTCGACCTACATTCCTATAGTACACATTTTTTTCGCACTCATAGATTTTTTGTCACCACAGAGAGCAATGTTAAAGACCCACCCGAAACGTCTGAATAAAATCACTGCGCGCCGGAGCTTAACACGCTGCTGGCGATGTACAGCAGAGGTTGGTTCGTGTCCATTCTACAATGCGAAGCACGTATCGACAAAATGCTACTCGTTGGTGGCGTCAATTTATTACGTACACGGTTGACAAGTTTTCTGATATTTCTTTACACCTCCGCCGCGCTAGCAGAACCCTCTCCGAATCACCCGGAGAATTACGAGTTGTACTCGCAGCAGCCAGAAATGAGAAATGTTATTGTATACGGTTGTCGTCGCCGCTTCGCCGGGCTATTTGCTTTTTTGATGGTGCCGAATTTCGGATGCACATAATAATGCCGTCGCTGATTCCGACGCGACGTGATTCTCTGGACTTTTGTATTTCAGATTTTCTTGTGAACCGGAAATTTGTACGTCTGCGAAACCTGCTGAGCTTTATGTGATCAATTATAGTTGAAAGCATAACAACAATAATAATAATGTATTAAAGGATATTGGGTAACAACAGGCTTCTAAATAAACTTCTAATTAATCTTGACTTTGTTTATTTCGTTCAATATTTCGCACACATTTGTTGCTTCATCAGGAACTAAAAAGTAACGAGTTAGGAAAAAACAGCAGTACAGATTCACTACGATATTACCTCAATTACAGTCTTACAAACATAAAGGTCTAACGGTGATACATCGGTGAAAGAGCACGACAAAGCCAAAACAGAACGGAAAAAAGGGGGACAGCAACACGGGCATCAGTTCTTAATTTATGATTGAAAATCACGACGACGGTGGTATCTAGCATTAACTGTAAGAACAGAAACAAAAATCAAACCAACACAACCACAATGCTTCAGATGTCATCTGTAGAAAAAACAAGGTTACCTTTCTAAAAACACGACTTTAACAATCCCCAATTTCAAACAGACACCAATAAAACCTCGGGTATCTTCTCAACACAATCAAATACAATTATCAGCGTAAACGAAACTTTGTAAAACAAAACGCAGCATGACAAGGCACAATTGACAGGAAAGACGGCTTCACAATGAATACAGCTGTAGAACGGGTGGCGCCACACAACAACACCACGCACAATACTAACACTACCAAAACATACACTGTTGAAACACGCACTTTTGTGACCTAGAAAACTACGTCACTCAAGTTTCCCAGACCCAGTGTAGATTCGTTTATCATTCCTCTGTGGTCGTAGTCAAGGTTTAAGAGATAAGTGTATATTGCGCTAAGGTCCTCCGTGTCTGATCGCATATTCATTGCAGTCCTAGTCCCCTTGATTCCAATCATTTCGAAAAAAAGACGCTCTCGAAGATTGCGCCTTTTATACAAAACCCTACTTTCGTCAAAATTGATGTTATGGCCCGTACTGGTCGCATGTTGGGCTAGTGCACTGGTTTGCTTGCCATTTCTGATGTCAGCCTTGTGTTGTTTTAATCTTGTCTTCAGCCAGTTTCTGTTCTTACAGTTAATGCTAGATACCACCGTCGTCGTGATTTTCAATCATAAATTAAGAACTGATGCCCGTGTTGCTGTCCCCCTTTTTTTCCGTTCTGTTTTGGCTTTGTCGTGCTCTTTCATCGATGTATCACCGTTAGACCTTTATGTTTGTAAGACTGTTATTGAGGTCATATCGTAGTGAATCTGTACTGCTGTTTTTTCCTAACTCGTTACTTTTTAGTTCCTGATAAAGCAACAAATGTGTGCGAAATATTGAACGAAATAAACAAAGTCAAGATTAATTAAAAGTTTATTTAGAAGCCTGTTGTTACCAAATATCCTTTAATACACTAGTTTACAATAACCAGGCAAGAAATTATATTCTTTAAAATAATAATAATAATAATGAGAATAATAATAATAATAATGTCGGAATAGTTAAAAGTATTTTTTCCGGGTTATGCCCCACGTTAAAATTCGTACATTCGGTCGCTTTTATGAATCATGTTTTTCGGTTCTCCAATACTATATATAAATAAGCCGTAAACAATTAAGTTTCTAAGCAGTGCAGTATCGCTCATGACTAGTAACAAATCAGCATTTAACATACATTCTAAATAAAGAGAAACGAGGCAAACCATAACGTAGTTGTTAATCATCCCATTGTTGTGAACCAAATAAAAACGTCGCATATTTTATTGTATATACTAGTGGAAGTAGAATCCATACTTTTTACAGGCGTTTTTAACGTTGTTAACTTCAGTTTTTCATTTGAGGCGGTATGTTTTTGTCCAAAATTTGGAATAACATTTACATTTTTTATTTGTTTGATTAAAGCATCGAGATATAAAAGTGGAGAAGTCATATGAGCTTAAAATTGGAACCACTTTATGTCAAATCATACCGTCCGTTAGTCCCATAACGTCAAATTGATAACCCGATACATTTTATAGGTTTAAGTGGTTTTGTATAAGTATTTTTAATAACTAATTAGCATGACAGTATGTACTCTAAGAAGCTGCCGCAGCGAAAAGGGTCCTGGCTGCAATAAATCGATGGGAATTACGTTTCATCGTTAGATGTCAGTCAAACGACAGTGATTAGGCCCGTATTAAATAATATTTCACTTAATTTTTGGTTTATTAAACAATTAAATGTAGGTTTCCAAAGATTCCTGCCTAGCAGGAATTATTAATTATTATTAATTTTTAATGTTTTCAATTTCCTTCGGGGGATATTTTGTTAGTTTGTATAAAATTTGAAAAAGCCATCAAAAGTATAATATTAACTTCAGGTTCTAAAGCTGTTTTAGTAGAAGTTGTATATCATTTAGATTTAGTTTTAAAAGAATTTATTTTTTCAAATATATTCTCTAGTTGAGTTAAGCATAATTTTGATCAAGATGTTTTTGATTATGATAGAAGATTATTAATTAAAAGTGTTATAAATAGGTACACACATATTCGAATGTGTTATCAGCAAAAAAATAAGTAAATCCGCCAGCTTTCGACATCAAAATAATAAAACGGTTTTGTTTCATTGCCATTAGGCAACAAAATGTATAATACTTATTTTGTTCATATTCATATTTATACTTACGTTACACTTAATGTAAAATAAATCTTATATTTGTTATAATTTGAATTCAGAATATTCTGGTGTCTATTATATATTTATACCTCCCACATTTACTGTGGTAAGGCATATTGACTTTGTCGCAACATTTGTAACACTCTTAAGGAAGCGTGGTAGGTATAGACTTGTGTATATATGTATATATATATATATATATATATATATAGAAATTGTAATGACTGTATTTTATTAATATTGTAAAAGATTAATGGGTAAACAGTCTGAAGTATATTTTATTTATTTTTTCTTTGCTACTATTTCGGACAAATTTTCATCCTTCATCAGAGCTCGGGAATATCACTATAAACTATATAACATTATGAAACATTGAAAAAACTCTTGTCAAACAAATTTGTTATGGAGATGAAAATTCTTTTTGAAAATGCCGTTTATTATTTCCAAAATATCTCTTTGATCGCTTTCAACATTTCCATGAAGATTATAAGAATTGCGGGGTTTATTAAACGATGCATGGTCCGCTAAATTTTGTACGATTGGGCATTTCTATGATAACAATAATAAACCCTTATTATATAGTCGAGCCAATATTAGTAGAGGGGTGACAAAGATAGAGATAGTGACATTTCGTATTTTGCAGCAATTTACGCCTATAGGGTGCGTGCAACAACTTTTTGCTGGTGAAAACTAAGTTGCATAGAGGTCAGCGGCCGAAAAGAGCCGCCGTGGTCACGTTCACGTTCAAAATAAGCTATTAATTTATAGACCAAGAGCCCGTGACCGCCAGACCTTCGTCATAGTATAAAAGCTGCAAATTTCTCTGCGCATTTCCCCAACACAGGTAAAGAACTATTGGCTACTATGATGTTTGGATCATAGTGGATTTGGCAGGTAACAGGTAGCAAAGGTGTATAAAATCGCTACCTACTTTCGTCAAAGTATAAAGCGTATTTTTTTTATATTTTCTTCGGAATAATATTAGAAATCTCATTAACCATTGCCAGACACTTACTATCGTGGCAACCCTTTGCCAGACACCCTTAAACTTTAATAAATTGTAATTGTACTTTCGTTATTTTATAAAGGCTGAATTTTGTATATGTTACTTGGGTAACTATTAGAAGATGTTTTCTGAGAAGCCAGACAGTTTCGACAGTTCTAACATCTTACCAGACAAAATTGAAGGGCAGTTGTAGGTGCGAGCGCTGAGGCAATACACGTTCAAGCGGGTGCGAGTGAGATAGTGGGTTAGGTCTATTGCGATCTTTTGCCGCGCATCAGTATGTGTTGAGTGAACCCTTGGTAGTGGTTTTACTATTTTTTGTGCAGTTTTTACAGTATCATGGATACTAATACTTGTGCTTTTTGCAAAAAAAAAAACGTAGTGGGAAAATAACATTGTTTTCTCAGGAGACGTTTGGTGCCATTTGGATGGCACTATTTGTAAGACCGCTAAATCTGCCTTAATGAAATGTTTTGAAAAAGGGGTCCAGCATGAGCCACCACCTCATATTGACGTATTAATAATTTATGGTTTTTTTTATTACATACCATGAAAAATGTGCCAAAAAATTTGGAAGTATTTCCAAAAAAATGTTGCAGATGGTTACCCAATTACAAGCAGTAAGAATCGACGTGATATTTGATCAGTACTTTACACCATCGATCAAAGATTACGAACATTGCCAACGGCTTGAATGTGCACAATTAGAATATACCATAACTGGACCTGATCAAGTTCGACCGAGTGATTTTACGAAAGAATTAAAAAAATCAAATTTTAAACAGGCTCTTGTTGATTTTTCATCTTACATTGGGCAACTGACGAAATGGTGCCATTTATTCGTACCAAAATCATTCACATAAATTTCAAGCAGTGCCATTCTTTCGTTGTTAATAATTCCAACAGCGTAGTATCAACTATTGCCGAAGAGTTATCTATCATGCCCAGAACATGAAGAAGCTGATACCAAAATAATATATCATGCGTGTAACATCAACTATCAAGCAAATATAGCAATCAGAAGTACTAACAGTGCCGCGATAATGCTTGGTCATATGCACCACCTACAAAGTGGTTTGCTTGTTTTGATGCTTACTGGTACTGGAAACAACTAGAGATATGTAGACCTAACAAAGATTGACGTAAAGTTAGAAGAATCTATTTGTAAGAGCTTGCCTTGTATAAATACATACTTTTTATATTGTATACGATGGGTATGATTATAATATTAAACTATTTTTCATTTGATTTCTTAGTACTGAAACAATTCCTTTCTCTATAATCATAATAAACATAAAATTTTAATGAATTGTCGATATTTTAACTAAATTGGATGTTAAAAACAAATTGAAATTCATGAAATTCCAAAACATTATTTATTCATTTATTAGATCCGTCTTTTTTTTTTATTTATTTATATTTATATAGCATGAAAATTATATTGAATAATCCTTTGAAAATTATTTTTTTTGTCTTAAATAATTTTATATAATGAAATCCTAATAACTCTTTACTCGCACCCGTTGAACGTATGTTGCCTCAGCGCTCGCACCTACAGCTGCCCTTCAATTTTGTCTGGCAAGATGTTAGAACTGTCGAAACTGTCTGGCTTCTCAGAAAACATCTTCTAATAGTTACATCCAAGTAACAAAATTCAGCCTTTATAAAATAACGAAAGTAGAATTACAATTAATTAAAGATTAAGGGTGTCTGGCGAAGGGTTGCCACGATAGTAAGTGTCTGGCAATGGTTAATGAGATTTCTAATATTATTCCGAAGAAAAAATAAAAAAATTACGCTTTATACTTTGACGAAAGTAGGTAGCAATTTTTTACACCTTTGATACCTGTTACCTGCCAAAGCCACTATGATCCTTACTTCATAGTAGCCAATCGTTATTTACCTGTCTTGGGGAAATGCACAGAGAAATTTGCAGCTTTTATACTATGAGGAAGGTCTGGCGGTCACGGGCTCTTGGTCTATTAGCAATCATCTCTTTACTCTGTCTGCTAAGGTCTCGCGGCAATTTAATCTTATTTCTACCAGCGCAATGAACAACATTTCTGATCACACTTCGTATAAGGTCTACCCTTGTGTCAAACTGCAAAATTCAACCTAACAAAATAAAATTTGTATAAATATGCATTTTTTAAGTCTTTTGCAGGAATTATCTGGAAATATGATATAACAGTAAATAGCAATGACAGACGCATACTTAGGGCGCATTACTGGTTGTTTAATTGCATTTTGTTACTTTGTTTTTAATTTATCTGAAGTTGGTAATGAAAGCATGGTACATTTAAATAGCTATATTCCGACCCGTCTACTTAACTTGGCCCGACTATATCACGCTTTTCGTTATTGGTAAACGGTGAGCGCTGAGCGCGCCGCTTGAACAAGTGTATTTTATTGACGTTGCTTGGCAACGAGTCCGGCGGTCTGTAACCAAGCCCCAGTTAGGTACCTGAAGGTTTTTTGATTATTACACCATTATTATTATTATTATTATTATTATTATTTTCCCGTTCCTCTCACCCCCGGTCTCCTACGCGTCGCCGGTCACATCATTATTTATTTTAGCATTAGTGTTTTTTTTTTGCTGAGGTGTTGATCGGGCGTGGCTTTTGTGGGTGAGGATCTCATCTGCTTAATCCGGAGTGCTTATTATTAGTATTATTCGTAAATGTGGAATGGATATTTGGGTAGTGAGCTAATTAAAAGCCTTGTCTTAGTTGACCTTTTTTTATTAAATCCAATATTTCGCTAACGACTGCTAGCTTTATCAAGGAAGCTAAAAATTTTTTCGAGGTTAGAACACATGAAAAATTAATATAAGTCTACTTACAATAAATAGTCTAGGCTACATGTATAATGAAGTGATGTTTAACTAATGATGACATTCGTAATGATGTGATAAAGATGGATTAAAATTCTTATAATTAAATAGCAATGCGTTTCTGACAGCAAACTTTTGTTGGCTATGACTTGACATTAAATAACCCCGAATAAACCGCTGCCAACACCACAGTGCTATAAAATGGCGGGAAACATTTAAAATTTGAAATTTGAATTTTTTGACTACTGGACAACAAACAGGTCGACCATGACATAACGCCACTAGAAAATGAGTTGTTGTCCAGTAGTAAAAAATTTCAAATTTCTAATTTTAAATGTTTCCCGCCATTTTATAGCACTGTGGTGTTGGCAGCGGTTTATTCGGGGTAATTTAATGTCAAGTCATAGCCAACAAAAGTTTGCTATCAGAAACGCATTGCTATTTAATTATAAGAGTTTTAATTCATCTTTATCACATCATTACGAATGTCATCATTAGTTAAACATCACTTCATTATCCATGTAGCCTAGACTATTTATTGTAAGTAGACTTATATTAATTTTTCATGTGTTCTAACTTCGAAAAAATTTTTAGCTTCCTTGATAAAGCTAGCAATCGTTAGCGAAATATTGGATTTAATAAAAAAAGGTCAACTAAGACAAGGCTTTTAATTAGCTCACTACCCAAATATCCATTCCACATTTACGATTATTTGATCAACGAGCAAAAAGTCTCCTAGTCACATTATTATTATTATTATTATTGTTATTATTTATTGGAACTCTCTGATACATCTCATTAAATATATTAAACCTAGATAATATAATTTAGATACAACATATAAATACTAAAATTACACTAATAGATTTTGACAAGTAATGAGGATCATCAGGGCAAATTGGTAGTACCGAGCTTCGCTGAAGCCTAGGGTACTCCCTTTGCGGGTATCACCACAGCTCAACCCAGTTTTGAAAAACAACGCCATTTATGCTTTGCAACACAAGTTTGCAAAGCAAAGGAAAACTGTGGAAACCCCGTACAGCGTTGCCTACAGGTCAGTAAAAACACATGTAGATGTTTATTAATAGACATATATTATTATTATTATTATTATTTATTGGAACTCTCTGATACATCTCATTAAATATATTAAACCTAGATAATATAATTTAGATAGAACATATAAATACTAAAATTACACAAATAGATTTTGACAAGTAATGAGGATCATTAGGGCAAATTGGTAGTACCGAGCTTCGCTGAAGCCTAGGGTACTCCCTTTGCGGGTATCACCACAGCTCAACCCAATTTTGAAAAACAACGCCATTTATGCTTTGCAACACAAGTTTACAAAGCAAAGGAAAACTGTGGAAACCCCGTACAGCGTTGCGTACAGGTTAGTAAAAACACATGCAGATATTTATTAATAGACATATACAAAGGAAGGTAAAGATGAAAAGTAGTACGATAGCAGTAAATTTAGGATGCTTTATGATAAAACTCTCCTCAAAATATTCGCGCTTCTCAAAACCGCAATTATTATTATTATTATTATTATTATTATTATTATTTATTGGAATTCTCTGATACATCTCATTAAATACATTAAACCTAGATAATATAATTTAGATACAACATATAAATACTAAAATTACACTAATAGATTTTGACAAGTAATGAGGATCATCAGGGCAAATTGGTAGTACCGAGCTTCGCTGAAGCCTAGGGTACTCCCTTTGCGGGTATCACCACAGCTCAACCCAATTTTGAAAAACAACGCCATTTATGCTTTGCAACACAAGTTTGCAAAGCAAAGGAAAACTGTGGAAACCCCGTACAGCGTTGTGTACAGGTCAGTAAAAACACATGCAGATATTTATTAATAGACATATACAAAGGAAGGTAAAGATGAAAAGTAGTACGATAGCAGTAAATTTAGGATGCTTTATGATAAAACTCTCCTCAAAATATTCGCGCTTCCCAAAACCGCAATTTCCTGAATTTCCCAGGGCGAAATTTTGCACGGTAACTCCTTGACATGTTTACTATAATTTAGAGTAACTGCTCCCAATGAACCTACAATCACCGGAATAATGTTCACTTTCATTCCCCACATACGTCCAACTTCTATTGAGAGATCCTTATATTTAAGTTGTTTTTCAAGCTCCTTCCTTACAACATTCGCATCAGCAGGTACCGAGATTTCTATGAACGTGCATACCTTCCTCTGGAAATCCTTTACCACGATATCTGGCTTATTAGCATCAAGCATTCTATCAGTGACAATAGGCATGTTCCATAATATGGTAATATGATCATTACTCACAACAGGAGATGGAACGTGGTCATACCACCGAGACACATCCATTGCTAAACCTAATAGTTGGGAACACAAGTTGTAATGTATATATATTCCCACCCTATCATGCCTAGCAATGTAATGCGACTCAGCTAAGACTGGACAAGCCGCTAACAAATGATAGACATGTTCCGGAGCCTGATGACACAGTCTACAACTCCCATCATGAGCAACTTTCATAATCTTCTGTTCATGATATCTGGTACGTATTGCCTGATCTTGCGCCGCTATGATAGAGGATTCCGTTTCAGCCTTAATGTTTCCATGACAAAGCCAAGATAACGATCCTGACTTTGAAATACCATCACCCTCCACAATTCTTAAAAATTGGCCATGCATTGGCTTACTAACATAATCCTCTCTCATTTTCTGATTCATTTTTAACTTTATCTGTCGCTTTAAACTCTCCACTGAAATTTTATTTTCATAATTACCGAGTTCTTCCACCTGAAATTTTTCTAAAATTAGTTTATGTTTACTAATTATTGACTTACCAGAAGTATCCCTAATTAATTGTTTAATAACTTTATCCTCCTTGTTGGCCTTTATAAAATTTCCTAAATTTAACATTTCCAAATCATAAATATTTTCCAATTGCTGCAAGCCACGACCTCCATCTAAACGGTGCAGGTATAGTCTGCAGACATCAGACCTTGGATGAAACATAAAATTTAGTGTTATTATTATTATTATTATTATTATTATTATTTTTATTATTATTTCGTACAGTATTTTTAATTTCTTTTATAGTTTTCCATTCATTTTCGTTTGTGATTTAGTTTGGCCAGTTTGGTTGCCATGTCTAGTCTCATTCTGCAAAAAAAGCAATTATGTCATTTCTAGTTTCATTGTAATTTTGGTTTTTATAATTTGCATTTCTATCGATGCCAAGGTAATACCTGTTTGCATTTGTTCTGTATTTTGTGTATTCAGAGTTTGTCTATAATAAAAAATCATTTAGTATCATTTAGATTTTATACGTTTGACATATCAACAAACGGAACACCAGTAATACTTGCAACACGAGCATCGCTGAAATTGCTGATAATTTTTAATTCAAAATTCACCGTCTTGTTCAACTACTTGCGGTTTGTAGATAAAGAAGCTTTAATTATGCCAGCGTTCGTCGATCCTATTTTTGCCAATTAACCGGGTATGAAAGGAATATGATGGCTCATCTTCTCGGATTAAAAACTTTTGCCGATCGGCAGTTCCGGTTCTTCGCGAAAATCAGCGTTTACCGCTGCTAGCTGCCGCGATCCTCATTAGCTTAAACGTGTATTTATGGTAGAATAGCCCTTTTGTTTAGCCTTTTGTAATGGATGTCTGTCTTCGTCTATATCTATGTTCGTGGTCTCGCTATTACAACATAAATACAATAAGATCATTGGAAACTGTAAGAGAATCCGGCCATTTTGGCTCTATAAATTTGAATATAGGTACCTGACTATTAGTGAGGTCCTCATTTTGAATTTTATTTCTTTTTGTTGCCCCCTCATTTTTCTCCATCATTATGATGCAGTTCAGTCAAATTAGCTATTGTCATATGTAAGAAAAAGGTAAAAAATATATTATTATAGGCTGATTATTGTGTGCAGCTTTATTTATTATATAAAGAAGTAAACCGCAGAAGAAACAGGTGCGCGTAATTAAATAAATAAATGGTTATGTTCTTCGTCTTCAGGCTTATTTCAAATATTTACAAATTCACATGTTTCACCCTTTAGGGCATCTTCAGACTATAAGTCAAATTAACCTTAAAAAATATATTAAACAAAGATTTAAAGATTATCATTTAAAGATTATTTTACTGTGTGACAGCAAGTTGCCGGCGTGTTTTGTATATTTTTCCAACTGTTAATAAATTTAAACCTTTAATATTCACCTGGGTGCTACATATTGCTGTACAAGAATTGTCTTATTCTACGCTCTGTACTTGTTTGTTGTTCATTAGTTTGTCATTGGCTTGACTGATATAATTGGTTGATAAATATTGTCTTTTTTTGCTTGAATTTATACGCGCTCCGACTGTTCTTTAGAGTTTTGTTTAACGTCACGTTAGGCTTTTTAGGCGAAACTAGTCGCAACTTAACAACCAATAAAAATAAACAGTGTGGAACCTTGTTTTATTCTATTTTATTACTGGACCTATTTTGCGCCCATACTCCATTATTTATTCAATGCAAGGTTAAATCTTGTAATTAATAAACTGGTAGTTTATGTTAACTCCTAGTTACAAAAATGACGGGTCTTTTCAATGCAGTATAAACCTCTCGTTAGGCGACTACAGGTTAAGGAGAGGTTGGCAATGGAAATGCAGTGTCGCTAACCTTAGAAAAATTAGATCGAAATTTTGTGGCTATATATAGCGCTTCGCTGTCAGCTGTGCATCGGTTACCGCCATGTTACCGCATTTCTGTTTGAATTTCAAAGCATGGACATTTTCTTTGTCTACGAATTTACATATGATGTTGTTTTCTGTACATTTTATTTTCTATAGACTATTACGCACATGTGATTGTATTATATCTCATTTGATAACTTATATATACAGGGTGTTAGTAAATAAGTGCGACAAACTTCAGGGGGTGATTCTCCATGAAAAAATAATTATAGTTTGCTATATAAACGTATGTCCGCAAATGCTTCGTTTTCTGAGATACTGAAAAACTAACGATTTAATATATTGCCCTGAAACCGGTCGAGATATGCATATGAAATTTAGTGGGCTTTAAGAGGTAGTTATTGCGCATTTTTTGACATGCAATTAAGAATTTTATGTTAATCATTGGCGCGCATACGGGTAATGATATCAATTTTTTTAAAGAAAAAGTCACTCCTTAGATAAAAATCACAAGGGGTAAGATCCGGCAATCTTGGTGGTTATGATATTTCTGAATAGGTAGCAATTACTCTCCGTTAATGTCTTATATCCAAATAGTTCCTCACAATTCGGGCATTATGTGCAGATGCTCCGTTTGTTGGAACAACATACCTTAGCATAAGGCCAACGGTATATCGTCTATCCTTTCTTCCACGTCCTCAGAGAGCAATATTGCCGATACCTCGCCGAAATTAAATTTTTGTTATAAAAAATTGGTCCGATTAATTGGTTGACCACTATACCGCACCATATATTAAAACCAAACCCCACCTGATTATGGCGCGGTACAAAAACGTGCTGATTTTTGCGGGCCCAGTACCCAGTACCCAGTTCTGCTTTCAGTTAAAAATTCCGCAGTTACAAAATGTGTTTCATCGGACCATAACATTTTTTTAAATAAAATTCTGGGTTTTCACCAATTTTGTTCAACAGCTGAGTACAGGTGGGTAGATATCACATTGCTTCATAAAATGTCTTCCATGGCACCATGCGATTTTCAGCAATTCTTGAAGTGTTCAATTTTCAGTCAATTCTATTATCTTATTGTATTAAAAACATGGCATATGTCGCATACCAAATTACTCAGAAAGAAATTATGAATCCAAACATGTGTAAAACCAACATGGCGTCCATAAGAAAAACAAAAGTTTCGTTTGTTTCTGACGAATTCATTGGCGAAAAAAAATTTAAACTGACATAATCAAATTGTAGGCAAAAAAGTGCCTTTATAATGTTAAAACGCTTTTTTCATTGGAGCACGATTAAAGAAGTTATGACCATAATTAAAAAACGACATTTTTTGGTTTTTTCAAAATAGCTTGGGAACCGTTTAGAATTCAGCTGTTTTCTGAACAGATTATGAAAGAGCACATAAATATGCACTACTTTATCCATTTCACCGACTTTCTATCTCTAATAATAACAAAAGTACCCATACAATCCAACGTCCCGTGAGACACACTGTATATATATATATATATATATATATATAGCGTTATATGGCGTTCGAAATGGATTCGTCGCGCGCTTTCAGTGTTTACATGCTTCCATAACCAATTGTTCAGTCGTCCAGTGACATGTGTCCCTGTGATTTTAAAGTGTTTGTATTATAATGTGTCGAGTAAGCGTCCGTCGTTTGATTGTTTGTGATGGTTTGGCGTGTTGCCTCCGATGACGATAATTATCACGTTTTTTCTCCGACTCTAATTGTAAGTTGACCTTTTTTTTTTTTGGCCTGTTTATAGATTGTAGTTTGCTGAGGCCTTTGTTTTGTTTTGTGCAGCTAGTTCCTGAAGAAGCTTTTAATTAAAGCGAAAATTTGAACGCAGATAAAAGGAGTTTCCTTTATAACGCCCTTCTGACCGAATTTCCCACGATACTTTGCACGTTTAATTTCCAACGAAGTCGGTCGTTACCTACTCTCAACGTTATATATATATATATATATATATATATATATATATATATATATATATATATATATATATATATATATACATATATATATATATATATATATAAGATATGTAGTTGATTGTCGAAATATCGTGGAAACTCCTTTTATCTTCATTCAAATTTTCGTTTTAATTTAAAACTTCATCAGGAACAAGCTATATCGAACAAAACAAACGCTTCAGCACACACAGGAAGCGTCACAATCATAAGCAACTAACAAAAAAAATTAATTAATTGTCTACTTACAATTAGAGTCGGGGAAAAACTGCTAGGAGAAATCAGCGTCATCGGAGGCAACAAGCCAAAGCATCCCAGCCAATTAACAAATGAAAGCAAAACCACATCACAATAAACAAACTACAATCACCAGGACAACATGTCACTGAAAGCAACAACAGGTTACGATACAACACACACGCTGAAAAGCGCGCGACGAATCAATTTCGAACGTCAGGGCCACCAACCTCAACCGCATCGTGTATATTTTTAAAACTTATGGTTAATCAAGAAAGAATAAATTGTGCTTAATTGACTTGTGTCTGACTTGAAATTCAAGCAACTGTTTCCGTTAGCCTGAATATGGAACATTTCCAGAAAAAGCCTGGATTTATAATTATTTTCCGCGGTCACAATTTCGGTATCGTCCCACATCATTATATGGTCAGAGTCAATGGCATGCTGTGATACCGCACAGTTTTTTCTCCGTAATTTGGTATCACTTTTGTGCAAGGCAATACGCGACTTAAGCCACTGACTAGTCTGAACATAATATTTTAGGGTACAACCACCGCACGGAATGCAATAAATAACGTTAGACCTCAACCATTGGGGGGTCTGATCTTTAATGTTAGAAAACAAGTTATTAATATTTTTCCTGGCACCGACAACAACACGAAAATCATCGTTCCTAAACAAACCAACCAGCTTTGAAGAAAGTCCATCAATTTGAGTGAGCTTTTTATATTTGACCTGAGCAACACTACACCCGTCATCCGTCGCACCATCTCGAAAAGGGGCTATTAAAAATTAGCTTTTGAACCAACGATCTGGGGTACCCATTCTTCATGAACGTCTCACTCATATCTCGCAGGTTTTTGTCAGTAAATGAAGGATCACTGATGTGAACAACTCTATTCCGCATTGCTATGATGATGTTAATCTTTTGACTCATCGGGTGACTTGAGAAAAACTTGATATATCTCCCGGAAGCAGTAGGTTTCCTATACCAGTCTAAAATAATAGCATTCGATGTTGGGTTGCGGATAACCTTAGTATCCAGAAAGGGAACCCCATAGTCTACCTCCCTTTCCACAGTAAACTGTAAATGTGGGTTGTACTCATTAAAAGTTTTATGATTTCCTCTACCTTGTTGAATGGTACTGCACAAATGATGTCATCGACATACTTAAACAAAAAAGGGAGACTAAACGGTAATTTACTTATGCAGCTATCAAGCAAGCTGTCCATGACCAGCTGCGCCAGTACAGGACTTAACGGAGAACCCATCGGAGTACCAAAAATCTGTTTATAAAATTTGCCTTGGAAAGTAAAATAGCAATTAGTGTACACAAACCTAATCAGCTCCAAAAATAGTTCTCGCGGAACACTGCTCCACGGTTCAATGATCCCCCAGGCATCACTAATTGTTTGAAGCACCAAATCAAACGGGATATTGGTGAAGAGTGAGACGACATCCAACGAAATTAAAACATAGTTAGGCGGAAGAAATCTCTGTTGCATCACATTACAAAACGTAAACGTGTCTTTAATGTTGTATTTTTCATCATCCTGAAGGGATGTCTGTAGAATTTCTGCCAAAAATGTCGAGAGAGCATACGTTGGTGAGCCGATGGACGCAACTATGGGACGGAGGGGGACGTTAGGTTTATGAATTTTTGGGAGGCCATAAAACTTAGACGGGACTGAATTGTATTTAATGAGAGATCTAGCCGTATCAATATCCATCAACTTTCTGTCTCTCAACACATTGACAAAGTCATTGTTCTTTTTTGGACCGTGATAGTAGGGTCCCTATTCAGGTGTTGATAGACAGACGAGTCGTCAAGGACGGCCAACGCCTTAGCAACATACACAACTGTACTCATCGCGACCGTAGTGCTACCCTATCCGCTCCGATAATTAAAATGTCTGGTCTGTGCCTCAGAAACGCCAATGTCCTCCAGTAAATAGAATTAAACGGTGACGAGCGCGAGGGATGTGAAGCATTAGAAAGATACGAGTTGGTCACCATGTTAGAGGTCGCAGCACAATTTATTCTTTCTTGATTAACCATAAGTTTTTAAAATATACACGATGCGGTTTAGGTTGGTGGCCCTGACGTTCGAAATTGATTCGTCGCGCGCGTTTCAACGTGTGTGTTGTATCGTAACCTGTTGTTGCTTTCATACAGTGACATGTTGTCCTGGTGATTTTAGTTTGTTTATTGTGATGTGGTTTTGCTTTCATTTGTTAATCGACTATGGGGTTCCCTTTCTGGATACTAAGGTTATCCGCAACCCAACATGAATGCTATTATTTTAGACTGGTATAGGAAACCTACTTCTTCCGGGAGATATATCAACTTTTTCTCAAATCACCCGATGAGTCAAAAGATTAACACCATCATAGCAATGCGGAATAGAGTTGTTCACATCAGTGATCCTTCATTTACTGACAAAAACCTGCGAGATTTGAGTGAGACGTTCATGAACAATGGGTACCCCAGATCGTTGGTTCAAAAGCTAATTTTTAATAGCCCTTTTCGAGATGGTGCGACGGATGACGGGTGTAGTGTTGCTCAGGTCAAATATAAAAAGCTCACTCAAATTGATGGACTTTCTTCAAAGCTGGTTGGTTTGTTTAGGAACGATGATTTCCGTGTTGTTGTCGGTGCCAGGAAAAATATTAATAACTTGTTTTCTAACATTAAAGATCAGACCCCCCCCAATGGTTGAGGTCTAACGTTATTTATTGCATTCCGTGCGGTGGTTGTCCCCTGAAATATTATGGTCAGACTAGTCAGTGGCTTAAGTCGCGTATTGCCTTGCACAAAACTGATACTAAATTACGGAGAAAAAACTGTGCATTAGCACAGCATGCCATTGACTCTGACCATATAATGATGTGGGACGATACCGAAATTGTGACCGCGGATAATAATTATAAATCCAGGCTTTTTCTGGAAATGTTCCATATTCAGGCTAACGGAAACAGTTGCTTGAATTTCAAGTCAGACACAAGTCAATTAAGCACAATTTATTCTTTCTTGATTAACCATAAGTTTTAAAAATATACACGATGGGGTTGAGGTTGGTGGCCCTGACGTTCGAAATTGATTCGTCGCGCGCTTTTCAGCGTGTGTTGTATCGTAACCTGTTGTTGCTTTCATACAGTGGCATGTTGTCCTAGTGATTTTAGTTTGTTTATTGTGATGTGGTTTTGCTTTCATTTGTTAATTGGCTGGGATGCTTTGGCTTGTTGCCTCCGATGACGCTGATTTCTCCTAGCAGTTTTTCCCCGACTCTAATTGTGAGTAGAGAATTAATTAATTTTTTTTGTTGCCTGCTTATAATTGTGACGATTTCTGTGTGTGCTGAAGCGTTTGTTTTGTTCGATATAGCTTGTTCCTGATGAAGTTTTAAATTAAAACGAAAATTTGAACGAAGATAAAAGGAGTTTCCTTTATAACGCCCTTCTGACCGAATTTCCCACGATATTTCGTACGTTTAATTTCCAACGAAGTCGGTCGTTACTTATTATCAACTATCTATATATATATATATAAAATATTTGAAATAGTTAATACAAGATGGCGGTAATTTTTTAAGTTAATTAATTAATTTTTTAGTTTATTTTTTAGTTTTTATTTTATATATATATATATATTAAAAAAACACAAACAACTTTATTTCAAATTGCTTATTTTCTTGGGTACTGTAGGCTTGGTCACGTTTAACACATTAAAACTTATAACTAAAAGTCACAAGATACAACACATTAAAAATTATTTGCTCTGACGTTTCGACACTATTTGTGTCTTGATCACAGATAAACTGAAATATTCGTGAATAACTTTATACATTTTAATACGTACAACCAAGACAAACCACGTATGAAACTTGTTTCCAAAACAGGAACTCGTCTATCAACAATCTCCCACAAATTTTACGAATTCCTTAAAATACATTTTCTCCCCTTTTGTTACATGTTTGTAGGTAAAATTAGTTTGTAACAATTTAGCAAATTTAAATCAGATCTGTCGTTCACCGCGTCCTTTTGTTTTAAAATGTCTATGGTCTCCAACACACACCGAGCTTTTAAGTTTTTCTCCTTTTGGAGCACTTTCACATCACTAAAGTTAAATTGATGTCCGGTATCTTGTTGGTGTTTTTTTAACGCTGTGATGTTTTTCACGTATTTGTGCCCTTTCAAACGCTCCTCCAGAAGTTGCTCCGTCTGACCAACATACACTTTTTTACAGCTGCAGGGAATCTGGTAGACACAGTGAGAGTTCTTCAATATTGGTGTCGGCGCTTTTAGTTTTGTGTACATTTTAGACAAGTTGTTAGTGTTTTTGTGAGCTACTGTTATGTTGAATGGTTTTAGTATGTGTCCTATCTTTTCAGATATTTGTCTAATGTAGGGAAGAGCGATATATTTCGTTTTCTCCGTGTGCGATTCTTCGTTGTGTTCTGGTGTTGCATCCTTGTTCTTTTTATTAGATATTTTTCTCTTTTTAATTATTTTTTCTATCAGATCTTTCGGGTAGTTGTTTTTCTGTAAAATGGTTCTTACTTTCTCTAATGCTTCATTTTGATATTGAGTACTCGTTAGCTTTATTGCTCGGTCCACCAGTCCTCTTATAACACTTTCTTTGTACATACGTGGTTGGATTGAATCATAATTGAGATATCTGTGTGATGCTGTTTCTTTGGTGTATCATTTTGTATCAACCTTTTTGTCATCTTGTATTAAGGTCATATCTAAGAAGTTTATTTTGTTGTTTTTATTTATCTCCATTGTAAATTGTAGTCTATCATTGTATTTGTTAAAAGTTTCCAAAACTTCATTTTCTTTTCTTTTTGGTACAGCAATTATGCAATCATCTACATAACGCTTAAAGAACGGGATGTCAATAGAAATGTTTGATAGAACCGATTCCTCCAATTCCTCCATTACCATCTGTGCTACAACACTTGATACCGGTGAACCCAATGCGCACCCGAACACTTGTTTGTAGAATGTGTCCTTATATTGGAAATAGGTATGCGTTAATGTTGTTTCTATTGCTTCCAAAAATTCATTTTTTGGAAGAAAAGCATGATCTTCTATTTCCGGCCACTTTTTGTTTATCGCATCTTTCACCAATGTTATTGGTACATTGGTATATAGGGACACAACATCCAATGAAATGAGGTGGTGTGATTCATCTAAAGAAATAGTATCAATGAATTCCTTAAAACACCAAGAGTCTTTAATGTAAAAGTTGTTTTTCCCTATAACTTTTGCTAAATTTTCTGCTAGCTTCTTTGATAGTTTATAAAAGGGCGACTGGATACATGCTACTATGGGTCTTAATGGTGTGCCTGGTTTATGCAGTTTTGGCAGCCCATATATCTTAGGTGGTTGTGAATTGTGGATTTTTAATTGGCTAGCTAGTTCTTTTGTTATGATTTTTTTGGTAAGCCATTTACTTACCATTTCATTGTTCTTTCTTTCGTAAATCTTTGTTGGGTTATTCCGTATGCTTGAGTAAGTTGTGGCATCTTCCAACAGCGTGTTCATTTTTTCGTCGTATTCCGAGGTGTCCATAATAACGGTTTTATTGGTTTTATCAGCCCTTAAGACACAAATTTGATTTGAATTTTGCCACTAGGGTAAGCACTAAAATCCATAATTACAGGATAAAAACCACCAAACAAGACAGGCAACAAAAACAAATGAGTAACGACATAAACAAAACGCAAAGATTTTTGAAAGAAAATAATCAAATTTGTGTCTTAAGGGCTGATAAAACCAATAAAACCGTTATTATGGACACCTCGGAATACGACGAAAAAATGAACACGCTGTTGGAAGATGCCACAACTTACTCAAGCATACGGAATAACCCAACAAAGATTTACGAAAGAAAGAACAATGAAATGGTAAGTAAATGGCTTACCAAAAAAATCATAACAAAAGAACTAGCTAGCCAATTAAAAATCCACAATTCACAACCACCTAAGATATATGGGCTGCCAAAACTGCATAAACCAGGCACACCATTATGACCCATAGTAGCATGTATCCAGTCGCCCTTTTATAAACTATCAAAGAAGCTAGCAGAAAATTTAGCAAAAGTTATAGGGAAAAACAACTTTTACATTAAAGACTCTTGGTGTTTTAAGGAATTCATTGATACTATTTCTTTAGATGAATCACACCACCTCATTTCATTGGATGTTGTGTCCCTATATACCAATGTACCAATAACATTGGTGAAAGATGCGATAAACAAAAAGTGGCCGGAAATAGAAGATCATGCTTTTCTTCCAAAAAATGAATTTTTGGAAGCAATAGAAACAACATTAACGCATACCTATTTCCAATATAAGGACACATTCTACAAACAAGTGTTCGGGTGCGCAATGGGTTCACCGGTATCAAGTGTTGTAGCACAGATGGTAATGGAGGAATTGGAGGAATCGGTTCTATCAAACATTTCTATTGACATCCCGTTCTTTAAGCGTTATGTAGATGATTGCATAATTGCTGTACCAAAAAGAAAAGAAAATGAAGTTTTGGAAACTTTTAACAAATACAATGATAGACTACAATTTACAATGGAGATAAATAAAAACAACAAAATAAACTTCTTAGATATGACCTTAATACAAGATGACAAAAAGGTTGATACAAAATGGTACACCAAAGAAACAGCATCACACAGATATCTGAATTATGATTCAATCCAACCACGTATGTACAAAGAAAGTGTTATAAGAGGACTGGTGGACCGAGCAATAAAGCTAACGAGTACTCAATATCAAAATGAAGCATTAGAGAAAGCAAGAACCATTTTACAGAAAAACAACTACCCGAAAGATCTGATAGAAAAAATAATTAAAAAGAGAAAAATATCTAATAAAAAGAACAAGGATGCAACACCAGAACACAACGAAGAATCGCACACGGAGAAAACGAAATATATCGCTCTTCCCTACATTAGACAAATATCTGAAAAGATAGGACACATACTAAAACCATTCAACATAACAGTAGCTCACAAAAACACTAACAACTTGTCTAAAATGTACACAAAACTAAAAGCGCCGACACCAATATTGAAGAACTCTCACTGTGTCTACCAGATTCCCTGCAGCTGTAAAAAAGTGTATGTTGGTCAGACGGAGCAACTTCTGGAGGAGCGTTTGAAAGGGCACAAATACGCGAAAAACATCACAGCGTTAAAAAAACACCAACAAGATACCGGACATCAATTTAACTTTAGTGATGTGAAAGTGCTCCAAAAGGAGAAAAACTTAAAAGCTCGGTGTGTGTTGGAGACCATAGAAATTTTAAAACAAAAGGACGCGGTGAACGACAGATCTGATTTAAATTTGCTAAATTGTTACAAACTAATTTTACCTACAAACATGTAACAAAAGGGGAGAAAATGTATTTTAAGGAATTCGTAAAATTTGTGGGAGATTGTTGATAGACGAGTTCCTGTTTTGGAAGTTTCATACGTGGTTTGTCTTGGTTGTACGTATTAAAATGTATAAAGTTATTCACGAATATTTCAGTTTATCTGTGATCAAGACACAAATAGTGTCGAAACGTCAGAGCAAATAATTTTTAATGTGTTGTATCTTGTGACTTTTAGTTATAAGTTTTAATGTGTTAAACGTGACCAAGCCTACAGTACCCAAGAAAATAAACAATTTGAAATAAAGTTGTTTGTGTTTTTTTAATATTATCTACAAGGCTAAAGTAAACTTAAACAAAATATATATATATATTTATCCCTTTATATATATATATATAATAAATAAATAAATAAAAATTGCTTTATTGTTCGCTTTACCATCAATTACACAAACACTAATAATAAACAGTGAAAAAACGGTGGGATTCAATTTCAAGAATTGTTCTTCCATCCTACCGTTTACATATATATATATATATATATATATATATATATATATATATATATATATATATATATATATATATATATATATATATATATATATATATTCCAGTAATATTCTCGACCGTATTATATTATAAATTTGATAGTTCTTGGGAATAAGGTCCTTCAATAATCAATACTCAATTGTTTATCTTCGATATATTTCGCTGAACAATGTCAGCATCTTCAGGAAGTACTAAAATGTTTGGCAACAAGAAACGCTATTAGACAAAAGGAATAATCGTGTCCGTGACTACTTACAACTAGAGTAACAAACAACACGTGGTCAATATTTCACAATATTAGCTTTCATATGGAACGTGTTTATAGATGGTAAACTTCGGCAAAGCACAAGCAAGAGATGGATATGCATGTGGTAAGTACTAGAATAAAACCAAAAATCACAAAAGGGAACAACCAACGCGCGGTCAACAAAGCAAGAACCAACTTACAGGTGCCAACGATAGCTTGGTTAGATAGTAGGTAATTAACAACAAGCAACGTGTGTAATGAGCGAGCTTCGCAATTAATCGGCACAAAAATTATTTTTAGGTTAACAACAGTCAAGGCAGCACTGCAGAAGTCATGGTTGCCAACACAAGACAAACACCAGCAAACAACAATGCAACAGTATTACAACCAGAAGAACACCAAAACACGGTTTACATAACCTGGAAAGCATTAAGCTTAAAGTCACAATTAAGGCACAGCAAGGCCGCATATAAACAGTGGAACCGCACACAGTGACTTACAGGTAAAAGCGAAAGCCAAGCTTCGTTACCAAACTCAAATACCATATAATATAATTTTTAGGTGTGCGTTCTCGGACGGTCAGGGTTGCCACTACAATGCCGCCAATACGAAGCAATGCCGCAAACAAAACATCACGGGCAACCGAACGACAACAAACGCAAACAACAAAACCACAACAAAAGTCTGAATACAAAAGTGTGACAGTACAATTCACTATGAACAACATAGTAAAATGTCACACACATGACTCTCTTAGCGTCTATGTTATTCTTGTTTAATAAGATGAAAAATATAGCTATACATGCTGCTAACGGCATTAGTGTCGGTTTTAAAATTTACACAATCATTGTTCTTTATACAATACTTTTCTTTGAACAGTCTCCTTTTTGTGTTTCTTTCTTCAACCAACACTTTAGCGTCCGCATAATCGAACACGTGCTCAAGATCATTAGCATGGACTGCTAAGGCACAACATTTATTGTTAAATTTGTAGTTCTTAGCATCACTTTTGTGTTGAGTTAGGCGGCTCTTCAACCATTGGGTAGTTTGCCCTACATAGCTTTTTTCACAATTTAAGCACGGTACACTATATACCATATGAGATCTGTATTCATTTGGCGTCTTGTCCTTTAACCTCGCAAACAGGCCGCCGAGTGTCGTGCCATTATATTTAACGATCTTTAATTTGGTCAATGGACTCAGAAATCTTAAGACAGACTCGGTCAGGTTTCCCAGGTGTAGTAACTTGACATACCTGGTCCCAACATCCGTCTGCAACACATTTTCCTCTCGCTGCACCGCACGTCTCCCAGCATCTCCAAACAGTAGTCGCTGCAGCAGACCGGCAGGGTAGCCATTGTTCACAAACACCGTCAACAGTTTATCCAGGTTTCTACCTCTGTACTCAGGGTCACTAATCCTCTCAATCCGATGCCTCATACCCATAACCGTGTTTATTTTCTGCTTGAAGCTGTGGTTAGATTAATAGTTTATGTACCTTTCCGATGCCATACTCTTCTGGTACCAGTCCAGTTTAATATATTGCTCAGGTGTTCGAAGTACTTTTGTGTCCAGGAATGGCACTGACCTATCCACCTCAATTTCCATTGTAAACTGCAATTTCACATGGTGATCATTGAATATTTGTAAGGTGGCATCTTTCATATCTTCCGGTACAGCACATATAATATCATCAACAAACTTATAAATAAACGGAAGCCGGAATGGCAGAGCAGGAATCACAGAATCGAGAAGCTGATCCATCACCAGAGTCGCAAGGATTGGACTAACAGGGTTGCCCATAGGAACACCCTGTATTTGTCGATACACAACGTCACCCTGTGTGAAGTAGCACCTATCCAACACAAAAGACAGAGCCTCCAAAAACAGCTCCCCAGTGAAGGTGCAATATTGTTGTATTTCCTCATCAAATCTCTGTGTGACAATCCCTGTGTTGGTTGAAGAAAGAAACACAAAAAGGAGACTGTTCAAAGAAATGTATTGTATAAAGAACAATGATTTGACAATTTTAAAACCTAATGCCGTTAGCAGCATGTATAGCTATATTTTTCATCTTATTAAACAAGAATAACATAGACGCTAAGAGAGTAATGTGTGTGACATTTTACTATATTGTTCATAGTGAATTGTACTGTCACACTTTTGTATTCAGACTTTTGTTGTGGTTTTGTTGTTTGCGTTTGTTGTCGTTCGGTTGCCCGTGATGTTTTGTTTGCGGCATTGCTTCGTATTGGCGGCATTGTAGTGGCAACCCTGACCGTCCGAGAACGCACACCTAAAAATTATATTATATTGTGTTTGAGTTTGGTAACGAAGCTTGGCTTTCGCTTTTACCTGTAAGTCACTGTGTGCGGTTCCACTGTTTATATGCGGCCTTGCTGTGCCTTAATTGTGACTTTAAGCTTAATGCTTTCCAGGTTATGTAAACCGTGTTTTGGTGTTCTTCTGGTTGTAATACTGTTGCATTGTTGTTTGCTGGTGTTTGTCTTGTGTTGGCAACCATGACTTCTGCAGTGCTGCCTTGACTGTTGTTAACCTAAAAATAATTTTTGTGCCGATTAATTGCGAAGCTCGCTCATTACACACGTTGCTTGTTGTTAATTACCTACTATCTAACCAAGCTATCGTTGGCACCTGTAAGTTGGTTCTTGCTTTGTTGACCGCGCGTTGGTTGTTCCCTTTTGTGATTTTTGGTTTTATTCTAGTACTTACCACATGCATATCCATCTCTTGCTTGTGCTTTGCCGAAGTTTACCATCTATAAACACGTTCCATATGAAAGCTAATATTGTGAAATATTGACCACGTGTTGTTTGTTACTCTAGTTGTAAGTAGTCACGGACACGATTATTCCTTTTGTCTAATAGCGTTTCTTGTTGCCAAACATTTTAGTACTTCCTGAAGATGCTGACATTGTTCAGCGAAATATATCGAAGATAAACAATTGAGTATTGATTATTGAAGGACCTTATTCCCAAGAACTATCAAATTTATAATATAATACGGTCGAGAATATTACTGGAATATATATATATATATATATATATATATATATATATATATATATATGTAAACGGTAGGATGGAAGAACAATTCTTGAAATTGAATCCCACCGTTTTTTCACTGTTTATTATTAGTGTTTGTGTAATTGATGGTAAAGCGAACAATAAAGCAATTTTTATTTATTTATTTATTATATATATATATATATAAAGGGATAAATATATATATATTTTGTTTAAGTTTACTTTAGCCTAGTAGATAATATTAAAAAAACACAAACAACTTTATTTCAAATTGTTTATTTTCTTGGGTACTGTAGGCTTGGTCACGTTTAACACATTAAAACTTATAACTAAAAGTCACAGATACAACACATTAAAAATTATTTGCTCTGACGTTTCGACACTATTTGTGTCTTGATCACAGATAAACTGAAATATTCGTATATATATATATATATTTTTATATATGTATGTTATATATATATATATATGTTACCGGCAAAACCCGTTTTCAGGTAAAACCAGTTTAACCTAGGTTAAACTAGTTCTGCCGATGCGCTTTAGGTCGAACTAGTTTAACCTAGGCCAAACTAGTTTATCCTGGTTTGTAAACGCATACTTTAGGTCAAACTGGTATGGACTAGGCAAAACTAATTTTGACTAACGGTATTGAAATGTGCTATTATACTGGGTGATCCACGCTGTTATTTGTGGAACCAGACGAATGAAATTTGGATAGCTATAATAGACTACAAATTTTAATTTTTGGGATATACTTGATGTTAGCATGACTTCCGTCTTTTTTTCCGGAATGGACGTTATCTTTGAAATTGCACACTATTCTTTGCATGCAGTATTTCAATAGGGATGATATTATAAAAACGAAACACATCGATTGACAATTTTTACTTCTTCCGGTTTTTCCGGAAATTACGTCATGTTTTACATTGTAAACTGCAGGCTATACTTTGTGAGCGGTATTCTCAATCGTGATGATTTTCTGAACCCAAAATGTAATGATTAGTAATGAGTACCTCGACTGGACCGCGCCAGATCATTCAACTCAATGCCGTTTTCGTGCCCGTAGGTCCTTTTTTTCGGCTGCTCTCTACGGCCTAGGATCTCTGAGCTTCTCACCAATTTTATGACGTCACGGAGCATTTTGGCGCGGTTTAATCTTTGACGTTCAATAACACTTGAGTCCAACAATATTAAGCTGAAAAATTTTTCACACGGTTTTCTTGCCACCTAAGGATTTTATTTCTTAAGTTAGATAAAATCATGCAAGGCCCCTACTGAGTTATCTGATTATAGCTTCTACGACAGTAGACTAAATGTTGATGTTCACTGAAAAATATTATATAACTGCAATAAAAAAACCTCTTTTGCCTTTGCAGATCATTTATTTCCTTTTTGTACCGGTTTCGATCTACGATCATCATCAGCTTAAATGGTCAAGTAATCCAAAGCCGTATAAACAGTAAAATACATTTTAAAAAACTTCCAAGTTCTCCTAGAAACGACAAGTCATTAGCGTGTCAAGATGGTTGAGACGTAAAAATTTTCTACGTCCTAACCATCGGATTACTTGAAACCGGTAATTAAAGAAATAAATAATCTGCAAAGGTTAAAGAGGTTTTTTCTTTATTGCGATTATATGAAACTACACCTTTGAATATGGACTACTTCAAGAAGAAAAATATTAGGTTTTTAAGTCTTCGCTGTGTTTCGTTTTTAGAATATCATCCCTGTTGAACCTACTGCATGAAAAGTATAGTGTGCAGATTGCAATTTCAAAGATAACGTCCATTCCTAAAAAAAGACGAAGTTATACTAACATCAAGTATATCAAAAAAATTTAAATTTTTAATCTATTATAGCTATCCTAATTTCATTCGCCTGGTTCCACAAATAACAGCGTGGATCACCCGGTATAATAGCACATTTCAATACCGTCAATCGAAAGTAGTTTTGCCTCGTCCATACCAGTTTCACCTAAAGTATGCGTTTACAAACCAGGTTAAACTAGTTTGGTCTAGGTTAAACTAATTCGACCTAACGCGCTTCGGCAGAACGAGTTTAACCTAGGTTAAACTGGTTCTACCTGAAAACGGGTTTTGCCGGTAACATATATATATAAAGGAGAAAGGTATTTGTCGGGCAATTCCGTCATACGAAGATCGAAGATCGTCTTCTTCGATCTTCGACCTTCGTATGACGGAATTGCCCGACAAATACCTTTCTCCTTTATATCTCACCGTCGATTAACCAGCTTTCCTTTATATATATATATATATATATATATATATATATATATATATATATATATATATATATATATATATATAACAAATAGGAGATACTTCTTTGATCGGAGGTAAAAAACGAAATGATGAGGTTATTAGGGTATTCGATCACTTAGTCAGAAGAAAACGAGAACTCGCTTTATGCAATATGCTATATTTCGAACCGGAATAGGTCCTTCTTCAGGCAAAAAATTACATCTACAATAAATAAAATCAAAACAACAATAAAGTCAGCGCACATTTGTCGTACAAAACTTACTCGGAGGTGATTAAGGCGACGAGGCTCTGATACAATTAACATTTCACAATTTTGACGCAAGACATAACTTTAAACAACGTACAGGACACACTATTACAAACACGAAAAGCACTAAAGCGACCTTCAGCGGTGTCAAACACCGATAGGCGTGGCAGCGTAATCAACCCCACCAACGCATATATATATATATATATATATATATATATATATATATATATATATATATATATATATATATATGTGATATGTAGTTGATTGTCTGGGTGTCGATCACTGGTTGTTTTTGTTAAAATAAAACTCATTTAAATCTTACAATATTTCGGGTCTTTATTGACCCTTCTTCAGGTAAGGTTCTGAAGTAAAGATTTTGGATTCGGATGCTCGTTATAATAACAGAATGTTTCTAGAGATGTATAATATTAATATTACCGAAAATAATGTAAACTTCAAACAAGATACTGAAAACCTAAGTAACATATACTTTCATATAATTGATTTTGATTAAAAAAGAAGAACACCAAGGGAGTTGGACGACTCAACTCTTGCATTTTAGATATTGCTTTGGATGTCATATTTGAATTGTAGTTGTGGGGTTGGATATTGTTGTGCCGGGGAGATTGATGGTTGGCGGCGCTGTGTCTACGTTTACTTGCGCGATTCATACTCGAGTGTTGGGTGAGAGTAAAAACGGATTTTGTGTTGTTCAAGTCCATCCACGTTTCGCACACGCTGGACATCATGGTTTGTTCGTAAATAATGTAAAAATGTCCGCATCGTCCGTAAAAAGTGAAATTGTTTAGTTGTCGTCCGTTTTTAATGTCAACACCCTGCTTTTAATGTCTCGCTACTTCCATTAACTCGCAGTAAGTAGTATTGAAACACCTGTCGATAGAGTTGTATTGCTTATTGTTTGTTATTTTCAGAACCTTACCTGAAGAAGGGTCAATAAAGACCCGCAATATTGTAAGATTTAAATGAGTTTTATTTAAACAAAAACAGCCAGTGATCGACACCCAGACAATCAACTACATATCTTATTAAATTAACGATCAATTAACACTCCATTATCCATATATATATATATATATATATATAAAATATATAATTGCAGTGGTTTCGTCCCTCAGTCCTCTCCTCGGGGTTGGGGCTCCGCATGAGTACCCCACTCGGCCCACCTCGGGCTAGCGGTATGGAGGGTACTTCTGTGGGTGTATTATCAGTTGTTCTTATAGGTGTTGCGTCATTAACAGGTATTTCATCTTTATCTTGAAAGTCTCGACTGTGAGGTTTTTTATATTGATTGGAAGTCCATTGTACTTCTGTATGGCTTCTTTTAGTTGTGTTTGTGAGCAGGATATGCTGTAGTATCTGTTTGGTCTTTTGTGTGTACATGTTCTGGTTTGGTAGTCGTGGAACTCGTGATTTAGCTTAAGGTCTGTGTTTGTTTTGATTTTGTTGTTTTTTATTTTGTGAATTAGTAGTAAGTTATTCAACGTTCTAAGTTCTTCTATTGCTAAGTTCTTGTGAAATTTTGTAGACATCTGTGCTGGGGGTAAGTCTATTCAGATAGTATAAGAATTTTAAGACTTTTTTGTTGGACTTGAATTCTGATGATGTTTCTCTTTCTAGTGTCTCCCCATACATGTATCAAGTAGTTGTTTTGACCGGTGAATAGTGGGTGGTAGATGGATTTTCTAGATCTGAGTGGAATGATGTTCTTAAGTTTGTTGATAATAGCAATTGTTTACTGCTAGGTTATTCACGTGTGCATCCCACTTCAAGTTGGATTGTATTTTGAGTCCTAGGTATCTAATTTCTTGGGATTGTTTAATGTTTTTACCATTGAGTCTTATTGATATGCTTACGTTCACGTTCCTTCTGCCAAAGATGATGTATTCCGTCTTTTGTGTGTTGATTGTTAGTAGATTGTTGAAAAACCACTCCGTCAGTATGAGCATGTCCTCATTAATTTTATTTTGTAGTTCGTATTGTGTTTTGGCCGAGTATATGAGGCACGTATCGTCGGCGTACATGTATGGCGTTCCGTTTAGTTGTAGTTTTGTCATGTCATTAGTGTAGATAATAAACAACGTCGGTGGTAGATTTCTTCCCTGTGGTATGCCGTATTCTCTTGTGTATTAGGGATTGCTGTTGTGTTCGCTTAATCTGGTTTCTTGTGGTCTGTTTGTTAGGTATGTTTCTATGAGTTGCAGGGGTTTGTTTGTGATGTTTATTGCTTTCAGCTTGTGGAGGAGTTTTTGTTTCGAGATGGTCAAAAGAGTCAAAAGCCTTCCTCAGGTCGAGGAACAAGCCGACTACTATGCTTTTCTTGTCGAGGTGTGCCTTTACTTGACTAATCAGATCATAAGCAGCAGATGTCGTTCCGGAATAGGGTTGGTATGCATATTGCTGCGTGCTGATTATGTTGTAATCTTGTAGATGTTCCATTAGTCATCTCTAAAGTATTTTTTCCAAAACCTTATTCAGAGTAGATAATAGAGTTATTGGCCTGTAATTTTCTGATTTTGTTTTATCTCCAGATTTGTGGATAGGTTTTACTATTGTTCGTTTCAGGTGTTCTGGGTATATTCCCTCTTCTAGTACTTTGTTTGTTAGTTTTACTAGTATTGGTGTTAAGGCTGTGGCGTTTTCTTGAATGATATTCGATGTGACCTTATCAAACCGTGGAGTCGCGTTGTTTTTTTGTTGTCTAATTATGTTGTTGATTTCTGCATGGTCGGTAGCGTTAAAAATTGCTGGTCTTGTAAATTTTGTTGTAGTTGTTGTTTCTGGTTTCTTGCTTGATGTACTGATTGTGTCCTTCACTAGAGTTTCTCCTATTTGTATGAAATATGTGTTAAGTATTTCTGCTATTAGTATATATTTGTATGAAATATGTGTCAAGTATTTCTGCTATTTCCTTCTGGTCTGTTGTTGGTGTTCCATCTTGTCTCGTCATCGTTTCTATTGTTTGTTGGTCCCGTTTTTGTCCAATTACATTATTTATGGCGTTCCACATTTTTCTCGGGTTATCTTTGTGTTTTTCTAGTTTTTGTTGGTAGACACGTAGCTTTTTCTTTTATTGCTTTGTTAGTGATTTGTTTCTTGTTGTGGTACTGTTCTCGTAGTATAATGTTGTGTGGACACTTTTTTAACCTCCTGTATAATTTGTTTCGTTCTGTAATCTGTTGTATAATGTTTTCGTCTATCCAGTCGCTTTCGGGTCTTCTCTTTATTTTTATTTTGTGCTATTATTAGTTACGATTGCTTCCAGTGTCTTTGACAGTTGCTCATAAGTATGTATGTCGTCAACTTTCAGGTTGGTGATCGACGATCACCAACTTGACGATCAGTCACTGATCGTGTTATTAATGTTTGTTATGTTTGACTTGGTGTACTCGTAATACTCGTAATTGGCGTTATACTTTGGTTGACCGTTAATAGTTGTGAGAATTGCGTTGTAGTCTGATAAGTCTGTGGTGATGATTTCTATCTTTTGTATGTTTTCCTTCTTGTTGGTTATCACATGGTCTAGTATTGATCCCATTCCGTTCGAGTTTGTTCTTGTGCAGTGCTTTGCCGTAGTTCGATTGGCTATTTGGCAATTGTTCTCTGTCAAAAGATTGGGGTATTCACGGGTGTTCACAGCTTTATACCGTATGTTTATGTTGAAATCTCCAACCACAATGGGGTTTCTTTTACGGTTTATTATGTTTCTTTCGCATCGTCCTCATGAAAGTTCCGAACACTACCTGAGGGGCTTGTACACTATGGTCATCGCTGTATTGTTTTCTTCAATTAGTATCTTTAATAGTTCTGTTTTGTTTATTGTGGTATTTGTCAGTACATACTTCGTATTTTATATCATTTTTTATGTACAATGCGATCCCGCCTCCTCTCTTTGGGTCTTGAGTTAAATTCTGCTCGGTAGTCGTTTAGGAGTTGAATTATTTAATATAATACGCAATACCCACCTAGAGATACATCATTGTCTGTTATTTTGTAAGTTAGACCTTGTCATCCGCAGTCGCAGTCAATATTTGACACTTAATTTATAAATTTTATTGCACAGTCGTATAAAAAGTATAGTATTCCATTCGCAAGTAATGGCAATTACTAATTACAAGTCATTGCTTACATTACTTGTTCATAGAATAATATACTATTTTAGTTTCAAAGCGTAGTTATTAAAAAATTTATTTTTACATAAATTTATTCCCTTATTACAGTTGACAACGCAACACTTATTGTGTCCCATTACGACAATTTCGACAAACGATCTGTTCTGACAGATCGCAACAAGACACAATACGCCTTGCTCTACTGCGAAGTGTTGGCCGTTATTTCTCCGCTACGGGCGCTTAGTTCGTTTCGCATCTCCCTTCCACAGGGTATGCACAGGGCCAATACTACGCACCAGTATGTTGTACTTGGCTATAACACGCGGGTGAGCGACAAGGAAGCCACGACTTGTTTTGTTTACATTCGCGTCGGTACCTCCCCATTACTTCTCAGGGCGATATGTGTATTACCAACAAATCAATACGCTATACCGTTTGGCCATCCATGTATCTTTCTCTTTATCTAAGGGTGAAACAATGAGAGATAAAGTGTTGTTTTTTTGCTATAGGTGGTGTTTTGGAAGAGCGGTGACGTATACAGTCCGATTGGAAAGTACGGTGTCCTAATTTAGGTACATCACGCGTTGCATTACTTGCTCCAAAACGAATGAAAACAAAAATAATCAAGTCAATCAACTAACATTTAATGCGTTAGTACAATAATATAATGTTTGACTTCCTCACTTCCTATTTATTTCTTTAATTTTGTTATGCCCCTACATGTGATACGTCCATGGCACGAACGCGCCGCTACTGAGTTGTAGCCGTAAACACAACAATGCACCAACATGGCTGCGCCCATACCTCATCCAGCCGCGCAGCCCTTTGCACATTCTAGTTTGTATTCAATTCTGTGGTACAGACTATGATTCGGCGTGAGAGGATCACAACAAATTAAACATTCAGACTGTCACAATCTATATCTTAGTCTGACATATGCATCAAACATATGCATCATCATATGCAGAAGAATAAACACGTGTCTCTAGTAATCAACTGGTGGAAGCACTGGCCGTTTGATCCCGTGCGGTATTAGGTGTTGTGTCTGCTAGATGTCGTTGCTGGGAATGATTAGGCGATTGTTTAAGGCACTTTCGGAATAATCTGAACTTGGTTTCGTCGACAATGTGATTATGTTTGTGTATCTGCATCCCTATATATAAGTTCATTCTCGATGACTTTGGCAAAGCCTGAAGTAAGGTGATATTATCAACAGTAATGTTGTGCCCTGTACCCAGATTACGACCTGATTGATCAACATAAATCTTATTGCAATCAGCGCAAGAGGTGACTGATGACTTTTCATGGAACAAGATGCTATGCTGTGATCACAGCTGTGATCGTACTCACAAATCATGGGTTGCCTGCGAATGGATTTAACCAGTTTGCATATCCGAGGCAACGGTTGTTGGTAACTACGATCAAGAATACGTTAGTTACGGTTGTTATAATTAATGCAAGACCTGTTAAATAGACTTTTTGTAATAACTGATTTATTAAAAGCTGTTGTTGAACTGTACTAGTGTTTGTAGAGCAGCGGTGGGATTCGCTTGCGTGCAGCGAAATCGCAATTAATAGAGCCAAAGTCATGGGACGCACCAGACATGATTATACAAATTCGTCCAGAGTGCCGAACACTTCCTCCAGCAGTTGTGACTATAGGCGGAACGACAAGCCTGAAGACTGTACGAGGAAGTCAACGTCTCGAGATATGAGAAATCGTCGGCGGACATTGACACATCGGGACCTGACACCACCTTTGCGGAGAGCGGTTCCTGTTTCGTCACATTCGTTACTCTCTGTCGCCGAGTCTTCCGACAGAGTGAACCGTTTAGAAGCTCTGGTAGATAAGTTGATTAGTCAGCAAGCACAACCAGTTCCAAAACAGCAAAAAGTATACATAAAGCCAGAATGCATACCAGAGTTTTGTCCAGGAAACCAAAATCTGAGCTCTTCAAAGTGGATTGAGAAGATAGAGCAATTTGCTCTAATAAACGGTTGGGAAGAGTCTGCAATGATTTTTCATATGCAAAGTCGGCTAGGCGGGTTGGTACGAAAGTGGTACGACAACTTGCCATCTTATAACCTTGACTGGGAACAGTGGAAAGGGTTGCTGCTAACAACGTTTCCAGAGAACCAAGATTTTGCAGAAGCGTTGCGGCGAATGCTCGCCAAATCGAAATCTGTCAACGAGTCCTGGGAACAATACTACTTTGACAAAATGGAGCTTGTTTCATCCTGTGAAATCATTGGGAAAAAAGCAGTGTCTTGTGTTATTGATGGTATCAAGGATTCCAGTATCCAAGCTGGTGCACGAGCAGGAAGATACGGTACACCAGGGGCCCTTTACGCTGAGTACTTATCGGCACTTCGATCTGAGCTCCGACCTTTCTCAGATCCAAACCGACAACAATTTCCCCGAGATCGTTCTTTCGAAAGTCGTGAGCCCAACCATACAGCTAAGAAGGTGAAACTACACGATCATAGATGCTACAACTGCAGAGAAAAAGGTCACATGGCTAACCGGTGTCGCAAACCAGGATAGAGTGTGTTAAATGCAAACGCTTGGGACATTTAGCAGCAGATTGTAGAAGAGTGCCTATTAAAAATCGTATTGTGGAATCGATTGCTAATTCCTACAATAAGAATTATTTCTTCGATTGCTGGGTTAATGGCAAACCTACACGCGCCTATGCGGACTCAGGATGCGGAGCTGTCCTTTTGCAAGAAACCGAAGCTAAGAGACTGGGGGTGGAGTGTAGACCAACCGCGACGAAGATATCGGGGTATGGCGGCTCAGAAGTCCACTTAGCCGAAGCTACCATTTCCATCGCAGTGGACCATGTTGAAACAACAGTGGATGCTCTCGTTGTGCCAGACTGGGCGCAAGATATTCCTCTCATGTTGGGTCAGACGTTTCTTCACCAACCTGGCGTCGTCTTGGTAGTTTCTAAGGAACAGGTCAGGATTTTGTCTGCAGAAGAAAATCTGAGCAACGAATTAACTTTGGAAGCAAAGAAGATTCCTCTGTGGGCAAAGGGTACTACTGAGTGTTAACTATTTTTTTAGGTATATTAGTTACGAGGTGCCTTCTTGACAATTGACATAAGCCGTGACGCGAATGTGTTAAGTAGTAGAGTCGAATCCGTACAGCGAACTGGGTGGACGCGTGTGTCGCGACAGGTACGCGGGGAGTACGGAAAGTCTTTACGGTTATAATTATTTGTAACAGTCATATTGTTTGCCATTAGCCCTTTTGACAATACATGTAATACGTTAAGTGAGTGCGTTTTATTGGAGTTTACATGTTCTTCCTCCACATACGTCAGCGCTTGTTGCAGTCACGTCAAGGGGTGTCTTCAATGGAGACGTCTTCGTTCAGGGAGCGTCCAGACCCATTCCAGGCAGGGAACACTATGTAGATCATTCATCCACTTTCTGCCTTCGTGACGCATTCGTCACGAAGGCAGAAAGTGGTTACGTTACCATTTCAAACGTATCACCCCACGAAATCGAGGTGTGTCCTGCTCAAGTTTTAGCTAGATGTGTACCTTGTTTTGAAGACAAATCTTTAGCAGAATTAACGAAAGTTTTGCATGCTGAAATAAGTAACAGTGCCAGTTCCTTTTTAACAGCTGAGGATTTATCCTATAATAGTTACCTCACTGCAAGTGAGGTATCTAAGTTGGTAGATTTAGTAAATCAATTTAGATACTGTTTTTCCCAAACAACTAGCCAATTGGGGAAAACAGATATTATGAAAATGACAATACGTTTGACTGCCGATAAGCCAGTAGTTTATCGACCATATCGGCTTTCTTATAACGAACGACAAGTCGTGCGAAATATTGTTGATGATTTGCTAAAGAATGGCATTATCAGGGAGGCAAGTGCTCCATATTCGAGTCCGATCCTTATAGTTAAGAAAAAGAATGGTGAGCAGCGAATGTGTGTGGATTATCGCGCGCTGAACAAGAAAACTGTGAAGGACAGGTTTCCCCTTCCCTGGGTAGATGACTTTTTAGGAAAACTTAAGGATTGCAGATATTTTACCAGTTTGGATCTTGCAAGTGGGTACCACCAGATTCCAGTCGAAAAATCGTCGATACCCAAAGCAGCTTTTATAACACCGGATGGACACTATGAATACACCTGTGTTCCGTTTGGTTTGGCTAACGCACCAGCTGTCTTTCAATGAACTGTTAACAAAGTATTGGGTACTTTGAGATATGGTAAGGCTTTTGCATACATGGATGATATTCTTCTACCGTCCAAGGATTTTGAAAGTGGACTCAGTAATTTGGAAGAAGTTTTAAAAGCGTTTAAAAACGACGGATTAACTCTTAGATTGTCGAAGTGTCGTTTTTTTTTTTATGGAACGAGTAGAATATTTGGGAAACGAAATTAGCAAGGAAGGCGTGAGGCCAGGAACTGCTAAAACAAGCGGTAAAAAATTTTCCACAGCCTTGTAACGTACATACTGTTCTAATATAATAATGAAACAAAACGAATCTCTTCTTCCTTGCACGGTTTTTATTTTATTTTATCGAGACATGTTTCGATGCCTGAGCATCATCATCAGTCGGGAATCTACAAAAATTCGGATTTCAAGACAAACAATCGATTATGTGTTACATCATGGTATCAGCCCCATATGCAAAATGGAGCCAGAGAGAAAAAAATACAATGTTCGTGTTAAAAAGTAATTACAAACTTACGGTCGGTTTTCCTACTGTCTAACAATATGCATTCTGATGTATCTCCTTTGTGTATTGCTTGTGATTTTATGCGTTGTGGTTTATTTATTAATTTAGCAGAGTTTAGTGCGTCCTAACTTGCGTCGTTCGACAACCACGTTTGTTGATGGTATGTTTTGATGGAGGTTAGTTTTATATAGACGTATATGCGCGGTGTATCCAGTTTGCATCTCATTTGTTCTTATTCTTTTCTCTGTCGCTCGTTTTCGATTTTGGTGCTGGTTGCGTTAGACCTTTTGGTGTTGTTTACGGTGGTCAGAGTATGCAACCAATTTTGCAGAATTTTAAAAATATTTTGGCGGGCTATCATAGTGTATTGAGACATGTATACAGAGGCACCTTATAAAATTCAATTTGGTCATTAATTAAGTTTACCGTTGTGTCTTTTTTGTGTCGATCAATCTCCAACTGTTCTAAAAGGTCCATCTTGTATCCTTTGTCACATTTATGGAGCAGTTTTGCGTCTTTATAATTTATCTTGTGTCCCGTTTCTATAGCGTGTCTGTAGACGTTTGATGAACTTCTAGAGGCATGCTCAGTCAATCTCTTTGCTAATGGTCTTCCTGTTTGTCCTATGTAAATTGAATTACAGTTATTGCATTCGAGGGAGTAAATTCCATTCCGTTCGTTATCTGTCTTAGTGTATTAGTCTCGTACTTATGTTGTGACAGTAGTTTAATAATTTGACATGGGCTAGTATAAGCAGGTGTTATATTAAAATTATTCAGTGCTTTTTGTAATTTCATATTTGTGGTGTTATATATAAACGGTTTGAAAATTTGTCTCTCGTTATTTGTTTCGGTGGTGTACAATGGATCTAGTTTTTTCTTTGCTCTGTTTATGATTGAATTTATGATTTTTCTGGGGAAGCCATTATCTTCTGCTAGTTTATAGATATATTGCAATTCAATTGATCTAGCTTCTGGGGTGATAGGGTATTTCATCAGTCTGTCCGTGTAATGTTGAAAAGCCGCAAGTCGGTGATTTATTGGGTGAGCTGAATTAAATGGAATAATTGTATTGACACATGTGGACTTTCTGTATATTTCAAATTGTACTTTATTGTCATTGTTGATCACTGTAACGTCAAGAAAGTTAATTTTGTTGTTTTGTTGTGTTTCCACGGTGAAATTTCATTTTGGGTGTATGTTGTTTATATAATTTAGAAAATCGTTTATTTCGCCCTGATTTACTCTCATAATTGTAAAAATGTCGTCAACATATCGAAGCCATTTGACAATTTTACCCTTGAAAGGGTTTACGTTGTTCATGATAAATTTGTTCTCCATGTGATTTAGGAAAATTTCCGATATTAAGCCTGACAATGGCGACCCCATTGGAAGACCCTCGTCAAAGTGGAAGAATTTCTTGTTAAATACGCAATAATTTTGTTTGATGACGTGTGCCAACATTTTGTTTATTTGTCTCACTTTATCCTTATCTGTGAAATGTTGGTCTATCATTTTTGAAACAAGGTCAAGGGTTAAATTTACTGGTACATTAGTGTATAGATTAGTTACGTCATACGATATCATGATACCATCTGTCAAATCGGTATCTTTGATCATTTCAGTAAACTCCATTGTATTTCGCACAGAATAGGTTGGTTTAAAATTTATTGTATGAATGATTTTTAATAGTGCCTTTGAAATTTCAACGTTTGGTGAGTTGCAACATGAAGTAATGGGCCTCATTGGCATGTCTTTTTTATGGATTTTGGGTAGAGTGTACAACTGTGGAATGGAGGGGTTCATGGGTATAAATGTGCTGTAATTTAGACCAGTGTATTCTACTAGCATCTCTTTGCATTCTTTAATTATCGATTTGGTACTGCTGATCATATGATTAAGTGGGTTTTTGCTGATTAGTTTATAATTATTATCTTTGAGAAATTGTTCTGTTTTTTCTATATAGTCGTAGTTCGTCAGTTTGTTGGGTTAGCGAGTTATTTTAGAAAATATATAAAGGATTTTGCGTCGATAGCAAGACCTTTAACGTCTAACCCAAAAGGATATTCCATTCATGTGGAAAGCTGAACAACAAAGTGCATTTGATATGATAAAAGATAAATTAACAACACGACCAGTACTAGCTCTGTATGATCCCCAATTAAAAACAGAGGTACACACGGATGCATCGAAGTGGGGTATTGGAGGTATATTACTTCAAGAACAACAAAATGGTTCAATCAGACCCGTGATGTATTATTCAAGACAAACGACTAAGGAAGAACAACGATACCACTCGTATGAACTGGAGACAATGGCTGTGATTGATTCCCTAAAGCAATTTAGAGTTTATTTAATTGGCATCCAGTTCAAAGTAGTAACGGATTGCAACGCAATACGGACAACGTTGTGCAAAAGAGATTTAATTCCAAGGATCGGCAGATGGTGCTTAGCAATACAGGAATTTACCTTTGAAGTGGAGTATCGTCCTGGACCAAGGATGGCTCATGCTGGCGCTCTTAGCCGAAACCCTATCAAGAGTCCATTACAAATTTCAAAAGTCCACGTTAATGTTGTAAATATCAACGACGACGACTGGATTCTGAGTGCTCAGATGACCGATGTCAGATGTAAAAGTTTGATTGAAATGTTGTCCAAGCCACCAATTGATCGAGAAGATCGTGAAGTCTATAAAAACTATTGCCTAGTGAACCATCGATTGTACAAGGTAACACCGGGCGGAAAGAAGTGGGTGGTCCCGAAAGCTGCAAGAAGGCAAGAAGGTAGTGTTGCAGTGTCACGACGGTATTGGTCACCTTTCTCTGGACAAAACACTGTCAGCGGTGTCTAAGCTCTACTGGTTTCCGGGAATGCGCAAGTACATCAAACGGTACATAGCGTGTTGTCTACAATGTTTGTACAACAACGAACCGGGGGGGAAGCGCTCTGGATATTTACATCCCATTGATAAAATAGCTGAACCGTTCGATACCCTGCACATCGATCACCTAGGACCATTCGTCAAATCCAGGAGGAAATATATGTATCTAGTCGTCATAGTTGATGCGTTTACAAAATTCGTATTTCTGAAAGCTGTGCCCTCTACGCAAGTCCGATTAGTGCTGACTTTCCTTGATAGTGGCATAGAAAACTTTGGTGTTCCACGAAGGATAATTAGCGACAGAGGTTCGTGCTATACGAGTAAGAGCTTTCAAGAATATTGTAAAAACCGAAATATTAAACATGTCTTGAATGCAACGGCTATTCCGAGAGCTAATGGTCAAGTTGAGCGATATAATCGTACGATACTGTCCTCGTTTTCTGCGTCCGCGGAAGACGAAGAAAGATGGGATGAACAAGTAGCAAAGGTACGATGGGGACTGAATTCTACGACGAATTCAACCACAGAGAAGTCACCCTACGAGTTACTTTTTGGGTATGCGCCAAGAGGTGTTGCTAACGCGGTTCTTGTTAATGAAGTACCGATCGAAGTCAGTGGAAACCACGACTTAAAGGCTACACGGGGCAAAGTAAAGCAGATAGTTGACAAAAAGCAGAGTCAACGAAAAAGTAGGTTCGATGCGCATCGATGTCCGGGCAGAAGGTATAAAATCGGCGAAAAGGTGCTGGTACGATCCTCTGCCACAAGCAATCAAGGCAAAAGTCGTAAGTTGCTAAGAAAGTTTTCCGGGCCATTCGCTGTGGTCGGCGTTTTAGATCATGATCGTTTTGTAGTTGAAGACGTAAAGGGTTCTACTCGATCGCAGAGGAAGTACAAGGGAATCGTGTCCCTTGATAAGCTAAAACCTTTCAGTGTTGAAATAAGTTCGGATTCTGACGTGGAAGCCGAATGAGTCGACACTCGACAGAGAAGGTACAAGGGAGAAGTGTCTCTTGACAAGTTGTAGCCCTTTATTGTCGTACGTTCGGATTCCAACGTGAAATCCGAAGAAAGGGGGCCCTAACGATGAGATTTCAGGACAGACATTGTGCAACATACGTTTTTCCTGTGTTTCGTTCACAGAGTATTTGTTGTAATCGGGCTTGTGTGAAAGAGCGTGAATGTTAACAGTTATTAGCCCGTGTATCGGTTTTGTGCGTATGTGTTAATTAGGTTGTTTTTAACGACAGGCAACTTCAACGAATGAAGGTCCACGAGGACGTGGAAATTAGTAGCGTGGCCGACTGTGATCGTACTCACAAATCATGGGTTGCCTGCGAATGGATCTAACCAGTTTGCATATCCGAGGCAACGGTTGTTGGTAACTACGATCAAGAATACGTTAGTTACGGTTGTTATAATTAATGCAAGACCTGTTAAATAGACTTTTTGTAATAACTGATTTATTAAAAGCTGTTGTTGAACTGTAATAGTGTTTATAATACATACATGATGGAGGTCCAGGTCCTAATGCTCGGAATGTGAGACCTTGGTTGATGAATGAGTCCCAAACAGGTTGATTGGTCGAGGCGGTACCATTTTATGGGCCGTGAGATCATCCGGTCTCAGTCCCAAAAAGTTCTTTGTTTGGTGTTTTATCAAAGACAAATCTGCACGCAAAACTTTGATGACGTTAAAAACCGAATTAATGCGACAGCATTAGAAATTACGCCGTAAAGACTGGCACGAGCCATACAAAAGATTCCACAAAGATTGCAGTATGTAGAAAAATAAGCTTTTCATTTTAACATTTACGGTCTTGTTATTGAAAAGGACAATTAAAAATGCTTAGTTTTAAAATGTTAAAAATGAACACAAACATGATTTTTTATAATAAAAATTTCTACTTGTTTCTTGTTCTTTACAGTGCATAGTAATACGTCTTTTTCACGCCTACTAGCACAATTTGTTGAACTCAGTGTTGCCAAATGTATGCTTCTTTCATATCAGTCCTGGGAGCACAAGCATGCCGCTGCAACATTTTAATATAAATATTGTCTCCTCAGAATTTTGCGAAGAACATTGCCACATGTAGCTTTTTCGACAAATTATACACACCCTGTATAATGTAAACAATCATCACTATAGTGCAACGATCGCTTTTCAACTCAATTTGTATATTTTAAGTAAATATCTGTACCTTTGTAGGCCGTACCTACTACCTATTACTTATAAAATAATAGAAAGGAATAGAAAGGATCGTAGAAAGGAGTTGATTTATTTTCTGTGCGAATTCCATTGATGAGAAAGTCTGCGGCATTTCTCATCACACAATGCGTATGACATAGCCGGAACCTTATACCTACGTTATATTACGTTATTTTTCTATTTTCAGGTTGGATATTTCATGGCACATTTCCTTTTCACGTGCAACCCGTGGAGCTGGCATGCGCCCTCTATATCGAAGGAAAATATCGGCCCATCTATTCTCCGTAGTACTCTCGCATTCTTTTGCCGCGCCTCAGAAAGGAAATGATAAATTATTATCGTCCAGACGTGGTAATATTAAAATTTCCACACATATATTATGCGGGGCAGATTAAATATCGTTCTTTTCAATCGTGGGAGATATTCGCCAAAATGTAGGTGAAAAAGAGCTCTCGTCAAAAGTTTGACGGGCAAAAATATGCTTGTCTGCAATGTCCCTGTAATTCCGGTATTAGTGAGTATCATCAAAAACATAAACTTGTTATTGTCGAAGTCCTATTTTCTGAAAATACAGGACACTTTCTTTCACTTTCAAGAGTTCTGAAATATAGTAAAGATATTTTTCACTAATGCTTATATTAAAGATCCTGGAAACGTGTACAGAATAACCTAATCAAATTGCCTAGTGGACTGCATGTCACCCGAGGCTACGATATAACCCGGAAAAATACTGTAAACTAGAAAGTTGGTGATTACAGTGCAACCTCGTTAATCCGGACACTCGTAAATCCAGGCATCCGATAATCCGGCCAGACCTTTCACAAACCATAATCCGGACGCCTATCGTTTATTCGGACATAAAACACTAACGCACTATTTTATCGAAAAAAATCACAGAAGTATTGTTAACTTCTTTCAAATAAAAAAAAAACCATGCATACTAGGAAAGAGTAAGGAGTCTAGTCTGTCAGGTCCTCAGATTGTAATGCATTGTAATGGTCAAACCGGAAGGAAGCAAAATGACTATCGGAACATAAAAGCAGATCTTCATCAATTTTATTACAACATATTAAATACAGGACACTGTATTAGTTATAGTCAGCCAAAATTGATCAAGTAGTATATGTGTCGTAGGCAAATGGTTATTTCTGGCAAAAGGCCTTTGCCTAGGCAAAAGCTATTTGCCATGGCAAATGGATATTGAGTCTTCATTTATACGTTTAAAGATATTTGCCTAGGCAAATGCATATGCGAAAGCCGTTGTTAGGCAAATAGCATATTGTTTAGAAATCGATTGGTCACGCTTCGCTACGCTAAAATACATTCCGTACGGGTAGAGAAGTCCATAGCATCATAAATTAGTGGGGGGTCTCTCTTCCTTCCTCTCTGTCGGCTATCCTCATTTGTATAAGAAAAACTCTTTGATGATAAGCATTGCCATACGAAGGGCAGCAATAATTTTTTATTCTTCTTTGCCAATTTCATTCATACGGAAAATAAATGATGACTTAAGAGACTGGTTTTAGTGAACAGAGTGTAACCCTAATCGCAAGTGACCGTGAAATGTACGCGTTTAAACGAACTAGAGGCGGCAGTGCGCATAGTCTGCATAGTGTTGGATTTTCAAATTATGTGAGGTTATGTGACTATTGACAGTCTGTGGTTGACAGCGTTATTAACTTCATCTCCGTTTCTTGTCACACAATACCTACTTGGTTCGGCTGTGTGTTTGGAACATCACAATAACCTGCGCAGCATATCGGTGAACCATTATGAATACAAGCAAAACGTTTCATCACACCAAATGTTCACTTTGTTGTACACATCGAGCTTATATGACTAGAGGGAGCGTGACGGGCTTTGTTTGTGGCCAAAGATAATAAGGTCGAAAGTCGTATATTTTCTCGTTCCCAATGTAACGCACCAATGAGCGGTCAGATTAAACTGGCGGCTATATGTCAAATTTGAATTAGGTAGTCGCGTATCAAGATTGGTCGAGCCATATTTGACAGAGGTTGTGCTGACAGCGTTTTGCGGGGCGGGGACGAGGCGCTGGCGTGACGTCAGTGGTGTCTTGTCACGGAGTTAACTATAGGCTTGAATAGCAATAAACCCTATATTTGAAAGCTCATAACTCGGAAACGACTGAACGAAAGAAAGTGAAACAAAGTGTACTATATTCCTGAATCATTTCTACATAACATGTATAACTATCTTTTACCACTCGGTTTAAACATGGGTGTGAGAGGAGTAAAAAACTACCCGAACTTTGCAGTGTTATATTACTTTCACGGTTGTCTTTTCGATTTTATTTCTCGTAAACCGATTACCAAAAACATTTAAAATTTTATTCGGAGAAAATTTAGAAGCTTGTTTATACATTTACGTCGGTGTTTTTAAAGTTGTTATGTGGTAAAGGTTGTAAACAAGGTATTTTATGGTAGCCCAATCACTCTCAAAAGTCAGGCTGTCTGGCTTGGGTTTTGCATGCGTTTTTTCTTTATCGTGTGGCGTACTAGCACACAACCAAAATAAACCATTTTTTTGTTGATTTATTATTATTATTGAAGTAAGTATAATTTTGATTACGTTCCATTTGGTGTACAACGAGCTATCGACCTTGGCAATTTTGCCCATGTAACTTTAGTTTTGTAGAACGGGGTACAATATAATACAATACGCCAAACATTTACAACAAAAATTATAATGTCATTAGGTACAGAAATAAAATTCATGAACAAACATTTATTTTATTAATTGTTCTTCTTTACATTAACAAAAACATATGTTAAATTGTATGTATACAAAAGATACAATACATAAAAATATAGGAATTATACAACGTATATATATATATATATATATATATATATATATATATATAGGAAGTTGAAGATAAGCTTCTTTGATCGTGAACTGTAGAGAGGAGGTTAGTTGGGTGTTCGATCAGTTAATAATTGAGAAACTCGCTTTCTTTGTTGATTGCTATATTTCGAACCTGTATTGGGTTCTTCTTCAGGCAATACAAAATCTACAATGATAGAACAGGCACAAAATGAGCCATCGAAACAACAACAATTAAACAAAAAACACTTACGTGGAGTTACATGAGGCGGCAAAAGCTTTGTGAGTTAACATTTTCCTTTCATGACGCAATTAAACGTATTTGCGGCGAACATAATAACTTTAACACTAAACACGTGTACGCACATTAAAACACAAAGGACGACAGATGTTACCAACGCCAACGTTGTATGGAGTGAAAATTGTCAAGTCGCTTCCAACACTCAGAAAAGAAAATTCTCTAGAGCCGTGAGGTTAGAAAGCTAAGCTCGAATTACTGCCAATTGAATTGGCTTTGGTGTTGTGACGGTTTTTGTCAAATTGTAAAATGTTGGAATAAATAATGCTCAAAGAATCAGTATCTTTTTTAAAATTTACGGTGTTATCAGTGCAATTTATATTATACATTTCTAAAAACATTCTATTGTGGTAATTGCACTCCGTATCTAATATTTTAACACTACTGAAATCAAAAGTATGACCATTCTGCAAAGCATGACAAGCCAAGGCACATCTGGTCTTCTTTGTGTTACAATCACTTTTATGTAAATTAATACGGTTCCGAAGCCACTGACTAGTTTGACCAACATATTTGCCCTCACAATCGTTACACGGAATACAATAAACTACGTTTGATTTAAATAGTAAGGGTGTTACATCTTTAATTTTACTGAATATTCGTGTTAATTTGAATGGATAATGGTGAACTACTTTTATGTTTTCAGAAATTAACGGTTGAAAAACTTTCACAAGTTTGCCTGTTACAACAGGTAATGACATTAATTTGATGTAAGAAGGCACTTGGTCACTTGGCGGATCAAATATGCTCCCAGTGTGAGCAGTATTAGTATACGTGGAGAATAATATCTTGTTGATCAATTTCAATGGAAAACCGTTATTCAAGAACACGTTCTGAAGCTTTTTTAGTGCTGAAGGCTGAAATTGTGGGTCACAAATTTTAAGTACACGATCTTTCATAGCAGTAATGGTATTAACTTTATGGCTGAAGGCATGACCTGAGTGGAAATTTATGTAACGACCAGAGTAAGTTGGCTTTGTATACCAGTCAATAGAAACAGAACCGCCTCCCACGTTTAAAACCCTGCAATCCAGAAAAGGAACGCAACCAGCAGTTTCCAACTCAACTGTGAACTGTATACTCTCATTAAAACTGTTCAGGGTCGTCAACGTATCCTCCACCTCACCAATCGGAACGCAAGTGACAATGTCATCAACAAACTTATACAAAAAGGGTGTGTGGAAACCAAAAAGTGGTAGAGTATGGTCTAATACATAATCCATCACAATAACAGCTAGGATCGGGCTAATAGGGGAACCCATTGGGGTACCAAACACCTGTAGATAACATTGGTCATTAAAAGTGAATAACACGTTCGAGAAAATAAACTTCAATGCTTGAATGAAAGTTTCCAATGAGAAAGTACAATTAGGCTCCACTAAATCCCACTTCTCAGCAACAATGTCAGTGACCAGGTCAAGAGGTATTTTCGTGAATAGACTGACCGCATCGAATGAAACCAAAGTATAATTGGGGGGAATAACTACATTTTTTATTTTGTTGACAAAATCAAACGAATCTGCAACATTATAGTCAGTGTTATTAAGGAAAGACACAGATAGAATGTCTGCTAAATGCTTTGAGAGTTTATAAGTCGCTGAACCTGAAGCCGAAATGATGGGTCTAAGTGGCGCTCCATCTTTGTGTATTTTAGGTAAGAAGTAAGCTTTACTTAACGTTGAGTTTCTAGTAGTCAGCCTCTCAAGATCAACTTTACTTATGTGCTTATCACTGTTTAACCCTTTTAGGAATTTGTTAAGCTTGTCCTGTGTAGAAACAAGCGGATTACCATTAATTTTCATATAAGTTGTCTCATCGCCAAGCATTTCCGTAGCTTTAGTCAAATATTCATTCTTATCCATGATAACCGTGGTCGCTCCCTTATCTGCCCTGGTAACCAAGATATCGGGGTTGTTCTTAAGGAAATGCGTCGTGTTGTTTAAGGAAGTGACTAGTTGTGAGTCCAATACTGACACGTTGACGGGAGTGTTCAGAAAATTTGTCACGATGTTAGTGACCTGAGCTCTTACCACATCCCTATCATCCTCCGAGCAACGTGTCAGAATGTTCTCGATTTCCATCAAAAAACGTCTTATATTAACATTGTTTCTGTTACCAGGCAAGCAGAATTTGGGTCCCAGCGACAAAAGATTAATGACGTCAGCAGGTACACTGGTGGAAGAAAGGTTGACGACCCACTTCGTGTTATCAATAAACATCTTACTATGATTAAGGTCGAATTGGTTGAGTAATTTCTGAAATTTGCTTTTGTTGGCTAACTTGACTTGATTAAAAACTTTTTTATAACTCAAAATCAACGAATCATGAAAACTAGACCAAACATGGAAAGGCAAGTCACTCTTCACACGTACATTCAACTCATACATCATCAATTCCAACTTACTGATACTATTGCGGGTTATTTGTACTTCGAGACTGATGGTGGACGTCTTTAATTTATTTGTGAAATTATCAATTTTCTTGAGGAGTCTGCGGTCCGTTGTCTCTAGTAAAGCGACAGTAGTCTTCATTCCATCGCTAATGTGCCTCGGGGTTAAGTTCATCTTCTTACAACGCATCAAAAAAGTCAAAAAAGTTTTGTTTAATTGTTGTTGTTTCGATGGCTCATTTTGTGCCTGTTCTATCATTGTAGATTTTGTATTGCCTGAAGAAGAACCCAATACAGGTTCGAAATATAGCAATCAACAAAGAAAGCGAGTTTCTCAATTATTAACTGATCGAACACCCAACTAACCTCCTCTCTACAGTTCACGATCAAAGAAGCTTATCTTCAACTTCCTAACGATTAATTATGGGTTTCTACAATGATGTCAAGCAACGATATGGACATGCTGTCGTCGTTCTTATGAAGCAACTCAACAACGTAAACACCAGGCTGGCTAAGATGAGGAACCGTTTGACTTTTTTGATGCGTTGTAAGAAGATGAACTTAACCCCGAGGCACATTAGCGATGGAATGAAGACTACTGTCGCTTTACTAGAGACAACGGACCGCAGACTCCTCAAGAAAATTGATAATTTCACAAATAAATTAAAGACGTCCACCATCAGTCTCGAAGTACAAATAACCCGCAATAGTATCAGTAAGTTGGAATTGATGATGTATGAGTTGAATGTACGTGTGAAGAGTGACTTGCCTTTCCATGTTTGGTCTAGTTTTCATGATTCGTTGATTTTGAGTTATAAAAAAGTTTTTAATCAAGTCAAGTTAGCCAACAAAAGCAAATTTCAGAAATTACTCAACCAATTCGACCTTAATCATAGTAAGATGTTTATTGATAACACGAAGTGGGTCGTCAACCTTTCCTCCACCAGTGTACCTGCTGACGTCATTAATCTTTTGTCGCTGGGACCCAAATTCTGCTTGCCTGGTAACAGAAACAATGTTAATATAAGACGTTTTTTGATGGAAATCGAGAACATTCTGACACGTTGCTCGGAGGATGATAGGGATGTGGTAAGAGCTCAGGTCACTAACATCGTGACAAATTTTCTGAACACTCCCGTCAACGTGTCAGTATTGGACTCACAACTAGTCACTTCCTTAAACAACACGACGCATTTCCTTAAGAACAACCCCGATATCTTGGTTACCAGGGCAGATAAGGGAGCGACCACGGTTATCATGGATAAGAATGAATATTTGACTAAAGCTACGGAAATGCTTGGCGATGAGACAACTTATATGAAAATTAATGGTAATCCGCTTGTTTCTACACAGGACAAGCTTAACAAATTCCTAAAAGGGTTAAACAGTGATAAGCACATAAGTAAAGTTGATCTTGAGAGGCTGACTACTAGAAACTCAACGTTAAGTAAAGCTTACTTCTTACCTAAAATACACAAAGATGGAGCGCCACTTAGACCCATCATTTCGGCTTCAGGTTCAGCGACTTATAAACTCTCAAAGCATTTAGCAGACATTCTATCTGTGTCTTTCCTTAATAACACTGACTATAATGTTGCAGATTCGTTTGATTTTGTCAACAAAATAAAAAATGTAGTTATTCCCCCCAATTATACTTTGGTTTCATTCGATGCGGTCAGTCTATTCACGAAAATACCTCTTGACCTGGTCACTGACATTGTTGCTGAGAAGTGGGATTTAGTGGAGCCTAATTGTACTTTCTCATTGGAAACTTTCATTCAAGCATTGAAGTTTATTTTCTCGAACGTGTTATTCACTTTTAATGACCAATGTTATCTACAGGTGTTTGGTACCCCAATGGGTTCCCCTATTAGCCCGATCCTAGCTGTTATTGTGTTGGATTATGTATTAGACCATACTCTACCACTTTTTGGTTTCCACACACCCTTTTTGTATAAGTTTGTTGATGACATTGTCACTTGCGTTCCGATTGGTGAGGTGGAGGATACGTTGACGACCCTGAACAGTTTTAATGAGAGTATACAGTTCACAGTTGAGTTGGAAACTGCTGGTTGCGTTCCTTTTCTGGATTGCAGGGTTTTAAACGTGGGAGGCGGTTCTGTTTCTATTGACTGGTATACAAAGCCAACTTACTCTGGTCGTTACATAAATTTCCACTCAGGTCATGCCTTCAGCCATAAAGTTAATACCATTACTGCTATGAAAGATCGTGTACTTAAAATTTGTGACCCACAATTTCAGCCTTCAGCACTAAAAAAGCTTCAGAACGTGTTCTTGAATAACGGTTTTCCATTGAAATTGATCAACAAGATATTATTCTCCACGTATACTAATACTGCTCACACTGGGAGCATATTTGATCCGCCAAGTGACCAAGTGCCTTCTTACATCAAATTAATGTCATTACCTGTTGTAACAGGCAAACTTGTGAAAGTTTTTCAACCGTTAATTTCTGAAAACATAAAAGTAGTTCACCATTATCCATTCAAATTAACACGAATATTCAGTAAAATTAAAGATGTAACACCCTTACTATTTAAATCAAACGTAGTTTATTGTATTCCGTGTAACGATTGTGAGGGCAAATATGTTGGTCAAACTAGTCAGTGGCTTCGGAACCGTATTAATTTACATAAAAGTGATTGTAACACAAAGAAGACCAGATGTGCCTTGGCTTGTCATGCTTTGCAGAATGGTCATACTTTTGATTTCAGTAGTGTTAAAATATTAGATACGGAGTGCAATTACCACAATAGAATGTTTTTAGAAATGTATAATATAAATTGCACTGATAACACCGTAAATTTTAAAAAAGATACTGATTCTTTGAGCATTATTTATTCCAACATTTTACAATTTGACAAAAACCGTCACAACACCAAAGCCAATTCAATTGGCAGTAATTCGAGCTTAGCTTTCTAACCTCACGGCTCTAGAGAATTTTCTTTTCTGAGTGTTGGAAGCGACTTGACAATTTTCACTCCATACAACGTTGGCGTTGGTAACATCTGTCGTCCTTTGTGTTTTAATGTGCGTACACGTGTTTAGTGTTAAAGTTATTATGTTCGCCGCAAATACGTTTAATTGCGTCATGAAAGGAAAATGTTAACTCACAAAGCTTTTGCCGCCTCATGTAACTCCACGTAAGTGTTTTTTGTTTAATTGTTGTTGTTTCGATGGCTCATTTTGTGCCTGTTCTATCATTGTAGATTTTGTATTGCCTGAAGAAGAACCCAATACAGGTTCGAAATATAGCAATCAACAAAGAAAGCGAGTTTCTCAATTATTAACTGATCGAACACCCAACTAACCTCCTCTCTACAGTTCACGATCAAAGAAGCTTATCTTCAACTTCCTAACGATTAATTATGGGTTTCTACAATGATGTCAAGCAACGATATGGACATGCTGTCGTCGTTCTTATGAAGCAACTCAACAACGTAAACACCAGGCTGGCTAAGATGAGGAACCGTTTGACTTTTTTGATGCGTTGTAAGAAGATGAACTTAACCCCGAGGCACATTAGCGATGGAATGAAGACTACTGTCGCTTTACTAGAGACAACGGACCGCAGACTCCTCAAGAAAATTGATAATTTCACAAATAAATTAAAGACGTCCACCATCAGTCTCGAAGTACAAATAACCCGCAATAGTATCAGTAAGTTGGAATTGATGATGTATGAGTTGAATGTACGTGTGAAGAGTGACTTGCCTTTCCATGTTTGGTCTAGTTTTCATGATTCGTTGATTTTGAGTTATAAAAAAGTTTTTAATCAAGTCAAGTTAGCCAACAAAAGCAAATTTCAGAAATTACTCAACCAATTCGACCTTAATCATAGTAAGATGTTTATTGATAACACGAAGTGGGTCGTCAACCTTTCTTCCACCAGTGTACCTGCTGACGTCATTAATCTTTTGTCGCTGGGACCCAAATTCTGCTTGCCTGGTAACAGAAACAATGTTAATATAAGACGTTTTTTGATGGAAATCGAGAACATTCTGACACGTTGCTCGGAGGATGATAGGGATGTGGTAAGAGCTCAGGTCACTAACATCGTGACAAATTTTCTGAACACTCCCGTCAACGTGTCAGTATTGGACTCACAACTAGTCACTTCCTTAAACAACACGACGCATTTCCTTAAGAACAACCCCGATATCTTGGTTACCAGGGCAGATAAGGGAGCGACCACGGTTATCATGGATAAGAATGAATATTTGACTAAAGCTACGGAAATGCTTGGCGATGAGACAACTTATATGAAAATTAATGGTAATCCGATTGTTTCTACACAGGACAAGCTTAACAAATTCCTAAAAGGGTTAAACAGTGATAAGCACATAAGTAAAGTTGATCTTGAGAGGCTGACTACTAGAAACTCAACGTTAAGTAAAGCTTACTTCTTACCTAAAATACACAAAGATGGAGCGCCACTTAGACCCATCATTTCGGCTTCAGGTTCAGCGACTTATAAACTCTCAAAGCATTTAGCAGACATTCTATCTGTGTCTTTCCTTAATAACACTGACTATAATGTTGCAGATTCGTTTGATTTTGTCAACAAAATAAAAAATGTAGTTATTCCCCCCAATTATACTTTGGTTTCATTCGATGCGGTCAGTCTATTCACGAAAATACCTCTTGACCTGGTCACTGACATTGTTGCTGAGAAGTGGGATTTAGTGGAGCCTAATTGTACTTTCTCATTGGAAACTTTCATTCAAGCATTGAAGTTTATTTTCTCGAACGTGTTATTCACTTTTAATGACCAATGTTATCTACAGGTGTTTGGTACCCCAATGGGTTCCCCTATTAGCCCGATCCTAGCTGTTATTGTGATGGATTATGTATTAGACCATACTCTACCACTTTTTGGTTTCCACACACCCTTTTTGTATAAGTTTGTTGATGACATTGTCACTTGCGTTCCGATTGGTGAGGTGGAGGATACGTTGACGACCCTGAACAGTTTTAATGAGAGTATACAGTTCACAGTTGAGTTGGAAACTGCTGGTTGCGTTCCTTTTCTGGATTGCAGGGTTTTAAACGTGGAAGGCGGTTCTGTTCCTATTGACTGGTATACAAAGCCAACTTACTCTGGTCGTTACATAAATTTCCACTCAGGTCATGCCTTCAGCCATAAAGTTAATACCATTACTGCTATGAAAGATCGTGTACTTAAAATTTGTGACCCACAATTTCAGCCTTCAGCACTAAAAAAGCTTCAGAACGTGTTCTTGAATAACGGTTTTCCATTGAAATTGATCAACAAGATATTATTCTCCACGTATACTAATACTGCTCACACTGGGAGCATATTTGATCCGCCAAGTGACCAAGTGCCTTCTTACATCAAATTAATGTCATTACCTGTTGTAACAGGCAAACTTGTGAAAGTTTTTCAACCGTTAATTTCTGAAAACATAAAAGTAGTTCACCATTATCCATTCAAATTAACACGAATATTCAGTAAAATTAAAGATGTAACACCCTTACTATTTAAATCAAACGTAGTTTATTGTATTCCGTGTAACGATTGTGAGGGCAAATATGTTGGTCAAACTAGTCAGTGGCTTCGGAACCGTATTAATTTACATAAAAGTGATTGTAACACAAAGAAGACCAGATGTGCCTTGGCTTGTCATGCTTTGCAGAATGGTCATACTTTTGATTTCAGTAGTGTTAAAATATTAGATACGGAGTGCAATTACCACAATAGAATGTTTTTAGAAATGTATAATATAAATTGCACTGATAACACCGTAAATTTTAAAAAAGATACTGATTCTTTGAGCATTATTTATTCCAACATTTTACAATTTGACAAAAACCGTCACAACACCAAAGCCAATTCAATTGGCAGTAATTCGAGCTTAGCTTTCTAACCTCACGGCTCTAGAGAATTTTCTTTTCTGAGTGTTGGAAGCGACTTGACAATTTTCACTCCATACAACGTTGGCGTTGGTAACATCTGTCGTCCTTTGTGTTTTAATGTGCGTACACGTGTTTAGTGTTAAAGTTATTATGTTCGCCGCAAATACGTTTAATTGCGTCATGAAAGGAAAATGTTAACTCACAAAGCTTTTGCCGCCTCATGTAACTCCACGTAAGTGTTTTTTGTTTAATTGTTGTTGTTTCGATGGCTCATTTTGTGCCTGTTCTATCATTGTAGATTTTGTATTGCCTGAAGAAGAACCCAATACAGGTTCGAAATATAGCAATCAACAAAGAAAGCGAGTTTCTCAATTATTAACTGATCGAACACCCAACTAACCTCCTCTCTATATATATATATATATATATATATATATATATGCAAATTACAAAAACAAATATTATAAACTAGTTGCTGATGCGTTTTAATTTATCAAATTATTGCCGAATTTCTCGAACTTTTCGTTTTAAATGTGTTGAATTTTTGTTCATATTTTATAAAAAATAAATAATAAAAATAAAAAATAAACAAAAATAAAAAAAAATTAAATAATTTAAAAAATTAATTCTAACAAATATTCTTTGTCGAATAAACGCTTTTAATACTTCTGTATCAGTGTTAGAAAATTTTAATTGTTGAGTTGAATCATTAGGCTTATTAGGCAGATTAATGGATGGAATAGAGCCAGGCTTTAAAAGTAATGTTGGCTTTAAATTTAATATTTCCGATTTAAAATCTCTCAGAAAATCGTTGCTTCAAAAATGTAGAGAACATATTCTGCCTACGTCCTGATTGAACTTGTCTGCTCTAAAGCACTTCTGAACTTATATCTTCCGATCTTGTGGGAAACGGAAGAATGCTACTTGCCGTTCATTATTCCTCTTGGAGACACACTTCGAAGTACATAATGCCACCGAGCAAGCGGCAGGCATATCTTTAACAGATAAATTGAATGTAAGTATATACATACAACTGCATACACCGTGCAATGTTTGTATGCGCTCGAATTTGAAATGTCAGATGTTCGGCTCGTTCTGACACCACTGACGTCACCGGTTCGAGTTTGTAGGCACACCGGTAGAATGCATTGCTAGTATAGGGATCGGCATAACCTCTGTAAAATATAGCTTGACCAACCTTGGTCGCGTATGGCGTGAAAGGTAACCTCACAAAATAAAAAGCCTTTTCTGTTTTTGAATGTACATACATTTGTAGTACCTGTTATAATTGTGACATTTGTTAAAAAAGCAATTAAACCATCCAAGAGCAATTAATTCGCTATTCCAGTTCTCTGCAAAAATCTTTTTGAGTGACGTTTGTTCAACTTTTATATGGTAACAACAGAATCCATTTTTTATAGGTTTGGACAAAATGTATTCTCGCGTGTAAGATTTTATTTGTTTCTGTATAGCTTGACCAGCGAGTAGTTGCATCGAGAGCGTTGCGCAGTACTCACGTCACGTACTCATTATATTTACGCGCTGCGCACCGCTGTCGAGTCAAGTTTAAGTTGGTTGTACCATACATGATTTGTTTATTTTCTTTAATAGGAATATGGGTAATAAACTGCAAGCAAAATACAACTTATAATAGGAAAATATTTTATTTGAACATAATTTAACTACTGGTTTTTAAACAAAATGGTCTTGGTGTAAGAACTTCGAACTCTTTTTTCTGATTCTAATAACATGGTTTTACACAAATAATGCTCCATTAATGTTGATAAATTGCACACTTTTTGTCTTAATCGCATGTTGTAACGAGACAATTGGCGAATTCGAGCAATTTTCTTGCTTATGGTAGTTCTTGCTAATGCTAAAACTGCCCGTGCTTGAGGAGACGAAGATAAGTCTGAAGTATGTACGTCACCCATATATCGAGGATTGTACCTACAATAAAATAACGTTAAAATATACCTAAAACAAAGTTACATATTACATAAATTTTCTCCTTTTTCTTGGCAGTGCTGAAGGATGTTCCGTTGGTGTTGCGCTGTGTGGCACTTTCAAAGCTCGTAGCCGTGGCAGTGATTGTTGACTCTGTGTGTCCACTAGTGTCTGCTACAACTGCATCGCTCATACTATCTGTGTCCGTATTTTCATTTGGTAGATCACTCGTAACAAAAATACTTAGCACCGCACTACGGGAGAGTTATGGTCTTCCGTCTTTTCCCAGTTTATAATCGCTATTAGAAAAGTGTCTTGAACACAACACAGTTGTTTTAAAACCCCGACTTTTTATAGGTATAGCTTCAATCCGAGCTTGTTTTGAGTCTTGAACTGTTGGAAATCTACGAGAAGGTATATGTTATAATTTAATATTACTGTATTGCGGTAATAAAGGTCATACCTGTGACACGTTATATTTTTTGATGCTGCCTTTTTACAAAAGCAGCAGTTTCGCCCCATTGTTACCTCTTAACCATCCAAGGTACCATCTACATGCAGTCATGCATCTACATAGGTAAACAAACTGATATCCTCGATGTAAACATATGTTCAAAATAATGGCGGTATCTAGCATCTGTGCGCATGCGCGAACAATGTGCACGAGAATCTACACGAAATTCGACCTTATTGACAAGGTATGTTGGGCCAAAACAAGCCGATGCATTGGGATAGCCCGTACTCCGTCTAGTTATAGATGGTCTAAGGTTGTACATTTGTACCGCATGGTACAAACCATGGTACCACGCTCGGAAGTTTGCTAAATGGCGATAATCTCCGTTCGAATAGCAAACGTATTTCAATCAGTCAACTTTTGCAGTCACTTGTTTGTTTCTGTTTTTTTTTTGTAATTGAACATCATGAATTTTTATGTGTAAATTCAGAAGTTTACTAATTATTTTATTATTAAGTACTATTATTTTATTTTCAATTATATGTTAAATGTTTTTAACACAAGTAAATCAGCATTAGGGATTGTAATACCGGTAAACCGGTTTACCGGTATTATACTTTTTTTACAGGTAATTGGCCATTTTTACCGGTAATTCGATATCTTACATATAGCGAATCTAAACCTGTATCAGTTCGATTGCCTGCGACCACAACTCTAAATCGATATTTCGGGGTATCACCGTACTCTGGTATTTAACTTGCTCTACTACGTTCTACAGTCGGTACTATGTCCACGAAGCGTCAATGGTGCAGTTCGCTACTAATTGTTACAGTTATCTGTAGTGTGTAAAGTGGCCCGATCAAATTTGTATTATTTATTACAATGTTGCATTAGTTACTTGAACTTTAACTTAACTTGAGTTTCTAGTACAGTGTCCAGTGCATTGACACGTTGCAAGTTATATTTATATTTTACATCGTGACAATAAGCCTGATGATGTCGAAATAACAAAATCGATCGCTCTACTTTTAAAATAAAAATCCAATACTCGTTTTTACGTTCTGCGTTTTCTTTAATGTTATTATTGATCTGTTATGAGTTGTGACAGATCGGAACATTTGACTAATGCGAATCATCAATTATCAATTCGCACATGAAATACAGTTGGCTGTAATCAAAGTTCCATATATTAAACATAATTTCAGCGAAATTTAAGACGCACATAAATCTATTGAACTGACAGATGTCAATGATAATGACAATGACCATAATAACGACGAATATGATGAAGATAATGGTGAAAGCTTAGAAATAGAAAAAGACATAATTACTGATTGAATCCTTTTTAAAACATACAAATTAATTATCAGATAACAAACGTACGAAAAGTGTGCAAAATATTTCATAAAAGCCCTACAAAAAACGATGATATATAACAAAAACATGTGAAGAAAGAGTTTGGTAACTTTCGTTGATAATTTTGAAAATTCCTTCGACATCTACCAGCACTAAATCATCTACATCATACTACTTCATACTACATCAATGAAGAAAAAACTTATGTTTCTAATAAAGATGAAAACCGAAAGAAATTAAATTAAAAATTAGTAAAATCAAAAAAACTCAAAAATGGTGATATTTAGGTATAGGGAAACTTTATTAAAATGGTGTATTTTGATATGTAGAAACCAAAAATAGAATAAAAATTATATCATTCCATTTAAAATAACAAAGTTGATACCGACTTCCGGTGGCCGGACGTGGCAGTTAACTTGAGAATATTTTAGCTGAAGAGCTCAGATCGAGTAAATTCTAATTCCAAAATTCAATGTTTCCAGAAACAGTAGCACATGAGAAACTTCTAATGTACCAGTTCCGTGAGACACCCTGTATAGACGTCCTGGTGAACGCTACGCAGCCGCTACTTTACAGGAAGTGGATAGATTTTGTCGTGGAACTGTGATGGCGTGGGCTGGACTCAGTATAGACTACAGAACTGATTTTGTTGTGGCCCCTGGGCCCCTGGTAGACTAAATGCCATGAATTACATCGAAAAAATCTTGGAGGGCCATGTGGTGCCTGCTGCATATGGCGTCGGTCAAAATTTCTAAATAATGCAGGACAATGCAAAGCCAGATACCGCCGGCACCACCAGAAACTTTTTACAAGAACGTGGAATTCATGCCACGTTAAGTGGCATGGCCAGCGTTAAGTCCTGACCTGAATCCTATTGAACACGGGTGGGATCAGCTTGACTGACGCATTCGCAAGCGCCTTAATCCACCACTAGCCATACAGGAACTGACAAAAGCCCTGATTGAGGAATGGGATTCGTGCTCGTGGAGGGCATACACTGTATTAAACCTTACCAATCCACAAAACCCGACTGTTATCTTTACTATGACAGTCATTTCCATTTTGTTTTGCGTTATTAATCTACATTTTAATAGTAACGTAGAAGTAACTAAGAGTTGTAACTTTGTTTTTGTAATTTTCTTTAGTTAAATATATTCCGTTGAAGTATACCAAATTTGATATGCCTAGAACTATTATTTAAAAAGTTACAGGTTTCGAAAAAAGTGTTCGAAAAAAGAGTAGTGTATGTATGATAAAGTAAAAATGCTTGTATCGACAACTCATGTCAGTTTGTCGCAATCTTTATAGGATACCCAGTATTATCCGAAACGGCCGGAATAAACTTGGGACAGGATATCCCATTTCTTTCAAAATACTCCATATTTCTACCATATGTTTTGATTTATAGATGTTGCTGTGAATATTCTAAGGGCAACTATATTATTTACTATTACAGAATAATTGAACTAATATAAAGCAAAACTGTGTCGCTCCACGCTCGTATACCTAAGATAATGTGTTTGCTATTTTGACCAGAACAGGGGAAATTAAAGTTCAGCGAGTGTTTATTTACCGCGGCAATAATTTCGAAATTATAACCAGATACAACTTTGCCGCTACTGGGTTGCATTAACGCGAAAGTTCAGGAAGTGCTTCTGGAACATTAGTAATTTTGCGGTGCGGTTACTGGCCAGAAACTCGGGGCGTCCAGCCAGTGAAATTTCGTCCACGTGAGCAGCTGACTGAGTGTGCATGTGCAACTATCGCACTTTAAGTGTCAGCCCGTAGCCCAGGTGCTCTAAGAGAACTATTTATTTGCCAAATAGCGCAGCCTACCGAGTCTTCGGATCACCACATTACGGTTATTAATGTTGGAAAAGATAATAAATATCCTCCTGTGGATATTGTGAGCACCATAATATATTTCCTCTGTATGCCACCATTCTGTGTTCCATTAAAGGGAAATCGGCTTATGAAAACTTTTTACACCGTACGCAGTAGAACCGATAATTCATAGTGGAATATGTCGTTCGGGCATATTTATCAATTTTAAACTTATGGCTGATTTATCCAATGTAATCATGTAAATCATGGCTTTTCAAACTTTCTTCATTGGTGACTTCTTTGCAGCAGACAAATTTTTACGACCCCCTCACTCACTGTCATAAATGCGATTACCGCAACGAACGCTGTGTAAAAATACCTGAAATGGATTTCGTCCGTCCACAAAATTGAATTATGTAAAAGCAAAAATTTAACAGTTATTTATGTACCAAGGGCATTAAACGGATTTTATGCAGCAAGGGTGACCTCTCGGGCCTATCTGACGTCGAGCTATTTAAGTAGCCCGAGGGTATAAACATCAAGTTAGTGCCCGTGGTACATACAAAATTGAATGTCCTACAATGGTTTTGTTCCTCCGTTTGAATGATATAATAAATATTTTGACGTAATCGAGTGACATGCGTATCTACGGAGTTGAAGTTCAATAATTATGAGGTCTCGGCTAGGATACGAGCGGCGAGCGGCGGGCGGCGGGCTGCGAGCGGCAGAGCGGCGAGCGGCAACCTGGCTACGGTGTAGGCGGAACCATGAGCGGCGCGACAATTCGTCGTGACACTTATTAGTAGTTCGTAGGTCGTCGTCCGGTAATGTTGTCAAACTGCTACTCACGGAAAATTATAACCTTCGGTTGAATAAGATCCGTAGGTTAAAACGTAACTATGAAGTGCATCCTATTAATGCAGTACGTCAGCGGTACGGCGATTATCACCATTTATTTCACTACTTAAGAAAATATAGAAAACGGGTTTTTAACTATATATGAGAATGTCAATTGCAACGTTTGACTATATTGTTTGGTATCAGTATATATCAGGTTTGGAAATTTGGACCATACCAGGAAACTGAGGTATGAAAAATTCAAGTAATCATTAGCTGTCACTCAAGACGTGTCAAGTATTTTGGAGCAGTTCGGACGAGTTTGGAGTGGATTGTAGCAGTTCCAGCTACAACCAGATCATTGAGGAGAGGTTCCAGCGGAGTCAAGTGACTAGGAGCGGTTCGAACGGCAGCTTCAGAAATCAGGTGACGAGGAGCAGTTTGAGCAGCGGTTCGAGCTTCATCAGACAACGAGCAGTTGAGTTAGAGCGACAATTTCAGTCTTCAGTAAACACAACGAGGTTATACATACATAGGAGGTTAAGGTCAGTGGTCCTCATTCATAAATTTACAAATCGCGTAATAATACAACAAAGATGCCTGGAGACCAAGCAAACAAAGCGGCCGAAGAAGGAGTAGAGGATATATTAAAGAGGTTAAAGCGCAGGAGATCTGGTTTAAAGGGAAATTTGACTAAATTTCAAAATAAATTCGCAGAACTCAAGGCTTCAAATAATCTAGCTCAAATTAAGGCAAGGTTTGTCCGTTTCGAAAAGGTATTAGGTGATTTTGAGGTTATCCAGGAGCAGATTGAAGACATCGAAGACAATGAGGAGGCTCATATCCAGGATAGAAACAACTTTGAAGATTTTTATTATAGTTTGGTAAATGAAGTAGAACAGTTTTTGCAGAGTCAAACGATTTCAATGGCAGTTCAGCAGGAGAACAAAAAACCATCGATGACAGAAGGAATTATTTCAACAATAAGATTACCACGCATAGAAATTCCTAAATTCGATGGCAAATATGAAGAGTGGTCTAGCTTCATCGATCTTTTCAACGCTATGGTACACAATAACACTACAATTAGCGGAGCTCAAAAGCTTTTGTATCTCAGTGATGCATTAGTTGGGGATGCAAAGGAAGTTATAAAGTTTTTAAACATTACTTCAGACAGTTACCCTGTAGCTATGGATATGCTTAAATCAAGATATGATAAGAGGCAGCTAATCATAAGTGCACATATCAAATCACTTTTTGATTTACCTCAAATGACACGGGATGCACCAGAAGAGCTGAGAAAGCTGATTAGTATATCTAAGCAACATCTGAGATCAATAGAAGCAATGAAATTCCCATAGGTGAGTGGGATCCGATAATGATAGTATTGTTAAAACGCAAGCTTGATTCTACCACTAGTAAGCAATGGGAACTGGAACAAAAGGACCCGAACGAGATGGCAACGTTGGCACAATTGTACGAGTTTTTGGAACGTCGTTGTTATGCATTAGAGGCCAGTAACATCAATTATCGGGACAACAAACAAGGAAACACAAGGTCAGTTAAATTCACTACCCACGTAGCTGCTATTAAGCCAGAAATAAAAGCACATATTTGTAAGCTTTGTTCGGAAGCACATTATTTATATGCATGCAAAAGGTTTATTCAATTGCCACTACATGACAAGATAAATCAGATAAAATTAGCTGGGGCATGTTTCAATTGCCTCAGACCAGGCCATGCGGTGAAGATGTGCCGCATGAGCCATTGTAAGAAGTGCAATGGAAAACATCACACCACCAATCATCAAACCAGAAATACAGCTGAAAGTCAAGAGCAAAATGCAACTCGAATCACTATCACATCCAATAGTGTTGTTTTAATAACTTTAGCAAACAAACAGTGCCAGGTATTATTAGCTACAGCAATAGTTGAGGTCCAGACTAACGATGGACAGTGGATGCAGTGCAGAGCCTTGCTTGATAGTTGGTCACAATCTAACTTCATCACAAAATCATTCGTTAAAAAATGCAATGTGAAATCCAACACGTTGACATTGCAATTCAGGGCATTTCAGGATCGGAAACCATAGCTAATGGAATGGTAAAGGTGCAATTGAAATCCAGACTCTCCAAGTACAATACGGGTTTACATTGTATCTTGCTTGAGAAGATCACAGAGACAATGCCTATTATGAGGATAAATCATGTTGATTGGAAGATTCCCAATGTCGAGTTAGCAGATCCCAATTTTGGAGAACCAAGATGTATTGACATGCTTATTGGAGCGGAATTGTATTATGAGTTATTAAAAGGCGACCATATTAAATTAGGCTCAGGGTTACCTACACTTCAAAATACAGTATTTGGATGGATAGTTACAGGTAAAGTAAGAAGTCTTATAGATCCTAAATCTGAATTTTGTCATATAACGACAAAGGCCTTAACTGAGCAAATTGAGAAATTTTGGGAGGTAGAAGAATTTAGAAATATGGAACACTTCACCATGGAAGAAGAAAGATGTGAATCTCATTTTAAAAACACATATTACAGGGATAATACAGGACGTTTTGTAGTTAAACTTCCACTAAAGGAAAACACAAATAATTTAGGAATTTCATTTGAAATTGCAATGAAGAGACAACAATCGATGGAGAGGAAGATGGAGAAAAGTCCAGACCTTAGAAAGCAGTACACGGCATTTATGCATGAATATTTAACATTGAATCACATGAAGGAAGTTGCATTAGATGCCAAGAATGACGTGTACTATCTACCACATCATGCCGTTATAAGAGAAGAGAGCCTTACAACGAAACTGCGCGTGGTATTTGATGGATCGGCAAAGACATCATCGGGAGTATCATTGAATGAAATCCTTATGGTAGGACCTAAATTATTGCCAGACTTGCTAAATCTCTTAATTCGGTTTCGAGAACATAGATGTGTAATCGCTGCAGACATTGAGAAGATGTATCGGCAAATTATAATTCACCCAGAGGATCGTGATTTACAGCTGATATTATGGCGAGAAGATCCGTTAAATGAAATTAAGGCATATCAACTCAACACTGTCACATACGGGCTAGCATCTTCACCATTCCAGGCTATTAGATGTATACGCCAATTAGCGATTGATAACAAAGAATCATTTCCAAAGGCTAGTGCTGCAATCCAAAATGACATATATGTGGATGATTTGCTAACAGGAGGAAACACAATCAATGAAGTACTGCAACTAAAGCAAGAAATTGATAACATAATGCAAGGTGCGCAGTTCAAACTCCGAAAGTGGAAATCCAATAATCCTCAACTACTTGAACATATGGATGATTCCGTGGAGAAGCTACTCATTGACCAGTCCACAATTTCCCGAATTTTAGGCTTAGCATGGCATTCTCAGAATGACATTATTTGTTATTCTGCTGAGTATTTAGATGATACATCCACAACAAAACGCCAGATCCTTTCCCAAATTGCAAAATTATTTGACCCTCTTCGACTATTGGCACCGATCATTTTGAAAGCAAAGCTCTTGATGCAACAATTGTGGTGTTTGAAATTTGATTGGGATCAGCAATTGCCACAAGAGTTAATAACCGAGTGGGAAACCTTTAAACAAGACTTGTTCTTGATCAATGAGTTGGAAATACCAAGACATGTGATGCAACCAGAGACAAGTTATTTCGAGATCCATGCTTTTGCTGACGCATCAGAAAAGGGCATGGGTGCAGCAGTCTATATTAGATCATCTTATGATAAAAATCATTGCGTCAGACTAATTACAGCCAAATCAAAAGTCGCTCCATTAAAACGCCAATCATTACCTAGACTGGAATTATGTGCCGCACTGTTGGCATCTAGACTGTGTAAGGTAGTAAAAGATTCACTGACAGCAAACTCCAGGAACATTTTTTACTTTATCATACGCAGTATGTAAAGTATTGTAATCATGCCAAAAAATTTTTTTGAGATTTTAGCGGAAATATGTCTTTTTGGGTCCCCTGAACATTTTTGACCAAGGTACAAAAAAATGTCTGTGTGTGTGTGTGTGTGTGTGTATGTGTGTATGTGTGTGTGTGTACCCATTTTTGTGGAGACGATTCCGGAGAAACTACTAATGGTATCGGGACGAAACTTCATATTTAGAAGTTTTATAACCAAACTTAGAGCTGAAAAGCTTTCTGTTGAAAAGGGTCCAAAGGAACTGGTGGTTTACTCATAGCATTTTTCGAAGATTTTGCAAATGAGCCGCTATTTGTGTAATGTCATCAAAATAGTTAAATAATAAATTAAAGGAGAGGAAATTTTCCATAATTTATGTATATGACATTTTTTGGTAGAATTTATAGTTTAGCCGCATGAGCAAATTCTATTTCATCGAGATCGGGCGTACTGCTTTAAAACTAGTAGCCAGGATATGTCAGATTATTTTGATTCTAATGACAGTAGCTAGTGTCAAACGCTAATGTCTTGAAAATGCTACTGTCAATATAGGCTGCGTTCGGATATTGAACACCGTTACACTTTTTACACCCAATAACACGTAAGTGTCATTTGGACGGTGTACCCGCTGTCAACGCAGTACAATATCCGAACGCAGCTTTAATCGAAATATTTGTCTAGTTCTACTAGTTTTATTTTAATGCAGACATAGCCGATCTCGATCAAATTGAATCTCATGCAGCTAAACTATTAATTTTATATATAGTATGATAAAGTCATGTGCCTGGCCACATCAGATTTTTTATGGTCAGATTCGACAATCACATTGTACTGGATTCAAAAGGAGCCATCCCAATTAAAAACATTTATAGGCAATCGTGTAGCAGAAATTCAGGCCATCACCAGTTCGTGCACATAGCGCTATATACCCTCCCATGAAAATCCAGCAGATTTAGTGTCTAGAGGAAAAAGTCCTCAGCATTTTATATCTTCATCGTTGTGGTGGAATGGCCCACAATTTCTAACACTTGACCAGTCAAAGTGGCCTTCAAACATAGTCGAACTTAATGTTGCAAACACCGACACAGAAGAAAAAGTTAATTACAGACACTAAAATGACGAAATGCGATCTCCTTAGAAAGTATTCCTCGTGGCCAAAGATGACTAGAATCATCGCTTACTGTTTGCGTTTTATCAAAGCTGTAAGAGGAAATTCACCGAAATCAAATTCTGTAACAGTAGAAGAATTAGAATTGGCACGAATAACTATTTTAAGATTGGTCCAAGAAGACACGTATCAGGACGAACTTCATACTCTGAAAAAGAATGAATACGTCAAGAAGAACAGCAGTTTAAAACTGTTAAATCCTTTCTTCGATCAGCAAACATCCCTAATTCGTGTTGGTGGCCGTCTAAAAAAATCAAATCTATCACCCGATCAGAAACACCCCATAGTATTACCGCCTCACCATTTTATAACTGAATATATACTCCTTGACAACCATTACAAGTTAGACCATTGTGGACCAGGACAACTATTAGCAGTAACTAAACTTCGGTATTGGCCTATTTCTGGTAGAAATATCGCTCGAAAAATTACTAGATCCTGTGTGAAATGTGTACGCAACAAACCCACAATACCTGAATATATCATGGGAAACTTGCCTGAAGAGAGAATCTCACCATCTCGTCCATTTACAAACACAGGAGTAGACTACGCTGGACCACTTCATATTCGTGAAGCTAGACGACGTGGAAAATATGTTCTAATTAAAGCATATGTAGCTGTATTTATTTGTCTAGCCACGAAAGCAATACATTTAGAATTAGTTACATCATTGACACCAGAAGCGTTTTTAAGTGCTTTAAAAAGATTTATATCACGAAGAGGACTTTGTTCCAAATTATATTCTGACAATGGAACCAATTTCACAGCAGCAAATAAAGAACTCAAGAAAGTATTTGAATTTGTAAAGACCAACCATGAATATATACACACGAAGCTAGCTGATCTTAGAATCGAATGGCATTTCATACCACCACGGGCACCACATTTTGGAGGTATTTGGGAAGCAGCAGTAAAGTCATTCAAGAAGCATTTTTATAAAATTACATGTAATCTACGGTTGACATTTGGAGAATGCTACACACTAATCACTGAAATAGAAGCTATTTTAAACTCTAGACCGCTTATTCCCTCATCGTCAGATCCCAACGATCTGTCCTACTTGTCTCCCTCACACTTTCTGATAGGGGACTACCTTTTAGAACCTCCTTCGTCTAATTATTCCACAATTGCCGACAACAAGCTCTCACTGTTCCAACACATAGAAAAAGTGAAACAGCATTTTTGGCGACGATGGACGCAAGATTATCTTCACCAGCTCCAATGTCGTACCAAATGGCAACAAGGTCAACATGATATGAATGTTGGAAAACTTGTCATCTTAGCGGAAGATCACACCCCACCTCTGCACTGGAAACTTGGACGTATCATCGCAGCACATCCAGGCGAAGATGGTGTAATACGCGTGGTGACGGTAAAAACAAGTGCGGGAGTGTATAAACGGGCAGTGAAAAAACTATGTCCGTTGCCAGTTTAGATTTAGAATGCATGTACATATAGTTTTTGTTTCTTAACCACCCCTTTACCAGTTTTATTATCAATATTATTTTTATGAGATTCGTTTGTTGAAGTCGACCCTTCAAGGCGGCCGGTATGTTTGGTATCAGTGAATAATTGAAGTTGAGTAGGCTGATAAGGGGTAGCTATAGAAATGAGCATTAGTTTTTAAACATCATTAGATTTTTGTAGATTCCCAGAATCGCATATTTATGTACTGTCGTTCTATGTGAAATAAAGAATCACATAATCAATAAAGAGTTTAGAAACCAAGGTCCGTCGAAGCATCACCAAGATCCCTCGAAGAATATACATATATTCTTGACAGACTCGAGAAACATTTAGAAAAATAGAGGTCTGGACTGCGACATTTGTATTATTATTATTATATTAATAGTATATTTACGACTATATCCACGTAGACTTAGACAGACTTTGCTAGTAAGTTCGTATAATGATGACTGTTCGTTCGAATAAAAAAGTAATTATTCGAACGAACTGTCATTATTATACAAAGCTACTAATTTTAAAAAAATGGTTCAACCAAAAGTTTTTTGGCTTTAAACTAGCCATCTTCGAAATATATTTTCAATACAGGGTGATTTTATTCTAGAAATTTGGTAACCTTTCCATTTTGAAATAGAACAGCCTGTATATTATTAAATTATTTGATTCTAAGATTAATTCTAAGAATTTTTTATATGAATCATTTTTTACAAAATGCATTAATTTTTACTTTATCATACGCAGTATGATAAAGTATTGTAATCGTGCAAAAAAAAACTTTTTACGCACGATTTTAGCGGAAATATGTCCTTTTGGGTCCCCTGGACATATTTGACCAAGGTACAAAAAAATGTGCGTGCGCGCGTGCGTGCGCGCGTGCGTGCGCGCGTGCGTGCGTTTGTGCGTGCGCGCGTGCGTGCGTGCGTGCGTAGAGGAAATTCTGAATAATTTATGACAATGACATTTTTTGTTACACTCAATAGTTTAGCTGCATGAGTAAATTTGGTCGTAGTGCATTAAAACTAGTAGCCAGAATGTGTCAGATATTTCGATTCTAATGACAGTAGGTAGTGTCAATCTGGTGTCAAACCCTAATGTTTTGATCACGGAGTAGGAAGGGAGGAGTTTGCCGGTATGTGCAACGGTACATACGCTTTTAAAATCTGACCTAAATGACTTGGACGGCATGATAAGTACCGGCCGAGAACGGCAACTTTGTGGACATGGGCAGCGCGTACATGTTGCTATCTCTTTTCTCTCATTCATAAATTCCATGTGAGTAGCGACGATTGTCATTGTGTGGTGAGGTTATGTTTCTAAAAATTATCAACAATGTAAAAATTGTTGAAAGAAGTTATACAGAACTTTGTTTCACTTATTTTGGATGAAAACTTTACAAAATAGGTTTACCTTCTACGCATTGCGGCTGTACAAATGGACATAAAGCAACTGTTGGTCTACCGTATTACCGTATTAGCAGAAACTAATGTTAATTTTGTTTTCCTGTTCGACGTTTTGCAGCCTGGCACACAGCACTTCATAATGAAAACCAGTGAAATCTAAATTTAATTTGTTACTATCAAAGTCGGTATCTATAATGTAAATATATATTTAATCGTATTCACTAGATGACATAACCACCATAACCTCACAACAATACGTTTTGACAGGCCGATTCATCGCTCAAGTTATGAATGAGAGTAGTATGGGCGTACTGCGCATGTCTACAAACTTGCAATTTTTAGGACTTATTGTGCAGTGATTTGGGTCAGATTTTGCATATAGAGTGCGGTGTCCTCATATTCCTCCCTGGTTTTGACTAAGCTGCGTTCGGATATTGTACACCGTCACTTTTTACACCCAATACCACGTGTCATTTGGACGGTATACCCGGTGTCAACGGAGTACAATATCCGAACGCAGCTTTAATCGACATATCTGTCTAGTTCTACGAGTTTTATTTTAATGCAGACATGGCCGATCTCGAGCAAATAGAATCTCATGCAGCTAAACTATTAATTTTATATAATAATAATAATAATAATAATAATAATAATACTATTATTTATTGTTCAAGAAAAAAAAAGTAAATACAAGTCGCAAATTACATGTGCTAAAGAAAACAAACAAATATTTCTTGAACAACCTTGTGGTGAGGTTTAACTATTGTTATTCTTCCACCTCACCCCAATATACACTAAACACACAAAAAAGAAAAGCATGTGCGCTATCAACAACAAACTAAATCTTAACATAAAAGATCCTAATACGCATTAAATTTAAAGGAATGATAATGCACCACGGTAGGTAATGTAATAAAAATGGAATATCTCAGTTGATGTCGGAGGCGGCGTTTCTCAGAATTTACAGTCATGCACACACCTAGTTCGGCCAAAAAGACATTAAATAGTTTTGCTATTTTGTACGAGTAACTCTTTTTGTACAATTCCCTTCTGTGCGCAGGAGGCGTTAAGGTCCCTCGAAATCTGGTGTTCAGGGTGTGCACGTCCGATCTAAACTTAATTTTATTGTACAGATAAGGGGGCTTTCCGGTTAAAATTATTTTGTAGAACAGGCAAAGCGAGTGAAGCAGTCTGCGGTGTCCCATGTTCGGTAGGGTGGAACGAAAAAATTAATTTTGTCAAATAGTTTCGTAATAGTGGGTAAAACTTGCCTTTTGCTATCAAAATCAATTGGCCAAAACTGGGGCTCGATCAAAAATCATCTTGAGGTGCCGCAAACGCCTAGACGGAGCCTGAGCGGCGAGCGCAGCTATGCTAGTAAAGAAGGAACGAGACGTATCGTTTTTTGGCATTTTGTAAACAATGGCAGCTAAAGCAAGTAGTGTAGTGACTCGTGGTGTGGATGAGTGTATTGTTTTTCGTTTTCCATCACAGTTGAAGCAACTTTTTTCACGAAAAGCACTACGAGCAGAAAGCAAGAAGGAGCCAACCATAAGTCAAATGTCCCCTACCTTGGCCGCGAAAATTGAAAAAATATGGGTTACAGCTTCTATTCCCATTGTGTCACGAAAGCGAATCTTAAAAATGCTAGATTTCTGAACTTTATCAGAAGCAAAGGCCGAAAAGGATCTCAAAAAGGACTCGCAAAGCTTTTTGATGTGATTGCTTGCAAATGCGGGGAATTTGTATCATGCAAATGTGGAAAACCAAAAAAAGTCCCGAAAAGGGAAAGTTGTCACGTTGTGACAGGAGTTAAATGATCAACTAGGCCATGTATTCATATTCGAAATATTTAATTCAAGTTAGATCCCCGTGGCTCCATCTGTTGCCCAGTAGTGGTGCTCAATGCATTGCTCATGTGCATGGTGGGATTGTATTTTGTTAATTAGACTTTGATTATTGACCACTTTTTGTGCAAGTGGCCGGGTTGCGTCGAGGTATTGTTTGTATAAGTTTCAGTTCTGGAAGTTTGGTATTCCAAACATTACGCACATGGCCGGCAATTCATGTTTATGTCAATTTTCCTTTACTCTTCGCATTCCGAGTCAATTGTCTTGTTTCTTACTTTGTCTGGTCATGTTCCCTACCTAGTGCATCCCCTGGTTGATTGTTTACTTCTTGATTGGTGGCATTATTACCCGTTTCCTTAGTTAGGTCATTTTTTTGTTAGTGTCACTCGACTTTCTTTTTCACATCAGTTTATGGCTACTCTTGTTGTTAACCGACGCTCCAGGTGATTAATGAGTAGTGTCTCGTAATTCATTGAAATCGTTAGTTTAATTAAGATTTTGCGTTGAATTTTTGTTAGTTCCCCCTTCCCGCCGCATTTGTCGCTGTCGTCGCATAATTTTTTCCACATAGGTTGAGATGGGCGATTCGAGCAAATTTGTCGGGACAGTTGAATTTAGTCTTTGAAGCTAACTAGACGTGTTGCTTGTTGAGCTCTAGTTGCCTTTTTTTGTGATCAATTGGAGTCTGTTGAGCCAAATCTCTCAATTTTCGTCGTCTGTTGTTGGGATTGATTGAAGAACAGCGTCGAACCGTGCATTCGGGAGATAAGAGATTGGTTCTTGGTATTTGGCATTGTTTGAGCCTACACTGTTTGTGGATTCTACTCAGCTCCGATTGTCACCACGTTTACACCCGCCTAACATCCTTAAGGGGTATGTACTTTGCGTTATATCTTGATCCTTTGGTAATTGTTGGCGAATTCTCATTTTTAGTGATTTTGTGAGGGTACCGAAGATTTTGTGAGGGTACCGAAGATTTTGTGAGGTTACCGAATGTTTTGTCTTGGAACCGAACGTTTCCTGTAGGAGGTTGTTGACTTTCGGATTGGCTATTCTATTGGAGGTTGTGCCCGGCAGACGAGTATTGGTCAGCGGTCGGTTGTCTACACTTGGAAGACTGGGTTGATGTGATTGAACATAATTCCGGAAGCCGACGACGCAGCGATACTGTACGTCGGACAGCAGCTCCCGTTGCCGAAGCCTGCAAGTTGGAACGGAGGCCGCTGGGGAATATATCCTTTTCGTGTAACTCGACCATAACCCCCAAAGGGATCGCTCAAGTAGGTCTTGCATATGATTATTTGCCGTGGACACACATTCTAGCCTCTTCCGAGGTCAACAACGGACAATTTGGTTCGGAGTGCCTACGTTGGTTGTTTAGATTCATTGTTTGAATTATTTTGCCTAGGCACAAGTTAACGCTACGTTTTGTGTTATCATTTGTTTGTTTTTTTTGGTTCGTATTCATTTAATAATTTTGGGCATTCTTGTATCTGAACTTGTTCTATAAATTGAATCGGTTCAGGCGGGCACTTGGCTTGATATCGCCAGACCTGACCGTAGTTTAAACTTTCAATAAATTTTGCTATTTAATTTGTGAACTTTAACAATTCCCTTCAGGACATTTCAGTGTATTTTTATTTTTTTGTGAATCAACGATTTAGTCAACGCTTGTGTGTGTTCAATCTTACGACACGCAGTACCGTGTCACGCTTACGTGTATTTGGCCAATTACATCTGCAGCGCTGGTATTTTATTTTAATTCAACGCGTCCTTCTGCGTCCGACGTTGACAATTGCGGTTGATATTATATTTTTTTTTGGTTTGTTATCACTTGAATTGTTTACGTTTTGAGTTTGTACTGCGGAAGTGTGATCAACGTCTGAACTTGATTATAGAACGGGCGACTACTTTTGCCACGTTTTCGGTTTGCGTGTTGGCACCCGTTAATTTTTTTTTTCTCGCTTGTTGGGAATATATATGGATAAATGTGTGAGGCATTTTGAAACCCTCATTGACAATAAATTTTTGGCTACCATTTGCTTGTTTCACTGTCGAGTCTCCTTCCATTTTCCCAACCAATTGACACAGTCCAATTGTCCGCATCTGGGTGAGACTGTGTGGCGCCCTGTCTGTTACCCGTGTGAATACATTGTTGCACCCTAGTGTTGATATAAAAGACTCCATGCCATCAGATTATGATTCGTAATAAAACTCATAGAGTGTATATCTGATGTTATTTATTGTGAACTTTTATTTTGAAAGCTTGTTGCACCCACCCCACTCTCCGATGAGAAGAGCAAGCTGAGGTCACCCGCGGACTATGTTGGAAGGCGAAGACAGGTAGGAGTACTTTGGTCAAAATCACGGTGTAACATTTGGCGCCCAACGTGGGGCCTTGCGTCGTTTGGAGGACGCCCTTTTGTCACATATTTTCCCGATTCCCTTCCCTATGCTCGACAGATTTTTTTTTTTGGTCGTATCATTAGTATTTTGCTGTATGATTTGTCTTTCTAGTCTCTTGTGATATTAATGTTAGATTTGTTATCTTTTGATGTGTTATTGTTACCTTAGTTATTTATTTAGATTTGTTTGTTAGTCGTTCCTGGACATTCTAGGCAGGAGGGTGGTTACCTTGTGGTGATCGTGTGGCGAGTGGTTCTGGTTTCGTGTAATAGAACAGGGTTTTTGGTTTGGCCACGGACGCGTGGATGCCTTGATTCTATCTGCCTTTGCAGGATTGGAAACCTTGACTACCCAATGTTCGGTTGGGCCCTTTGTTGTTTTGCCCCCCCAGCTGGATTATCACCTTGTGTGGAGTTGGACGCGCCGGACCCTGCAGTTTCAGTTGGTAATTTTTCCCTATTCCAGCCTAGGAGTCTTGATGCCAGGACGTCTTGTTGTCTTGTCTTTTAGCATTAGCCACCGTTCCCTGTGGGTGAGGGTTGAAGAATATCGGCACCGAGTTTCCTGCGATTGGTAAGAGGCCAATATGTGGACCCTTGTGTTTCCAATCAACATCTCCGGATTCAAATAGGACTGGTTCGTCGCTTAGGCGGTTTTATGCGTTCTGTGTCTGTTTTGATTTAGGAACAGAGGAAACTTATATATTTCGATTGAACCCTTACTTGTGGTATTATTGTTTTGTTCTTGCTATTGTTATTGTTGTTGTCGTTTTGTTGTTAGTGCTCTGTAATGGGGGCGGAAGACTACCATTACCGCGCTTCCTGCGGTTGGTAAGAGTCCAACGAATGTGACACGGATTTTCCACCCAACGCCTGCTCTAGGAGTGAAGATAGGAAACGAAGTTTTCACAACGCGTGAAGATTTCGGGACTTCGGGTCCAGTTTAGTAGTGAGGATTGATTTATATTGGATTTTTGGATTTTGCGAGATGTTGCCACCCTGGGAGTGTGATAGTAGGTGTTGCTGGTTTACTCGGGTATCTTTTTGGTGACTTCCAATGCGGTTGTTACTGTAGAGTGGCTGGTGACAGTTCTATCACCCACATCTTATGTGGAGCCCAGGTTTTGTATCTTCTATCGTTCATTCTGTTTGTTTAGGCGCGGCAACACATTTTTTTTCTTGGATATAGTTTCGATATCATCTTTTTTTGTGTTTTTGGGTTTTTGGGGAAAATCGACCTGGTGGAGGGCGATTGTGTTCGTCGATGATAGGTAAAGCGACACATCCTTTATTTTTCCTTCCCTGATTACGTACACGAGGGCCTGGTCATTCGACCAGGGCGCAATGCGTAATCCCTTTCCTTTCCCCTCCTTTCTTACCCGTATTTTTTCCCTTTCCCTGACCTCACAGTGCTATTTTGACTACGTACACGAGGGCCTGACCGTTTCCGTCAGGGCGCAATGCGTATGTCCCTTCCGTCTTTTTGTGCTTGTTTTCCTTTTATGTAATTCCCCGTTTTTACCACTCATCGACCCATTGCATTTCGTGCTCTAATAGGAGAGGAACCTGATTGCCTTTTTAGTTGAACGTTGTACGGGTGTCCTGTTGTTCGATCTTTATCGTTATGAGTTCCGACGGTGATGGATGTAGGCGGGGAAGGAATTTTTTTTTATGTTTGACACTTGGAGATTTTTTTTTTGGGACGATTTCAGGTAAATTCTGAGAGAATTTCCCTTTAGGAAGAACGGGGGGAATGTCACGTTGTGACAGGAGTTAAATGATCAACTAGGCCATGTATTCATATTCGAAATATTTAATTCAAGTTAGATCCCCGTGGCTCCATCTGTTGCCCAGTAGTGGTGCTCAATGCATTGCTCATGTGCATGGTGGGATTGTATTTTGTTAATTAGACTTTGATTATTGACCACTTTTTGTGCAAGTGGCCGGGTTGCGTCGAGGTATTGTTTGTATAAGTTTCAGTTCTGGAAGTTTGGTATTCCAAACATTACGCACATGGCCGGCAATTCATGTTTATGTCAATTTTCCTTTACTCTTCGCATTCCGAGTCAATTGTCTTGTTTCTTACTTTGTCTGGTCATGTTCCCTACCTAGTGCATCCCCTGGTTGATTGTTTACTTCTTGATTGGTGGCATTATTACCCGTTTCCTTAGTTAGGTCATTTTTTTGTTAGTGTCACGACTTTCTTTTTCACATCAGTTTATGGCTACTCTTGTTGTTAACCGACGCCCCAGGTGATTAATGAGTAGTGTCTCGTAATTCATTGAAATCGTTAGTTTAATTAAGATTTTGCGTTGAATTTTTGTTAGTTCCCCCTTCCCGCCGCATTTGTCGCTGTCGTCGCATAATTTTTTCCACATAGGTTGAGATGGGCGATTCGAGCAAATTTGTCGGGACAGTTGAATTTTGTCTTTGAAGCTAACTAGACGTGTTGCTTGTTGAGCTCTAGTTGCCTTTTTTTGTGATCAATTGGAGTCTGTTGAGCCAAATCTCTCAATTTTCGTCGTCTGTTGTTGGGATTGATTGAAGAACAGCGTCGAACCGTGCATTCGGGAGATAAGAGATTGGTTCTTGGTATTTGGCATTGTTTCAGCCTACACTGTTTGTGGATTCTACTCAGCTCCGATTGTCACCACGTTTACACCCGCCTAACATCCTTAAGGGGTATGTACTTTGCGTTATATCTTGATCCTTTGGTAATTGTTGGCGAATTCTCATTTTTAGTGATTTTGTGAGGGTACCGAAGATTTTGTGAGGGTACCGAAGATTTTGTGAGGTTACCGAATGTTTTGTCTTGGAACCGAACGTTTCCTGTAGGAGGTTGTTGACTTTCGGATTGGCTATTCTATTGGCGGTTGTGCCCGGCAGACGAGTATTGGTCAGCGGTCGGTTGTCTACACTTGGAAGACTGGGTTGATGTGATTGAACATAATTCCGGAAGCCGACTGTTGTGAATTTTCTTGGGTTCCAAATCAAACTTGCACTACTTAAAATCACGTAGATTTATTATAACTTCCAATAGTAGTACACAGTGATACAAAATACATATGTATGCAAGTGGACTGTATATGCTATCGAGATCGACTGTTACGCTTGGCTTGCAAGCGTACAATGCGGCGGACAACACGGCGAGCTCGAGCCTCGCCGGTAGAATACGAGCAAGCGCGAGACAAAAACAAGCAAATAATAGATACAAAACAAATAGAAATGCTAAACAGTAGAAACACATCTAAACATACTCCCCACCGTTGGAAGTGTGACTTCCAACACAGCTAATATTTAAAATAAATAACAAAGTGAAATACATAGAATAATGCAAACAGGTTGAAAAATAGAAAAAATACTACAAAATGCAAAAAAAAGAAAAACGATAAAAATATATGTACGGCACTCCGATCACTGGTTTACCCCTTTTAACACAGAAACCGGTCCACGATTTAGTCTATTGGTAGAACACAAATCTTGGTCACTGCTCTTGTAGTAATGCCGTTCGCGCTGCGCACCTTGACTGATCTCACGACGCCGTCGTGTCCAGGAAAAATTTCGATGATTCGCCCCATCTTCCAGGATAAGGGCGCCAGGTTTTCTTCTTTTAGCAGCACCAACGACCCCGTTGCGACTGGGATTTGTCCCGATCTACGCCATTTTGATCGTTGTTGTAAAGTATTCATATACTCCTTGCTCCACCGCTGCCAAAAATGCTGGAAAATTTGTTGCAGCACATGAAACTTCTTCAAGCGGTTGGTTGGAATATCCAGTACACACTCTTGCGGTAAGGCATTTAAGGGTTTTCCAATCAAAAAATGTCCCGGGGTCAGTGCTAGGAAATCATCGGGATGGGAAGACATAGGGGTGAGAGGTCGAGAATATAGCACCGATTCTATCTGCACGAAAACAGTTGTCAACTCCTCAAAAGTCAAAACGTTATTACCCAATATTCTAGTAAAATGAAATTTTGCAGATTTGACTGCGGCCTCCCACAGGCCTCCAAAATGTGGCGAACGCGCCGGGATAAAATGCCATTGTATTTTATTCTCGGTACAAAATGTAATCAACTTAGAGTCCTTTAAAAAGGAAAGGCGATTTAATTCCTTTAAATAATTTTTGGAGCCTACAAAATTTGTAGCATTATCGCAATAAATATGCGCACATAGCCCTCTGCGAGACGTAAAACGCTTCAGAGCATTCAAAAATGAATCCGCGGTCAAGTCACCGGCGATTTCTAAATGAACTGCCTTTGTGGTAAAGCACACGAACACACACAAATAAGTCTTTACAATAGCGCGGTTTCTAAGTTTACCATCCTTTATATTGAAAGGACCCGCAAAGTCAATTCCAACAATGTCAAACGGCTTACTCTCAGCAATACGGTGCAAAGGCAAATTTCCCATCAAATAAGAAGTACCAAGAGGTTTGGATTTGAAGCATGTTACGCATCTTCTTAATACGCCCTTAACGGTATTTAATCCATTCAATATCCAAAAGCGTTGTCTTATCGTGGCTAGTAAGCATTGAGGTCCAGCATGTAGCTGACGCAAATGTTCATCTCGTATGATTAGATGAGTCAGTCTATGTTTTGAGGAAAGTACAATAGGGTGTTTCATGTCATAGTCATAGTTTGAATTCGACAATCTTCCTCCTACTCGCAAAATACCATCATCCAAAAAGGGGTTCAAACAAAGTAGATTACTGTCACTGGGCAATTCTTTACGGCTTTCCAAACATCTTATTTCAGCCGGAAAAGATTCTTGTTGAGCTATTTTAACTAATCTTAGAACAGCGTCATCCAACTCTTCACGAGTCAAATCAGTTGACGAAATTCTGTCGCGTCGTCGAGCAACACTGCAAAATCGCAAGCAATAAGCTATTACACGCTTTAACCTTGACAATGACGAATAAAGCGAGAAGAAATCACTTTGGATCATATTAGCAAAATTCAATTTTCCCTTCCTTACTTCTGGGACATTCTTAGGAATTACAATGTCTCTATTAGGCCACTCATTGGACGATTTCTTTAGCCATTCAGGCCCATTCCACCAACTTTTTGAAAGACGCAATTCAGAGGCGCTGCATCCTCGCGATACTAGATCTGCAGGATTCTCAGCCGATGGTACATAGTGCCATTGTCTAGCACTAGCTATCTCCAATATTTGGCCCACTCTATTAGACACAAACATTTGCCATTTGCCAGCCCCAGCGTTAATCCAACTCAATACAATCATGGAGTCGCACCAAAGCACAGCTTTGTCTACCGGAATGCTTAATGATTTTAATACCTTGTCCAGTAATTGCGCCAATAGGAGAGCCCCACACAATTCTAATCGTGGCAACGTTACTCCCTTAAGTGGTGCTACCCGAGATTTTGCGCACAATAAATTAGTTTTTATTACACCATCCCTGTGAGTGCGCAGATATATACATGCCCCATACGCAACCTGTGACGCGTCTGAAAATCCGTGAATTTGTATATCGTCATATTCAGGTATTAAAATGTGTCGCTCTATCCTTATATCGTTCAGGGTCAAAAATCCATCGCACAATTGTCTCCATTTCTCATGCAACTCTTCCGGAACAGATTCGTCCCAATCCGCTTGAATCTGCCACAGCCTTTGCAAGATCAGTTTGGCCTGAACTGTGGAGGGCGAGACAAGTCCAAGGGGGTCAAATATCTGTGCTACAACCGATAATATGATTCTCTTTGTACTCTTCGTATACTTAAAGTTGTTCTTAACCACATATTCCAATGTGTCCAACTGTCGGTTCCACAGAATGCCCAACGTTTTTCGTTCTTTATTGTCCGATATGTAATGTTCAATGTGTTTATCTGTTTCCGAATCTGCTTTCAAAATAACGTCCTCGTTAGAACACCACTGTCGCAACTCAAAGCCATATGGTTCAAAAATATGCATCAATTTATCCCTTACATCAATTGCTTCCTCAATTGTGTCAACTCCGGTAAGTGATCATCCACGTAGAAATCGTTACGAATTAGTTTACTTATTTCAGGGTAATTTTCTCTGACATCATGTGCCACCTGATGCAGTGATCGTATAGCCAAAAATGACGCTGATGAGGTGCCATACGTTACAGTGTTAAGTCTATAATGCTGTAGTGGTTGATCCTTCGTGGTTCTCCACACGATACGTTGCAAATCTCGGTGCTTATTATTTACAAACACCTGCCGGTACATTTTCGCGACATCAGCTGTCAGCACATACCTATGCAGTCTAAAACGACACAATATTGAGAACAGGTCCTGCTGTATTGTGGGTCCAATCATTAGAACATCGTTAAGAGATAAGCCAGTTGATGTCTTAGCAGATCCGTCGAATACCACCCTTACCTTAGTAGTTGTACTAGACTCCTTAAAAACAGGATGGTGAGCCAGATAATAAATGTTTTCTTGCTTGTTCATGCTACCCAAATCAGATTCTTCTATCTTTGACATGTGCCCTAATTTCTCGTACTCGTTCATGAAGTCGATGTAAGTCTTATGCAAAGCAGTATCTGAATTAAACCTTTTCTCTAATTTAAGAAATCGAGTGCGAGCAGCTTCAAACGAATCTCCCAAACAGTTGACATTCTCACGTGTAGGCAAATTGACAACAAAGTGACCGACATCATCCCTCACGGTTGTTTCCTGAAATATTTTCTCGCAATCCAATTCCTCCTTAGACCAATTATTATGCTTTTCCTTTACTTCCTCAATTTTCCAAAAATCTTCAACTTGTTTATGCAGTATGTCAAATGACCGTGTGTTGCAGTGAACCATTATACGATTTAAATTCAAAAACGAAACGGCCATGGGACCCGAAACGACCCATCCCAACAAAGTGTTTTGTAAAGTTGGCAGGCCATTTCCCAACTTCACTTGGCCAATTGTCAGAAGCTCAGCAAAAAGTCCAGCTCCAATTAATACATCTATTTTCTGAGGTTCAAAAAAATTGGGATCAGCTAGTTTGCAATGTTTTGGGACCTCAAATTTGCGAATGTCGATCGAGAAATTTGGGAGTTCATCGGTAATACGATTAATCACGAGAAATGATAAATCCGAAGTGAATCCTCCGCATCGCGACCCTATTTGAGTACTGGTTCCGAGGGATATTTGCGTGGTTACCTGGCTAATCCCAGATACGGGAATATTCAACTTGTATGTTTTCAACTTTAGCTTAGATCTAAGCTCTTCTGTTATGAAATTCGATTGCGATCCGGAGTCTAATAAAGCTCTGGCTTCTTGGCATTTACCATATGTGTCCTTTATTTTTATAATAGCCGTCGCCAAAAATATTAGTGTGTTATCATTACATTTAACGGAGTGAGCAGTTGTTTTTACAATGGGTTCTTCAGAACCGCCTTCTTGCTTCCTTCCATATTCCTTCGATCTGTGCAAAAGTGTATTATGCTGTTGAGAGCATTTTTTACAATTGATAGCTGAGTTGCATTTGCTAGCAAAGTGGTCAGGACGCAAGCACCTTATGCAAAGCTTTAACCTTTTTACCTCATTGTATCTAGTCATCACGTCCAAACCTTTGAATTTTTCACATCCGTATATAAGGTGGTCATTATTATTACAAAAATAACACTTGCGTTTATCTGTTGATAAGTGAGACGTTAGACGATCATCTCGCCTGGCTGAGTTTTGCCTATAGTTCCTGGAACTAGCGTCCATCGTCTCTAAAATGTTGCAGCGATTCGTTAAAAAGCCAATGAATCCCTTTATGTCCGGGTGAGTCTTTTGGAATTTGTCAGCTGAGTACTCTTCCCACTTAAGTTTGGTTGTCTCATCAAGTTTTCTAGTGATGATTTGAATTAAAAGTGTACTCCACTGCTCGACCGGCTCTCCCAATGACGCCAATGCACGTGTGTGTCGTTGATAACTATCTATTAATCGCCGCAAATAAGTATGAGATTCTTTCGATACATTTGGCAAATCTAATATGCCCTTCACATGCGTATTTATAATAACTTCCTTGTTCAGATACCGTTCTTTCAAAAGATCCCATGCGATCTGGTAATTATCTTGAGTTATTTCCAAAGACGCTAAAGTCTTTGCAGCGTCTCCTTTTAAACAGCTGATCAAATAATAGAATTTATTTATGTTACTAATGCAACTATCGTTATGAACAAGAGCGCCAAATGTATCGTAAAAGTGAAGCCAATCTTCATAATTTCCATAAAATTTAGGCAAATCTAAAGTGGGCAACTTGACATTTCTTGTCAACTGCGGTTCGGTTTGAGAAATTGCCGACAAAGGGTTGCCGCCGCTGTCGCTAATAGCGCTATTAGACGCGCTCGCGTTTGTTGCGCCGACCGATACCGATGCAGCCCTGTGCTCACTTATGTATGTGCATGCACGAGATACCACAGTAAAATATTTAGATTCAAATTTATCTCGCTCATCATTTTCGAGTTCTTTTTCGTCCCAGCCTTCAAGTTGTGACTGTATTATATTAAACTCATCTAAAATAATCTTTATACGCTCTAACCGCGTTTCAAGCTCGCAAACGTGCTCCTCGGTAATTTGATCAAAAAATGTACTAAAACGCGTCAATTGCGCCTTGACTTGACGGCGTTTAAGTTCTAAAACCGCGAATGACTCCATAATGTCCGAAAATATAACCAATAAGTGTGAAAAACAACCCAATTGCAGCCAACCGGTAACTGCACACAAAAACCAATCAACAACTATCCTCGTGCAAACAGAAACAATACCAAAGATTCAGGGGAAAAATAAAACAGGAACGGGACTTACGATTGTCGCCTTATAGGTTATGTGCATGGACGCACTTCTTCAAACTTGTTGCCGGTAGATGCTCTTCACGGACGCCGGGCCTCGTTGTTGAACATACGGCTCGAATGGACCATGTTGTGAATTTTCTTGGGTTCCAAATCAAACTTGCACTACTTAAAATCACGTAGATTTATTATAACTTCCAATAGTAGTACACAGTGATACAAAATACATATGTATGCAAGTGGACTGTATATGCTATCGAGATCGACTGTTACGCTTGGCTTGCAAGCGTACAATGCGGCGGACAACACGGCGAGCTCGAGCCTCGCCGGTAGAATACGAGCAAGCGCGAGACAAAAACAAGCAAATAATAGATACAAAACAAATAGAAATGCTAAACAGTAGAAACACATCTAAACACCGACGACGCAGCGATACTGTACGTCGGACAGCAGCTCCCGTTGCCGAAGCCTGCAAGTTGGAACGGAGGCCGCTGGGGAATATATCCTTTTCGTGTAACTCGACCATAACCCCCAAAGGGATCGCTCAAGTAGGTCTTGCATATGATTATTTGCCGTGGACACACATTCTAGCCTCTTCCGAGGTCAACAACGGACAATTTGGTTCGGAGTGCCTACGTTGGTTGTTTAGATTCATTGTTTGAATTATTTTGCCTAGGCACAAGTTAACGCTACGTTTTGTGTTATCATTTGTTTTTTATTTTTGGTTTCATTTAATAATTTTGGGCATTCTTGTATCTGAACTTGTTCTATAAATTGAATCGGTTCAGGCGGGCACTTGGCTTGATATCGCCAGACCTGACCGTAGTTTAAACTTTCAATAAATTTTGCTATTTAATTTGTGAACTTTAACAATTCCCTTCAGGACATTTCAGTGTATTTTTATTTTTTTGTGAATCAACGATTTAGTCAACGCTTGTGTGTGTTCAATCTTACGACACGCAGTACCGTGTCACGCTTACGTGTATTTGGCCAATTACATCTGCAGCGCTGGTATTTTATTTTAATTCAACGCGTCCTTCTGCGTCCGACGTTGACAATTGCGGTTGATACTATATTTTTTTTTGGTTTGTTATCACTTGAATTGTTTACGTTTTGAGTTTGTACTGCGGAAGTGTGATCAACGTCTGAACTTGATTATAGAACGGGCGACTACTTTTGCCACGTTTTCGGTTTGCGTGTTGGCACCCGTTAATTTTTTTTTTCTCGCTTGTTGGGAATATATATGGATAAATGTGTGAGGCATTTTGAAACCCTCATTGACAATAAATTTTTGGCTACCATTTGCTTGTTTCACTGTCGAGTCTCCTTCCATTTTCCCAACCAATTGACACAGTCCAATTGTCCGCATCTGGGTGAGACTGTGTGGCGCCCTGTCTGTTACCCGTGTGAATACATTGTTGCACCCACCCCACTCTCCGATGAGAAGAGCAAGCTGAGGTCACCCGCGGACTATGTTGGAAGGCGAAGACAGGTAGGAGTACTTTGGTCAAAATCACGGTGTAACAAAGTCTGTCTTGCATGACCAAAGATCATTGAAACAAAATGGGAGGGGTTGATAAAAAAACGACGGAATAATTGTTCAAGCGTGCAAATAGAAACCAGAAAGTAAAGGAAAGACTTGAAAATGATAAGTACCAGGTTTCCGAAACTATGAGTGTAGCTGTAGATACTGTAGATTCGAGTTCCGTTAGTGAAGAGGAAGACGGAAGCCAATCAGAAGAAAAGGAGAAACCATCGTCGTCAACAGGCAGGCCTATCGTCGTTTTTCGAACCGTCAACCTCTGTCACAAATGCGAGTGAAGTTACCTACATTAGCATCAATTTGTGACAGGACCGGCGATTCAGAGCGCAAAGCAGCTATCATTGCCAGTGCAGTGCTTCACGACGTGGGTCTTATAAAAACAACTGACACGACTAAAGTAGTCGACCGAATGAAATTAAGACGAGCAAGACTGAAAAATCGTGAGAGAGTCACGAACAAAAATAACGAAGGGTTGGTTGAGATATGATTTTCAGGGGTTTATATTTTGATGGAAGAAAAGATAAAACGATTGTCCAACAAAAAACGGGTGCTGAAAACTTTAGAGTATCCATTGTTGCAGAACACATAACTGTGGTGGAAGAACCTGGCTCAAGATTTTTGGGATACTTAACCCCACAATCTGGCACAATCTAGCTTATTTTATATTATTTAACATTGTTTTCAAATGTTTTATTAAAACTTGTATTGACTACGCGCTTCAGTTTCATTCTAATCCTAGTTATATTATTACAGTAAGATCATTCTCATCGATAAAACTCCTTATTTAAAATAGCACATAAAAAATAAAAACGTTGCTTAAATTGGTAAAAATCTATATTTTAGCATGGTTTGCGGCACCTCAAAGCATCATTTGATTGACTCTATATTTTTAGTGATTCTAAAGCAGTACAAAAGGATTAGTTTTCATGCTATTACAAGATAAAAAAATTAAATCTAATATATTTTGTTGATCCAGCAATAAAGCGGAAAATAACTGGAAAAATATAATTTTAAGTTATACCTCAAAGTATTCTTTGATTGACTCAAAATTTTCACAGATTTATAATCATTATGAAAGGCAACTTTTCCGCACTATTACGTAATGGATTTCAAACAAAATAAAAATTGACCCGTTTTCGTTCCACCCTCATGTTCGGCCACCCCGCATCAGAGAGCTTGTGCGAAACATGGTCCCTACGTCTTATCCCGTATATCAATAACAATATCGACACTCTCACGCAACCTCTCCCTCAGCTTTCTCGGGCCAAATAGAATAACCTCGGTTTTCCTCGGATTTATTTCCAAATTGTGGCGACGCGAATAATCGACAAGGGAAGCCATGTCGGCGTTCATCCTCTGACAAGTCACTCCAACATCACCCGGCGAGAATGACAAATAAAATTGGGTGTCATTAGAATAGAAGTGAGACTTGCAGAAGGACAAACTCTGCGAGAAGTTGCTGGTATACAATGTATACAGGAGTGGAGATATGATCGAACCCAGCGGACAGCCCGAAGAAACAGCAAGCGGGTCCGATCTCTGTTCACCAATCACAACCGATTGCCGCCTACCAGAAACGTAATCGACCAACAGACCAGCCGCCACACCATCCAATCCCAGCTACGTCAACACAGCCGAAAGCACCCCATGATGCATCCGATCAAACGCCTTCGAATAGTCCAGAAGACAAAGGATCACACAACGCCCCCTATCGATCTGCTCAACAATATCATCCACAATATTCATCAAGGCAGAAGTGCAGCTATCGCCCGACCGAAAACCCGACTGAGTATCCGGCAATAATTGATTGCAATACGCAAAGTCACTCAACTGCTTCCATAATATCTTTTCTGCAATCTTAGATAGTATGGGCAGAATACTTTCGGCCTCAAGTCAGAGAAATCCGTGGGGCTGCCTATCTTTGGAAGTGGTCGCACCAATGCATATTTCCACAATTCTGGAAATTTACCGGTAGAAATGGACGTGTTGACAATATCTCTAAGAAAAGGCGTTATGTGGGGGGAACATAGTTTAATGATATTAATATTCAAGTCATCGTAACCCGTTGCGCCGCTCCTCATTGACTGTACCACTCTTTCAATCTCAAAATCATTCACGCACCGAAATGAAAATGTCGCGTCAGTTCGCCTATTATTCCTGTAAAAGTTGCACAATTCAATATCACAACCAACACCCACGGGCACGGAATCAACAAACTACTGATTAATTTCGTTAAGTTGGCTTAAGTGTAAGGGAATACGATCCGGTGTCCTACCATAAAAACCAAGCCCCTTGAGAGATGACCAAATATTTTTCTTATTCCCTGCTGTCATTTGCTCCAAATAGGCTTTCCGTTCACGGTCAATCGCACCACGGACATAATTTCGTAGTGTCTTGTAATATTCCCACCTTTCCACCGAACCATTCGACTTAAACATTTTATAGGCATTGCATGGGGCGGGTGGTCTCGAAAATGTACACATTTTCACGGGTGCATGCCTATTAATTACCGACAAAATACTGTTACTTAAGTACTCCACCTTCCGGTTCAGGTCATAGTCAAAAATATTGAAAAAGGGGTGCTGGTACAGATCAAAAATGAATGCTTCATATGAAAATTTTTGAAAACTACGTACACTTCTACAAACTACATTTCTTTTACTGACGGGGAGCTTCAGCGTGCAAAATACCAAATCATGGTCAGATATATGACCAGCACAAAGCACGCCACACCGCCCAACAAAATCAACGCTCGACACACAAATCAAATCCAGGAGCGCACGAGAATGCTGTGCAACCCTGGTAGGATCGTTAATAATCTGAGTCAAGTTAAAAGAATCTAAAACATCAACCAGGTTGGATACAGAGTTCACAGCCAGCATATCCATATTAAAGTCACCCATAACTACCAAATGATCAACAGTAGGCGCAATACCCGACAGCGACGTCTCCAATTTCCCAATAAAAATATTTTTATTACAATTGGGAGGCCTATATAACACACCAACCGCAAAGCGGACCCTGCCGATCTTAAATGACAACCACAATTGCTTAATGACATCAGACACTCCAACCACCCTACAACTAATATCAGCTCTAACAAAAAAACGCCACACCACCCCCTCTACCCTCTCTATCCTTGCGAATCAGCCTGTAGTCATCGAACGTTAACAAGTTACTCTCAACTTCCCCAGAAAGCCACGTTTCCGACAAAGCAACAATATCATATCCGCTCGACCTCACCAAATCTTTTAAATCTCCATAGGCTGACAGCAGCGATCGCACGTTAAGATGGCACATCGACACATGGTTCATCATCACCCTCCAATAAATGAAAAAAATACACAAATAAACAATAACAGCGCCAATAATATACAACAATGATATGCGTAAAAAAAAGAAAACTTTAAAGAAATAAAGGGATAAAAACAATATTTATTTTCCTATCCGAATGAATTGAATTGAATCCCGCAAAACTCCTAACCAAACTGGTCTGAGATTCGGCACTCCCGCAACGCAAACAAATTTAAGTAACAAAGAAAAATAGAAGCAAAGCAATCGACACTTGATATAAAACAATAATAATTCTTAAGAGCTTTATGCAGATAGAGACATCGCGAAGCAAAAAGAAAGCAATCTAAAATTAAGATACATATTTATGTGAAAAATAAACATCAAACAACTCACTTTAAACAATTTTGCTCAAGTCACCCGCAGACTCCAACCTGAATTTAGTGTTTATATATAGTATGATAAAGGCATGTGCCTGGCCACAACAGATTTTTAATTATAAGCTATTAACCAACAACAGTCAAAATTACCGGAACACATAAAACTGGAAAAAAATTCAAAAACTGTTTCAAATAAAAGTTTTTTGGGTTAAACAACCTCTAGTTCAAATATTTTCTTATTATACAGGGTAATTATTTATTATTTATTTTATTATAGAAATTTGCAAACCTGTTCTATTTCTAACAGAACACCCTGTATATTTTTAAATTCGTTAATGATAGGATTAATTCTAAAAATTTTTGTAGGAATTATTTTTTTATAAAATGCATTATTTTTTAGTTATAAGCAATTAATCAAAACACAAACTTTTACTTGAACCAAACGGGTCAAAAATAAAAAAAAAAACCACGAAAAATTACAACTCAATTAAATAGAATTAAATTAAATGTCCAACCTGCCACATTAAAACAAATGTATATGTATGTGGGAAAATATTCTTAATTTGAAGTTCAGGAGTTTTAATTAATTACTCATAACTCAGAAATGATGCATTTTCAAAGAAACTTATTTCTACAAAAAGTTCTTAAAATCGAATAGAAAGGATGTTCTATTAGAACATGAAAAGGTTTGCAAATTTCCATAATAAAATGATCACACTGTAAATTAAAACTATATTTAAACCAGCGGTTGTTTAAACCCAAAAAACTTTTACTTGAAAAATGTTTTGAATTTTTTGCAGTTGGTGAATTGTTTAGGTGTTCCGGTAATTTGGACTATTTTTGGTTAATAGCTTATAATTAAAAGATAATGCATTTAATAAAAAAATTATTCCTATAAAAAATACTTAGTATTAATCTTAGAATCAAAAAATGTAATAACACATAGGCTGTTCTGTTTAAAAAAAGGAGAGGTTACAAAATTTCTATAATAAAAAGAGCAGCCTGTATATTGAAGATATATTTAAACGATAGCCTGTTTACAGCCAAAAAACTTTTGTTGGAACAATTTTTTGAATTTTTGGACAGTTGGAGAATTATTTTGGTGTTCCGGTAATAATTACCGCTAACCCTGTATAATTCTGCGGTGAGCGGCACTAGTAAGCGGCAGGGTGGTGCCGCTGACGGTGCCGCTCTGCCGCTTACTCTATCCAAGGGACGCTTACTTTGTATACGAGTGCGTAGGGAGCGAAATTACTTCATCTCTCGCGTCGCTGATAGTTTATGGCGCTGGCTACATGCCGTCACATGGCTAAAAACCCAAAAAACCCACAGACTGAACGAGCGTTTTATTTTATTACGGAATTAATTTGTTTGTTGGTTTTCCAGTGCGTGTCGAGTGTTCCTTGTGCGTTGAAAGTTTTAAGACTATGGTTCATGCGTGCGTTGTGCCAAATAGCCCATCGTTGGGCAAACCGTATTTTAAAATGCACGTATTTCCGAAGGATCCACTGGTAAAATTCTGGACATCGCCTACGAAGTGTTTTGTTCCACCGACAGTTAAAAATTGGATAATGACCATCGAGGGATTTGGAAAATTGTCAAAAAGATTACAGGGGTTTGGAATTAGTTTCTTTTTAACAAGACACGCAAACCAAGATCCACTTGAACATTTTTTTTGGAGGAACTCGTATGCATGGGGCCAGGAATATAAATCCGACATGTACCTCCTTCAGATTCAGTTACAGAACTCACATTCTTAATAATTATACATCCAAACACTCGCCAAGCGCAAATTGCGAAAAGGACGATTGTGAACCATTTATACAGTCCGTCAAACGGCTTCAGGCAAAACGACATAGTGTGCAGGATGTGGACGATACAGCAGCGAACATCGAAGAGGTCATGTTTACAAGTCCAACGAAAATGGCAACGAAGCAACATGCATACATTGCTGGTTATATGGCAAGGAAAATTTTAAACACCGCACAATGTAAGAGCTGTAACAAGGATTTATTTATTAACAGAGGTACAGCTAGAAGAACACCAGCTAATTGAGTTCAGCCGCTATTCAAAAAATTCCTTATTGCGACCTAACACAATGTTTATATAATTATATGGGGCCTTTACTGGTATTATGCACTACCACACTACCACATATTGCAAACCAAGGGGGAATTAGAAGACCATTGATGGAACACCTGAACAGAAATATACCACCATTCCAATGTACAATCACAATTTATTTCATTTATTTTATAAACTGTTTACAACATTTTACATAAACACATGGATTAAAAACGTTAACAGCATTTTGAAAGGATTCGAAAGAAGGAGACATTTATTCCACGATCCGATCAAAATTAAAGCCGCACAAAAATTTGAGAAATAACGTTTAGAAAAGAAAACAGAAATTAATTGTTAAAAAAATTAAGCTAAATTAATACTAATATCTGGGGCGATTAGGGACGGAGGAGCGAATAGGGGCAGCAACTGTAGTCAATGATTAAGAGTCCGTATTTTTTAATGAAAACACATTTAAGTTGGGTTTGCTGAAACCCAACTTAAATGTGTTTTCCCCATGAAGAGTTTTGGAATGATGCAAGGCGTGTTCTGAGGTCAATGAAATTTTGGACGTCACCGACCAAATATTTTGTTCCACCTACAATAAAAAATTGGGTTGAAACTATCAATGTATTCCATGACCTTGTTTCCAAGTCTTTTAAAATCCTATTTACATTTTTGATCCATAAATTGAATCATAAATTTAACAAATAATTTACAAAATAAATCAAATAATTTGTGGTCAGCACATTGAAATGAGACAGTACTTTTAAGTCCGCTTAGGTGGCGCATCATTTTTTTTTTAATATCTGCTTTGCACGAAATGCGTGGTAAATTGCGTGGTAATCATGCAAAATTCCTATGCAAGTCCCAAATAATTTAATATAAAATTGAATTGGGCCGCAATAATAAATCTTTACACGTCTAGCAGCGTACTGTCTGCAGTAGCCTCTTGGCCATATAACCAGCAATGTAAGCATGTTGCCTGGCTGCCCAATAGTTTGGTCTGGTTGGCGTAATAATGAGTTCTTCGACGTCACGTTCATTACCAGCTATATCGTCCACGCCATGTCCCTTTGATAAGAGTCGTAGCACCGACTTTAGAAATGATTCGCAATTATATGTTGCGCAATTCGCACCAAGTGAATCTTGGGATGAATAATTGTTCATAATGAATGTCCTATAACTGTGCTTGAAAGATGTGCATGTTGGATTGATGTTTCTTGCTCCGTGCATACGAACTGCTCCAAAAAAGTTTTCAAGTGGATCTTGATTTCGTAGAATCGTCGCCACAAAAAAACGGGTACACACACACACACATCCATAGACACACAGACTTTTTTTGTACCTTGGTCAAAAATGTGCAGGGGACCCAAAAAGTCATCTTTCCGCCAAAATCTCACAAAATTCTTTTTGGCACGGTTGCAATACGTTCACTGTCCAAAATTTCATTGACCTCAGAACACGCCTTGCATCATTCCAAAACTGTTCATGGGGAAAACACATTGAAGTTGGGTTTGCAAAAACCCAACTTAAATGTGTTTTCATTAAAAAATACGGACACTTAATCATTGACTACAGTTGCTGTCCCTATTCGCCCCTCCGTCCCTATTCACCCCAGATATTGGTATTAATTTAGCTTAATTTTTTTAACAATAATGTCTTTTTTCTTTGCTAAACGTTATGTCTCAAATTTTTGTGCGGCTTTAATTTTGATCGGATCGTTGAATAAATTTCTCCTTCTTTCGAATCCTTTCAAAATGCTGTTAACGTTTTTAATCCATGTGTTTATATAAAATGTTGTAAACAGTTTATAAAATAAATGAAATAAATTGTGATTTGTACATTGGAGTGTTGGCATATTTCTGAAATTTAACAATGCGAAAAATACATCCTATAAAAAATCCTATAATAGTCAATATTTCAAAAAACGCGGGTAAAACTACTACTAGCGCCGGAGTCCATCGGGTGACGCGAGAGGTGAACTAAAGTATTCTCCACGCGATTGCGCAGAGTTGCCTATCTATATAAGATATAAGTATTTAATCTATGACTGTATCGTAGCCGCTTTTGCCAAGAGATCTGGCTTTGAAACAATGCAAACATATAACATTAGCGACACCGTACTACCGCCCCCCGCTCGCCGCGCGTATCCTAGTACAGGATTTAGGGTTTTCTTTAGCAGGAATTTGAAATTTTTAAATCGCGTGCTCAGTTGCCATACGATAGGCGGCAAAATATACTTACAACATTTCATATACAATTATTAATATGTTGTTAACGGTAATATTTTGTATAAGGATAAATCTGGGTAAATCGTTTCTAAACTACCTCTTCTATCCACCACTTAAAGACTTTACATTAAACTACCAAACACCTTATGCACAGTGATATCAAAAATAGCAACTGCATTACATTTTCGTTAAATTGCAAATATCATAGAAACATTCGGTGTATGACATACTAGATGTAGATTGGAACGAGATAAACGGTTATTACAGCCAACACATATTATACAGGACGTTCCTTTTAAAAAGCACAAGAAAGAGCTATTTGAAATACATTAAAATTTACATCAAAGTTCAATGATATCTTTGGATACTATCATCTACCTACTGGCTTTGACTATTGTCTCACATAGTTCAAAGGCAAAATCGGCAAAAATGTCGCATTTACATAGTTCTTAAAAAGATCCTGCAACGGGCATATTTTGGAAAAACAGCTCTGGAACTATTAACGCTGTGACTTAGCACCATACACGGTTGGATAAACACATTTAGTAGTATTCATAATCTAATAAAACATACAGGACGTTCCACTTAAAAAAAATACATACTTTCCGTCACGCCTAAATTCAACACCCGATACAGGGTGTTTCAGAAATTACGGCTAACCTTGAAGGAGCATATGCGCCAGGGCCAAACAAGAAATATTTCTCAAATAACTTGTGGTGTGTTTCTAAGTGTTAGGTGCTCACAAACTTGTATTAAAGATATCATCTAAGGCCTGCCCTGATGAATAGCCGATCGCGCATGACGCATGTGTTGATCAATTATCATAGATTGGCGCGAATAATTTTCACTAAATGCACGTTGTAATTAGTCACCTAAACAATAGTAAGCGTTGTTACAAAACTGTGATTGCAACGTGATTTTGCAGGATCTCACAGAAATTCGCAGTGGCGATCACGTTGGTTAGAATAGTAGAACCGATCAGTTATTTAACGCATGACCGGCAAAACCTGGCATTTGGCGCATTCACTTACAACACACATTAGGAACGCTATTACTGAATTTTGATCAGAGTTTCCAAACAACAAGAAACAGCTGCCAACAACTATGGACTAAGTAGGGTCAATGCCATTTATGCATGAACTGAATGTGGTGGGGTGGAGATAATGAAGAGCAGTGGGTTCCTCAGTCAGTCTACGCTTAGCTATGGTAAGCTGCGGTCGTGTGATAATAGCCATTACAGGGCCGGACTGCGTAAGTTGGACTATTCGTTATTTGGCAAAAAATGTTTCTTACGTCCTTGGGCATTTGCTTCTTCAAGGTTAGCCGTTATTTCTGAAACAGCCTGTATAAATCAAAATAATTTTTCGTTATAGAAACTGGAGAGTCAAACAACTTTTGTATAAAATAGTTTTATCTTCCTCAAACGATTTATTAACTATCGACCGCCGGGATAATAATAACTCACCCTAAATATGTATCCATTCGCGTTATGCTGTAATTTTTTGGGGATCGTCGAACTTTTATTGCCCAGAAGCGTGCCCTTTGTACCCTTAGTGGGACGAGTTTCAGAGATTCGTGCCGGGGTCGATTTAGGGATGAGGGAATGTCAACGGTCTCAGCGATATTTATATACGCAAGTATTTCTTTTCTCATTAAGCACCCGGGTATTTCAATGAGTATAGGAGTAATAATATTTATAGCTAGGAGACATGGTCAGAATTATAGACTACCGAGACATAGACTGGCTAAGTACGAGAGGGGTGCTGTGTACAAGGGTGTATAGAAATCACGTTTTGTTTCGAAATTCAAAAATTCAAGTTGATAAACGTTGCCCCTATGAACCCACATCTACCACCAAAAAAATGGCCCAATTGAAAAACGTTTAGGTCACCCGCAGGAGGCCTAAAGTTTTAAATTTTCTTAAAAACTAGATTTTTTAATGAAAGATTAAGGATTTTTCTTTTTTAACTAGAAAAAGTATAACAATAATGTGCGAAATTAACGCATAGAAAAATAGATTACTCTAATGCAACATTTAGATCGGCTGCCGTTTATTTAGATTTGATAGAACTTTTAGAAAAATGCCCATTTCCTTAAATTTAAAAAAATGTGATATATTGATTTCCGGGTGGAAACCGCGTTGGTGACTTTGAAGCAGTCAACGTTTCGCGCTCTGTTGCAAGAGGCATCTTCAGGACTAAGTTATCAAACCAAGTGCTAAGAAGATACTGTCGTCTGTTGGGACGGGTCTTTATATAAGAGTGGGTGGAGTGACCAGATGGTGTTTGGAGTGGGGGTAACGAAGTGGAAGGGGTAGGGTTAACAGGTAGTGGGCCAGCAGGTAGAACCGGTTGGGACAGGACTGATTTACAGGTATGATGTAAATGAAAACCATCGTCTCTATTGATATTGGACATGGATGTGTTTGGAGTGGTTGTCCTAACCTCAGACGAAGAATCTCTTTTGTCCAAAGGTTTTAACTACGCCCTTACTCCAAAACATATTCCCGTTGAAACCATTTCCTCAGTAGAATCCTCTATCTTCAAACTTCCACCCGATATTGCCGATCCCATACGTCACGAAACCACGAAAATCCTAAAACATGCCAAACCCCCAACACCAAATTACTCCAAGTCCGAACTAACCGCTCTCAAATCCCTAAAATCCAACACTGACATCGTCATCCTCAAAGCTGACAAAGGTAACACCACTGTCATCCTTGACACTCAATCCTATGAGGAGAAAATAAATTTTCTGCTCAACGACCCGTCATACCGTATCCTTAGTCGTGACCCTACTTCCCGCCTATCCTGCCAAATTACTGATCTCATCAACCACTCTCCCATTCCAAAAGATACACAACAAGCCCTAATTCCGAGAGACTCCCGACCTCCTAGACTGTATGGTTTACCTAAGATCCACAAACCTAACATTCCGCTACGTCCTATAGTCAGTTCGATTGCCAGTCCTACCTATGCTCGTTCCAAGTTTCTTGCCAACATCCTACACAAATATACCGGTAACACGGACTCCTTCATCCTCAATTCCCAACATTTTGTGCAAAGAATCCAAAACCTATCCCTTGATCCTCAAGACCTCCTGGTTAGTTTCGACGTTGAGTCATTATTTACCAAGGTTCCAATCCAGGATACCATCATTATAGTTACACAACTTCTTACATCTGATAACCAACCACCCTGTTACGCTGACATGGTAGGTGCTTGTCTATCTTCCACTTACTTCCAGTTCCGAGGCAAGTTCTATGAACAAGTTTCGGGAGCTGCCATGGGTTCACCCTTATCCCCTGTTGTTGCCAACATTTTCATGGAGGCGTTTGAACAAATCCTTGAGTCACACAACCTCAAGCCCAAATGTTGGTTCAGATACGTGGATGACACCTTCGTAATTTGGCCACATGGACGGCAATCCTTAAACAATTTCCTCGACTACCTCAACCAGCAACACCCAGACATACGCTTCACATTGGAAGTGGAAGCAGATGGCTCTCTCCCTTTCCTCGACGGCCTAGTTACTCGCACTCCATCCGGCACCCTTGAACATACCGTGTATAGAAAACCCACCCACACCGATAGATACCTCAATGCCAATTCCCACCATCACCCAGCTCAGAAACAAGTAGTGATCAACAACCTTGTGAAAAGAGCAATTTCTATAACCCACCCCACATACCTCCAAAACGAACTTGACCACCTAACCAAAGTCTTATCCCAAAACAACTATCCCAAGTCCTCGATAATTAAAACCATTTCCCGACACCTAAACCCAACCGATAACACACCTCATCAGCATCAGGGCGTCCCAATTGCAACAGCTTTCCTTCCTTACGTCCAGGGTACGACAGATCGTATTGGACGCATCCTCCGCAAGTACAACATAAAACCGATATTCAAACCCCTTTACAAACTATCGGACTACTTCCATTATCGGACTACAAACTACTTCCTTCTACAAAGGAAAAAATTCCTCCTTTTCTTTCCCCTGGTGTATACCGGATTCCATGTGCTTGTGGAAGTGTCTATATTGGCGAGACGACGCGATCAGTTAGCGTCCGAGTATCTGAGCACGAGCGCTGCACTAGATGGCGACAAATCGCTGGTTCACCTCTCGCTGAACACAGATATAACACGGGACATGACATCCTGTTTACACATACCAAAATCCTTGCCCGTGAATCCCATTACTACCCTAGAAGGATCCGTGAATTAATAGAAATCCTAAAACACCCCTCCAATATCAATAGAGACGATGGTTTTCATTTACATCATACCTGGAAATCAGTCCTGTCCCAACCGGTTCTACCTGCTGGCCCACTACCTGTTAACCCTACCCCTTCCACTTCGTTACCCCCACTCCAAACACCATCTGGTCATTCCACCCCACTCATATATAAAACCCGTCCCAACAGACGACAGTATCTTCTTAGCACTTGGTTTGATAACTTAGTCCTGAAGATGCCTCTTGCAACAGAGCGCGCAACGTTGACTGCTTCAAAGTCCTCAACGCGGTTTCCACCCGGAAATCAATATATCATTGACTCAGACCGCGGAAGTCTACAATCTTAAAAAAATGTGCTCAAATGTTGATAAAAGTTTATTTGTCCCCAAATATATTATCATGTGCGTACACGTGGGCTTTGAAAACGAATAATCACTTAATATTTCATTAAAAAAAATCTGATGTGGCCAGGCACATGACTTTATCATACTATATATAAAATTAGTAGTTTAGCTGCATAAGATAGTATTTGATCGAGATCGGCTATGTCTGCATTAAAATAAAACTAGTAGAACTAGACAGATATGTCGATTAAAGCTGCGTTCGGATATTGTACTCCGTTGACACCGGGTACACCGTGCAAATGACACGTGTTATTGGGTGTAGAAAGTTTGAAGGTGCGTTCCGATTGGTGGCAATGGTTGGTAATGGCGGTTGTAGCAGACGAAATTATAGTGTTTCTCACATGTCGTGATGGTGATACATATTAGTTTGCATGTACATAAACTTGAGTCACTAGCAAATTCTATTAGAAATACTATCAGGGCGTCTACTACCACTGCCATTAGCACTAATGAAAACGCACCTTAACGGTGTACAATATCCGAACGCAGTTTGTATTGACAGTAGTATTGTCAAAGCATTAGCGTTTGACACTATCTACACCGTCATTAAAATCACATCTGACGTATAATCTGATATATCCTGGCTACTAGTTTTAATGCAGTACGACCGATCTCGATGAAATAGAGTTTGCTCATGCAGCTAAACTATTGATTGTACCAAAAAATGTCATAGTCATAAATTATTCAGAGTTTCCTCTGAAAAATGATAAGACTAAACCTCCAGTTCCTTTGGACCCTTTTTAACAGAAAGCTTTTCAGCTCTAAGTTTGGTCATAAAACTTCTAAATATGAAGTTTCGTCCCGATACCTTTAGTAGTTTCTCCGGAATCGTCGCCACAAAAAACGGGTACACACACACACCCACATCCACACACACACACACACACACACAGACATTTTTTTGTACCTTGGTCAAAAATGTTCAGGGAACCCAAAAAGACATATTTGCGCTAAAATCTCAAAAATTACGATTACAATACTTTACATACTACGTATGATAAAGTAAAAATATGAAAAAATATCTTTCAATTGGGTCATTTTTTGTTTAAGTATATGTGAATCCATAGGGACCACTTTTTATTAACTTGAAATTTTTAATTTTGAGAAAAACGTGGTTTCGATACACCCCACTGTGTGCTCGTGTATTAAGTTGTGAATCCGGGTTCCTAATGATATAAAGCAAAGGAAACAACGCGAGCTTGTTCGCATATCTGTGCACACTGGAACCTTCTTCATTAAAGATTTTTACTAGTATTGTAACCGTGCCAAAAAAAAATTTTGAGATTTTAGCGGAAATATGTCTTTTTGGGTCCCCTGAACATTTTTGACCAAGGTACAAAAAATGTCTGTGTGTGTGTGTGTGTGTGTGTGTGTGTGTGTGTGTGTGTGTATGTGTGGATGTGTGTACCCGTTTTTGTGGCGACGATTCCGGAGAAACTGCTAAAGGTATCGGGACGAAACTTCATATTTAGAAGTTTCATAACCAAACTTAGAGCTGAAAAGCTTTCTGTTGAAGAGGGCTCAAAGGAACTGGAGGTTTAGTCTTAGCATTTTTGAAACATTTTGTAAATAAGCCGCCATTTCTGGAATTTCGTCGAAATAGTTAAATAATAAATTAAAGAAGATGAAATTCTGAATAATTTATCACTATGACATTTTTTGGTACAATCAATAGTTTAGCTGCATGAGCAAATTCTATTTCATCGAGATCGGTCGTACTCCTTTAAAACTAGTAGCCAGGATATGTCAGATTATATGTCAGATATGATTCTAATGACAGTAATGTTTTGACAATATAAGCTGCGTTCGCATATTGCATTACACTTTTTACACCCAATAACACGTAAGTGTCATTTGGACGGTGTACCCGGTGTCAACGGAGTACAATATCCGAACGCAGCTTTAATCGACATATCTGTCTAGTTCTAGTAGTTTTATTTTAATGGAGACATGGCCGATCTCGATCAAATAGAGTCTCATGCAGCTAAACTATTAATTTTATATATAGTATGATAAAGTCATGTGCCTGGCCACATCAGATTTTTTTAAATTGTAGTTTTGTTTTTCATCGATTTCTAATGAAGTTTGTATTTTTCTTATGACGCTATCTTGCTTGTATGAATAATTGATAGTTTGTCATTCTGCAAACTTTCAGTAATGATTGGTAGGCGGGTACTATGTCCACAAGGCGCAAATGGAGCAGTTCGCAACAATATGTTACAGTTATCTGTAGTGTTTTAGTGGTCCAATCAAATGTGTATTATTATATTGTTATTTGGCGAATAGCTGTCAGTGGTGAACTTTAAGAAACATTTATATTCGTTGGATTGACATAATTGTAATGGCGGGACACAATAAGTGTCAATCCACTTATTGTGTCCCCCCATTACAATTATATCGACGAACGGTCTGTGAACTTATGACAGATAAGCAAGAAATCATAATGCGCCTTAAACTACTGCAGATATTTCTCAGGTATTTCTCCGTTTCTCCACTACGGGCGCCCAGATCAATTCTCATCTCCCTTCCAGGGGGGTATGCACAGGGCCAATAGGTGATCGGGTGCGTTGCTGTTATATGCTGTCTGCTGCTGTGGGTACTGAGTCAGCACTTCTACTCTCCCACATGGGTACACGACACACATCCCTGTGTGGAGCAAATTGCGCGCCACAAACGCGAGCAGTACTTCTCGTTTTTCAGGTGAAGCTCCAGCCCATTTCTGTTTCCTTTTCTTTTTGAATTCGGTCTCTTCTTCTTCTTTGTAAGGGATTAGTACTGTTCCGTCACTGGTTGATCCTGTTGATCCGGTTCTTCTTCCCTCTTCGTTGCTGTAGGACCTAGACATTTCTTTCTGGAACCCTTGCCATGACGTGTTTCCTCCAAGCGTTCATATATTTGGACTTCTACAACTAACATATTTTAATGTAAAAGGTAAAACGGAAATTTAGTTATCAAAAATCTCAAAAAAAAAATTCCTCTACCTTCTTAAAATAAAAATCCATGGAATTTGCACAATCATTTATGACTCGATTTCATCGTTCTTGACATTTTGTTGTTTGAGGGTTTAACTTTTCAGTCTGAAGACTTAGCAGAGACCGGCCGTAAAAGTCACTTATTCTTTCCATGAGCGTACACTACGTTTTAAGGAGGGTGCGCCACTCTAGGAGCTAAGGTCGTCCACTGGCGTTTTGTACCTGCTGTCGCGCTATATATATTTGACCCCACACGAGAGAATCGCCCTAACTGCCATCTCTCGTTTCGATGGTATTGACTTCTGTGTTTGAAGGCCTATAACTCTAAAACAACTGAACAGAAGAACTTGAAACAAATTATGTCATACTCCTGATCATTTCTCCATAAGTTGTATGACTCAAAATTGTTTGTTCTGGGTGTAAACATGAGCGCGAGGGAAGTGAGAAAACTACCCGATTTTTGTAGTTTTAAATTAACGCTCGTCTTTCCGTTTTTTTCTTTTAAATCACATCACAAAAATTTCAGTTTTTGTTCAGATTGCATTTAGAGGGTCTTCTATAGATTAGCGTTTTTGTTTTCTTCACTTTCTATGTAATGAAGGTTGCGAACAAGATTTAAATGGAAGCCGATATCTCAGTAACGATTGTTAGCAGGACAACACAGTTAGCATGCAAATAATCCTTATTTACTGCGATACACATCCCTTGAATTTTATAGCACGCCGCCTATTTGTTAATTTTTAAGATCGAAGTAAACCTGAACAATATTTTGCGCAGTTTGGCTTTTCTCGCTTGTGGGTTTTGGTGCGAGGCAGTCGAACGAGATGCGAAGTTTTGACGCGATCAGTGAATCCGTTTGAATCCGTTCTTGTAAAATTTTGTTGGGTATATGTAATTAATTGTACATCTAAATTCATTATCTATATTTAACACTTACTACTATTCAAAATTCCGCTAATTAAATTGCTCGGATCGTATCGTACTACTAGTAAATTATCTTCCACTGTCCGAGCTACATTTCCATTTACCGTTACGATTGACGTAGTGCGCGCTGCACGAAATTTATATCATTCATATTAAATCGCTTTAAAAATTACTTATAAATAAAACTATTATGCAATATTTTTCTACAGTCACATTAAATAAAATATGACGATTGTTTACGTGCATATCCCGTTATCGTGTTAATATTCGTTACTGAGATATCCGCTTCCATGAAAATCTTGTTCGCATCCTTTATTACACGAAAACTGAAGAAAACAAAAACGCTAATCTATAGACGAGGCTCTAAATGCAATCTAAACAAAAATTAAAAGTTTTGTGGCAAGCAGTTTACGAGGAAAAAAATTGGAAAGGCAAGCGTTAATTTATTAGTGCAAAAATCGTAGCGTACCCTTTCTCATTTCTCTCTGGTCATCTTTACACCGAGAGGCAAAAACAGTCATATAACTTATGTACAAATGATTTAGGAGTATGACACACCTTATGTCAATTTTGTCTGCTCAGTAGTTTTAGAGTTATGCGCCTTCAAACAAGTCAATATTATCGAAACGAGAGATGGTAGGGCGATTCTCTCGTGCGGGGTCACATATGTACCTACTCACCACTTGGCTGATAACCGGCCGGCTTGAAGTTACTGAAACCGCCGCTCTCTGCTGATTAGTCATTACAAATCAATAACAAAACAACAGAGTCAAACAAAAATACTAATGCTTAAAATGAAAATGACCTAATTTTGCATAATTCATGCAAAATTCACAGATACCCTGTAGTCATATTTGAGTCGCATGTTGTATAATTACGTTACTTCCTGCCAGGGAGTATTAAAGCAATATCAACATTTTAAAACCTAAAGCGGTTTAAAATCGAGGATACAACATAGTCGCCAATAAATATACCCCACAGGTGTATTTTTTGCGTGCTTTGCAGTCACGCGAGTTCATCGTTTATTCCGCTTGTGTCGGGTAAATGAAGATCCGAGATATGGTCGGCTTTTGCAAGTAAAAACAAAATGTCAATCTTTTAGATTCATTTCACTGATGTTATATGGCTTCCGGTATAACACATTTCACGTGTTATTGTATAATGTTCATATAAAATAATTATCAATTAATAAACTAACCAAATTATACATCAAATATTACAAGAATACAAATGAGTAGAAAATTCTAGAATATGAATGATGAAGCGATACTCAACTTTTTATTTCAATAGCATATTGAATGCTATACAACCACCTATACAACATTTATGAAATTATCCCAAAAAATGCCATTAGGTGGCCCGCCAGATCACTCGACGTAAGCCCATGGATTTCTTTTAATGGGTCTTTATGAAAGCTAACATGTATCATAGGAACTATGATACAATGCAGAACCTTAATAAGAACCTTTCATCCTTAATAATATCTGATGGTATGGAGACCTTTATATCAACTTAAGGGAGTAGTGGAGAGGGCTTTTAAGGATACCTAATAGAACTAAAATAATACAGTCTAATAATAATAAATAATACAGTTTAATAGAACTAATAATAATACAGTTTAGAACTAAAATACCGACCAGTTCTTAATTCACAATAATAAAGTATTTCCGTTAAATGATAATGCTATTTTTGCAAAATTAAGTAAGTTGTGAAAATATCAACTTGTTAATTTTTACGTAAAATGTTGTAAAAATTCTATTATATCAGAAACCTGTTAACATGCGGTTGTAATCGGTTGTAAGGTGTTAGCAATCTCAATATTCTATTTAAATATGTAAATATTAAATGGAACCACACATAGTCGACCGTTTTTTGTTCTAAACAAGAATTAACAATTACCGTAAAGGCCTTAATTGCCTTCTCCACTGCAGTCTGAAGTAGTGATGTAAAAAAGTACATATTCGTTACTTTGTAGTACGTATACCCGTTACTTTTACTATCGGTACTGGTTACGCGTGTTCTACCGGTAATGCACTCGGCTTTGCACTACATACCACCGATACTACCCTATAATAACAACTAAACGTCAACTTTCCGCTATGCAACCAAGCATACCCCGTCATCTCTTTGTTTACTTGCCAGATAGGAACTTTCGAACAAAATATTCCGGGTATTACTCTTTAACAGAAATAATCCTTCTTTAGTGTGTTTCTTGTAAACTTGATACATTGAAAAATATAAACTTATGTATACTGAACCGTCGTTTAACAAACGGTTATGTTTAAAATTGAATATCTCGGTTATTATTGAAACCAGAAGTTTCATGATTGGTGGTCCAAAACTAGAAACATAACCTAATAAGACGATGTTTAGTTCATTATGATATCTTATACAGGTTGTTCAAAATTTACAACACAATAATTGAATTTTCTAACGTAAAAAACTTATTTTTCTTCAAATGGAAGCCTGTATACCGATACGCAGTTCTATAGGAAATCTTATTCCCTATCTATCAATATTAGGGTTCCCTATATCTATCTCTAATAGTTTTTGAGATATTGTCAGTATAAAAGAATGCAAGCTAAATACAAAACGATTTTTTCTTCATTCATTGAGAATTTTGGAAAAGCAGGAAAACAGAAAAATATTGTAAAAGGTTTGTTAAAACTAAATAAACATATTTGGGATATCTAACTAAAATTAAAAAAAAAATATTGAAAAGGTTTGTTAAAACTAAAATAACATATTTGGGATATCAAAGTTAAATTAAAACTTAATTATTTTGTTCGAAATGCTGCCCGTTCTGCTCCAAACATTTTAAAACTCTTCGCTGTTCTTCTGTCATCGTCGGTCTTCGGATTTCTTGTTGCTGAAGTCCATTAATGGCGGCTACTACTCTGTTTGTCAATTCTTCTCGAGTATTAACTGCTGTGGACTAGACCTGACTTTTTACATGACCCCATAAATAAAAGTCTAATGGTGTTAAATCTGGTGACCTTGGTGGCCACCGCCAGGGTCCCCTATTTCCGAAACACCTTTCCTCAAACATCTGTTTAAGTTGAATGGATGCCACATGCGAAGAATGTGCCGGTGCATCATCCATTTGATAAAAGCAGTAGCGTAAAATATTGAGGGAACGATTTTCGAAAAAATTGTTCACACATCCTCGCAAAATTTCTAAATATCTATCACTATTTAAATTTTCGTTGTAAATTTCGTATCTATATTTCGTCCCTCATTATTAAAGCAAAAACATTAAAACTAAAATTGTGTTGAAAATTTATAAAAACGATGTTGTGATAATGTTATCAATAATGAAATACTTTATCTGCCAAAATATGCAGGCCTTCTTATACAACCCAGGAGGATTCAAAGTGGATTTAAAGAAAAAGTGACAATATCTCAAAAACTATTAAAGATAGATAAAGGGAATTCTAATATTGATTGATAGGGTATAAGATTTCCTATCGAATGGCGTATCGGTATACAAATAATGTGTTTTGATAGTTAGAAACCAAAAATAAAATAAAAGTTATATCATTCCATTTAAAATAACAAAGTTGATAACGACTTCCGGTGACCGGACGTGACAGTTCACTTAAGAATATTTTAGCTGAAGAGCTCGGATCGACTTAATTCTAATACCAAAATTTCAAGTTTCCAGATCTAGTAGAACATGAGAAACTTCTAATGTACCAGTTCCGCGAGACACCCTGTATATGTGTACTCGGAAGTAAACAATAGTGAGAATACTCAAGTTCAAACAGTACCGGGTACTCAATCGGTACTACTTGTACGAAGTAACGGGTATAAAGTAACTATAAGAAAGTAATGGGTACAAAGTAACGGGTAAAAAGTAACTGTAACAAAGTAACGGATACAAAGTACCTAACGGGTACTAAGTAACGGGTACTGTACCTAATTGTAACGGGTAGGTACAAGTACGCGAAAGTAACGAAACTTTACATCTCTAGTCTGAAGCTCCTGTACAGTATTATATCACAGAAAACTCCATGGGGGTTAAGTCGGGCGATCTGACGAACCACCTAATGGGACCTTCAATGTATTTTGTGATAATTTCATATATGTCTTATACATGGCTGTAAAGCTCTTTCAATATTCTATTTAAATCTGTAAAAATTCAACATGGCGTCCATAAGAAATAAAATAGTATAATATCGCCCAACAAAATATGATGAACAAAAATATTTTTTGATGACAAAAATGGCTTCCGCGAATGCTCTTATGTATGCATACAAACTTTCCACTGTCGATTTGTCGTAATAGCGAAGTTATTCAAGTTATTCAAAAAAATTTACAGTTTTTACTTTTCCGTAAGATCAAGTTGTCAATGCAAGAAAAGTAAAGTCAGTTCTGGAAAGGGTAGACTTGGTGTATTCATTCTGGCGGAGGGCCCACCCTAGAACACTCTGTTAAACAGTTCCGAAGAGGAATGCGACTCCAGCACCTTGGACGACGAAGGTGTCCAGTGCTGCAGTGTACAAAATTCTAGGTGTACAAGCAGAAGACATTCGTCAAGAGGTTTCCAGGATAATTAGGAAAGCTACCCCGCCGAACAGCAGGGTAACAACAGGGGAGATGTACTCTCTGAAGACCATCAATTAAGACAAGTATATCACAGTACTACCTGCGGGAAATGGGAATGCAAAGGTGATATTGAACAAGAAGGACTACAACAGGAAGATGAAGGACCTGTTGGACACAAATACGTACCGCAAAATCGCCAAGGATCCAATAGATAAGATAGGAAGACGAGTCATCATCGAATCAAATCATGATCATGGTATCAGAAATAAACGGTAAATTACTTAATAAATCCGGTTTCACGGTAAGTTACAGAGCATCAGCTAATGTAATAGTATATTGTGTACCAAGCCGAGAAAGCGGTTCTTTTCCGGGCCGAGAGAAGAGCTGCACAAGCGAGCGTAGCCAACCTGGGCACTTCTTGAGGCCCGGAAAACCATTTTCTGGGCGTGGTGACACATAATTTTTTATCCTACACAATAATATCGTAATAAAATCACCCGTTTGTAAAGACTAATCATTGACATATTGCCTTTTGAGAAATAAAAAAAAACATTGACGTTTTAATCGCAAACGTCAAACCGAATGGAAAGCTGTGTTTTGATTGGACAGACCATTCGGTCGTCACCTATAGGGGAAATTATTTTTGCGGCTAGCGCTGAAAAGTATTCATTACAGGCCTGGCTGGGCCTGGCGGGCAAATAGCATCTTTCGTGTCTCCATAGAGACGCAAAACTGACATTTTCGCATCGTGTAGGATAAAAAGGATCTTTTGCCTAACCCAAAGGACACCACTCCTGAAGAACGAAGGTATGTGGGTATGGAACATACTATGTAGGACAGACAGGACGAAGCATCGAATGCAGAGTCAAGGAGCACAGTAGACACCTGTTGCGCAGTGAGGTGTAAATTTAGGTATATAAGGGAGATTTCTTTGGTAGGTTATTAGGGATGGGTGACTTAAAAACCTTGTTAATGAATTTCTGTTTATTTCTAGTTCTTCAGTTGCTTTCCAACGCAATCTATATTTGGCAACGTTTTCAATTTCTATTGTGAAGTTTAAAAATCGATATAAGTATGTAAAAATGCATTTTAGATATAGTACATTTTAAACAAAGTTGATTTAAAATTTTCCATAAAATTCCAAAATTCATTAATATGATAGGGTTGCCATTTGAAAAAAAAATCGACTTTTCTCGAGTATAACTTTTCGAAGAACGCTACCAATATGTCGTTAATAAGTTCCTTCACAACAATTTTGCCAGTCAACCTGTTGCTAATTGTCACAGATAATTTTTATAAATTATTTATTAGATATGTACATCGTACGTAGCTTTTCAGCGAACGATTTGATAAAGACTGTTAGAACCAAATAATAACAGATTTTTTTTGTAATTTGTTTATTTTTCTTAGTAATTTTCAAAAAAATCCTGTAGAAAAATAATATTTCCTGAAAAGCGGGAAATTTTTTAAACTCCTGTCCCGCGAAACGCGGGACAAAATGTGAAAAATCGAGACTGTCCCGCCTCAAGCCGGATAACTGGTCACCTTAACTATAACCCACATAGATTTTCAACAAATGAAAGACATTTCTTTATTAAACAAATTCCTAACTAGGTACTCTTCACCTACCTGCGCTCTTATGCAATGGTTGTCCTCGGGTGACTCAGCGACCAACAGGAGAGTGGCGTGGTTTCGCACGGAAGTTCCTAACAAAAGAGGCGACAAGGCTACGAGTAGTCCAATATTCGCTGTTGAGGAACTCGCATATGGTCAAAAATACCAATATTGTCAATTTTGGTATTAACTCAAAACCCCGTCATGCAATTGTTTTTCTGTACTTGCAGCATAAAGAAGCGACAAAAACAAAACCACCACGTTTTTAATATAACAAAATTTATAGCCTCAACAACAACAAAACTTGTAAAGTGATAACTGTTGACACTTGACACGTGTCGGCTAAATAACCGACACAAACTACAGAAATATTTCTTCCTTAAGAGCAATCACTAGAGGTCTACAAAACAACACTACATTGAAGTATCTATACCGTGGTTAGTATTGTATCAATATTCTCATATTAGCAAAGCTGGGCAAAGTTAATCAGAAAGTTAACTTCGTTAATCGATACTCCGTTAATTTGTTACAAATGTAACGGAAGTTAAAGTTAACCGTTAATCGTTAACTTTTTACACAAAAAATATAGGTTTTGTTGATTGCCAATCTGCCGGTGAGTATGCAACCCAAATAACTGCGGATCTTTCGGTTGCGTAAGCTAAAATTACCTTAGGAATTTTTCAAACTAATAGTGGTAGTGATACCGGTAAACTTTTGTATACAGTATAATATCTAAAACAATAATAACAACCAAAATACACTCAGTTTGAAATATCAACAAAATCTAAAAAATACAAACAAGTGAAATTGTTTAACGACATGCTTTGCCAAAGTAATATTATAGAACATAATATAATATTTGAACCAGGAACCTTTTTCAAATCCAGGTTGTGGCTGTACTTTTTGATTTATTGAAAATTTACATCCCGCCTGTATGTCATCATATTATTAACCTATGATACAAACAAATTTCTAACAATGGCCAAAGTCACCCAATGTAGTGGTTTCTGATCTTCATTTTCGTGCGACCAGGAACCACTGGGAACCATACTGGGAACTGGGAAGTAACTAAAGACATCATAAAAACAACACAATTCCGCCATAGAAAATACTTTGAATTCCGCGCGTGTCGCCCATAGTCGCGCCACATACATGAAAACACAACTAAGTCCGAACTTGCAGAGAATTCCTATAGCTATTTGAAATGTTTACTTATGATATTTTCGATTTAATGGACTTGAATTAACTGATGATGAATGTAGCGAAAGTTAATGAGTCCGTTAATGGTTTTTAAAATTAACTTAAAAGTTAAATCGTGAACGAAAAATTTAACTTCGTTAATTAACGATTAACGGATTAACGCTTTTGTGCCCAGCTTTGCATATTAGTATATTATTACACAAGTTTTATCAGACGTCAATTTGGCGCACGAGTTGTTTTGGGCACGACGAATGTAGTGAGGAGTGCCCAAATGGAAAGAGTGCGCCAATGCGTCTTATAAAACGAGTGCAATATACTATTTTTTCAACTTTGCGTCATTAATTTTATATAAATTTAGAAATTGTGGTTACTATATTGCGCTAAATTAGAATCTAGGGTATTTTGCGGGTACCACGTGGCAGTACTGTAGAGTGTAGTAAACTCTCAACTTCGTAAGGTTGGGATAATATCATGACAAAATCTAATTGTGAAAAATTTTACTCTACTTTAGCCCACAAGTTTTAATATATCCGCGAGGTCGGAACTATGATCACAATGGAGCTTGGGGCAACACTACTGTGATAAAAACTTCCATGACACCCAGTATAAAGGAAACATAACCTAAAAATCATAGTATATAAGATGGTGATATCCAGGCGGGATGCAAATTTTAAATAAATCAAAAATTACAGCCACAACTTGGTAGTGGTGGCTACTTCCTTACCTAGATATGACAATTTTCCCTAACAAATGGCATAGACCTCAGTAGCTCAGATGGGAGAGCATTGTGCTAGAAACGCAAAGGTCCCTGGTTCGAATCCAGGTTGTGGCTGTAATTTCTGATTTATATATATATATATATATATATATAAAATTTGCATCACGCCTGGATATCACCAACTTATATACATTGATTATTTCATCATTACGGTAAGTCCATATATACGGTATGTCCGTATCATTTCTAGTTATAACCTAAAAAGTTAACTTTAAAATAGTGGTTTCATAATTATAATAATCCGAATAGACGTGTTTGGCGGTAACTGATTAGTTACTTCAAAGAATAACTTACTAAAGAATTGTTATAACGGTTATCGTTTAATAGCAGTTTCTACCTAGTACCGCTGGCTTATACAAGTTTAGAGGCACATATAATTGAAACCAAATTCGAATTTCGGTGTAATAATTTACTAGAATAAATTATACTTAGTAAAATTACACGTGATGGAGGTAATACAAATACGTTGCACACAACCAGAACTAAGAAAAAAGTCGGAAGCGACGGACACCAGCGAATACGGTATTGACACGAGCCGAATTTGGTCCAATATGTTACCGAAAACTTATACATTACATACCTAAACTAAGAAATCCTCAACACTTTAATTGTACTATAGCTTCCTACGTGTATATCCAATCCCGCAGCAGTAATTAAAATCCTTCATATCTGCGGTATAGGTTTGATCTTCGCATAATACTTTATTAAAGTAAATGTGGTCCTTGAATTAGATCTGAAAAGGGGATTTGATGTTTAGTTGACAAGAATGATGACGATCACTTACCAGAGTCGCAAAACATCACTGAAAACGTCATGCTGGCGTATTTTGATGAACACAGCAAAACTAAGAAAGCCCCAACCCTTTGGTAATACTATAGCATGCTACACGCATGTTTAAATATGTATAGAATATAGATATTCCACATTTATGCGATTGCAAGCGATTCAAAAAAATGCAATTTGTGGTTGTGTACTTGTGTTGCACCTTTGTCATATGGCATTTGATATCAATGGGAACAATTTTAGAAAAAACTTACTAAGAACGGTGTTACAATTTGTTAATTGTAACACCGAAAACAGTGTTACAATGTGTGCATTGTGAATGCAAAGTAGAAAAATTATATTATACTACTTGTTGTGGTGATTCCATTTTTATGATCTTTTGTTATATTTTTTTCGCGTGTCTGCGAAGATGTCAATAATTACGTAGTGATAGTCATTTTTATTGCAAATCAGTGCAGAAAAACGGGAAAATAAGATTACTACAACACGTTTTAGAGTCTTCAAGCACCTATGTATAAATGACAAAATTTGTATGTAGTAGTGAATCACGGTTGCTTCTTTGAGTAGGTACATAAATCAGATATATTTTATCATGTAGCGTGGACTCCAAATAAAAAAATGCAGCTCATTTAGGACGGAGAGTTTTTGTTAACAAAATAATCAGGGAAAATAAATTAAATATAAGAATAAATAAAACTCTAGGCATAAACAAAATACAATGCTTTTAATTACAATCACATTCATACAATACAATTAGATTTGTACAGGTAGGTTTAGTAACTTAATTTTAAATCTTCATAGTCAACAGAAATAGAAAATAGTTCAACAAATAGGTTAAGATATGTTTCCAGGTTTCAATTAACATTTAACACACAGTAATTTTAATTAACATCGATTTGAAAATCAATATTTACTGACCAGTAACATACAATAACAACAATACCATGTCGTGTGCAATATCACTTTCAAAGTCTATAACCATAAAAAGTTTGGTCCGACACCGCAAACCATTTAAGTTTTACAATAAATTGTCGTTCTATTATTCAGTCTACAAAATCAGTGCTTTTCGTTCAGTACTCATCGGCTAACCCGAAATCAAATCCAAACAAAGTCATAACCATAACACAGATAATTGCTTTAGAATCTGCAACAAGAACAAACATTGACATTTTAATACTTTTATCAAAGCACTTAGTCAAAATGTACTAACCTACATATTGTAATATCCCTGAATTGACCGTTGTTGTAACAGTGTTGACCTGAACATGGTCGACAAATACAAAGGTGGCGTTAAAGCCAAAGCCGTCCAGTCGAGCATTTGATCGGAAGGTAACCCTGAAGAATTTTCTCACAGAGTCCACAATAAAAGGGACAGCCATGTCACCACAGTGTCTCGTGTACCTCTTGTCGATACTCATGTAGTTGGAGAACTCTATATAATCGCTCGCAGACGAGGTCTCACAGCTTCGTAAGAAAACATAAACAGTGTAAAGATATATTCAATTAATTAGTTAATATAAGAGTATATAACAAATAAATGTTGATTTACATTCAAGCACATTTTTAAAATTATACGTAAACAGTCATTTTTCTAAAAGTTCTATCGAATCTAAATGTACTGCAGGCGATCTAAATGGTGTATTAGAGTAATATATTTTCGCATACGTTAACTTCACAACTTATTGTTAAACGTCTTCCATTTTAAAAAGAAACATCACTTAATCTTTCATTAAAAAAAAACGAATGTTTAAAGAAAATTATAAACTTTAGGCTTCCTCCGGGTGTCCATAGGGACAACTTTCTATCAACTTGAAATTTTTTATTTCGAAAAGAAAACGTTTTCTTCGATACACCCTTAATGGACATCGACTCAACAGCATGGAGAGACAAAACAAATGTAAAAAAAGGTGTTAAAAAGGACGTATAGTACGAATTGTCAAAGGATGAAATTGATAGAATTTTTGAAACATAATAAAAGTACGAACATGATAAAAAGAACGGAAAGATAAAAACAAAAAACAAAAGGAAAAAATTTACGAATAAATGAAAAAGGACGAAAAAAACAAAAGGCTCTATACGCTATAGGGAAAACTATTTCATTGACTATTGCGGTGAATAGGTTTGGGGAAACTAAAAATAAAATTCGATAACAAACAAAATGAATGCGGAATAACTGGGATTTCCAATTACGGTTTGTTTACAATTAATATAACCTTCTGAATGTATTTTCACAAACAAAATACCAAACTCTTTAAATTATCAAAACAATCCCTTTTTTTCCGGAACGTAATGAATGGCATCGCAGCGTTCAAACGTTGTGATGTGACAACGTGTGTTAATTCGATAACCATGACAACCTTACTGATCGCGGCACTTTGGCGTTAAGGAGGATTCACAGCAGGTCACAGTGTATCCGACATCCGATGTACGAATCGGACAAATTTCTTCGTACGTTGGAAAACCAGTTCACAGTACATACGAATTGTCGGACGTTTTAGTAATAAATTTAGTGAAATTTAGTAAATTTATGGTAGTTGTGGCAGTTGGTAGGGCCGTACATAGTTGTATATTGGTAAACGTAGTCCACCTAACGGCATCCTAACCAATAAAACATAACTAATAGGTGTGTTCTGCCACTTTACGCGTTTGACCTCAGCAGACGGCAGCAACAACATGAACACGATTGCTTATTGAAACCGCTAGAACTCAGCTTCAAGCGGAAATATATACGTGATTGGATCACACACCACGGGTGCTTAGTCTCGGCGTCGACAGCACAAGCAGCTTTGGCTGGAACCGGCTGAACGCACCCATTGATTCTGGTATTCTGTGGATATTCTATGGTTCTGGTTCTAACCTCGTTTTGGACGGCAGCATTGCACGTACCTATTTAGAATTTTTCTAGAATTTGTTGAATTGTTTCTTTCGACATTCTCAAACAATTAAAATGATTTTCGGGGTCATTCAACCGCAACTCTTGGATTAGGTTATGGTATGCTTCCCGCGTTCTCCATTTTGTTTAAATATCACAACCCAATACCATCGAGTTTGTAACATTTATTTTCTATTAGCTCTTGCTGGGACTCGAAGCAAAAGCGCCAACAAAAGAATATTATTCATCTGCCTTCGATAATTATCCATAATTGGATCTACGAATGCTCAATAAACGTAAACGTCAAAACAATTATTGAGTGAGGTTAGGTGATCACGTATCACGTGACTCCGACATCGGAAAAAGTTCAAATAAATTTAACTCTGTCCGACGTCGGATGAAGTTGAGTTCTTGTCGTACCGATACGCAGATTTACGCGCGAAAATCATTTCAAAGGATCCAGCCAATAGAAACGTTTTCGTATCGTCGGATATCGGACGTCGGATGGCTTGTGCATTCGCCTTAAGAATACGTTTTGTGACGTCTTGTCCAGATTTCTTTAACTATGGATACTGTTTTGCAAATTTATATACAGGGGATATGTATACCAAAAAAAACAACGGTATATTAGGTGAATAATGGGTGAATACTACAAGAAGCTTGTGCGTAGGCAAAGTTAATAGTTTCCGGGATATTCAATTAAAAAAGCGACAACTGTGACAGCATGCAATTTTTCTCGGCTAGTAGCAGAAAACTATTCAAGTATACTAGAATCTTACAAGGATTGTTCAATCCCTATTGTCCTGTTAACAGCGCTATGACGTCACAGCGGTCATTGTCAAATTGTCGGGACACGAAATACCGATCGGACATTTTCGTGTTGGCGCGTCGGCGTAACGTTTAGACCGTTTAAACCTGTGTTTCTTAACCTTCCCCTACTGTCCTTCTCCCGCTCACGGCAAGCGCATAGGTCTGCTCCGCTCGTAGTGCTCCACGGAGCACCGTTTTTTTTTGACTTGCTTATTTTTCGTCGGTCTATTTCCGCAACTTAGGCCAATCGCCGACGCTGAGGGCAGGCTACACACACCCAGGAATTTTATCGAACGGAAGGAATTCCAACCTCCATAAGAGTTCTTTAACGTGCACGTCGCATCATGACAGCACACGGGGCCACCGGCTTTACTTCCTCATCCGATAGACCGCGGCATGCAAAGGTATTTGTTGCCTGCCTAAAATACCAGGACAGTCGATTTTAGCCCGAGCCGAGATTCGACCCCGGGACTCCAGCGTAGATAGCAGCCGCTCTATCCTATACGCCATCGACCCCCCCCCCCCCTAGGACCGGTTAAGAAACATGTTTATTTGCAATGTCTCAAGCAGACACATTTGACACGTAAAAATGCGGGAATTCTAAACAGACCAATCATTAGCACAATAATATACGTTGTGATTGTCATTACCTGAAACGTCAAAAGCAGACCTAGAAAAACACTTTTGACATTTGACGCTTGAAATGTTTGTATTGCGGTAACCCAGGGCCAGTGAACTGTATATACTACGTATAACTGGAAGGGACCCGCGCTTTATATTGGCTGGTGACGCAGGCGCAAGCAAAAGAGATTGAGCGATGACGTGGGCTATGTGTCACTGTCTTACTACCGTAGGCAGATAGCGGAAGACAGTAGTGTTTCGCTTTTTTATTTTATTCCAGGTGAACCCATTTTCCTAGAAACCTGAAAATGGTCTCATAGTAAACCTAAAACTTTGTATTTTTACCTGAAATTCTAAAAATTTGTTCACAAATGCTTTTGACCTATTTACAACGATTTTTTAACTGGGGTGCGGACGCCTTCATAAAAAGAAACGCAATAACCTGACGAGATATGCAGCTTTTGAAAACGCCTATTCGCTACCATAAACAAACAAAAGTTATCAATATAACCCTAAGTTTCAACTGTCTTTTTCTCGATTTTTTAATGTAACGAAAAGTTTTGTGAATTAACTTTACGACAATTAACAGATCTATCAATATCAGTACAAAAAATATGGGATTGCCATTTCGAAAGTGCCAATGACGTCATACGTCGAAAACAATTGAAAGTCGGAAATTTAATTTGGTGTAAATACGTATATTTTGATAATTGAAAATTGACGAAATTTTTCAAATAACAAACCGTTTCAGACATTGTGTCATGTTTCCTTACTTTACGCGCTCAGTAAATACAAATTTTCAAATGTGAAAAATACTTTATAAGTATTAATATTATCGAATAAATATAATCAGCATCATGTGGACTACTTTTAATGTCAGAATGCGTTTCCTTAATTCAGTAATACAAAGAGCATTTAGTTATTGGACTGCAAATGTTTCCAATTAAGGAATAACTACGAATATATAATTTGAGACTACCATCGCGAGCATAAAAAATCTGATGTGGCCAGGCACATGACTTTATCATACTATATATAAAATTAATAGTTTAGCTGCATGAGACTCTATTTGATCGAGATCGGCCATGCCTGCATTAAAATAAAACTACTAGAACTAGACAGATATCTCGATTAAAGCTGCGTTCGGATATTGTACTCCGTTGACACCGGGTACGCAGTCCAAATGACACTTAAGGCAAATGCACAGGCCATCCGACGTCCGATATCCGACGATACGAAAACGTTCCTATTGGCTGGATCATTTGAACTGATTTGCGCGCGTAAATCTGCGTATCGGTACGACAAGAACTCAACTTCATCCGACGTCGGATAGAGTTAAATTTATTTTAACTTTTTCCGATGTCGGAGTCACGTGATACGTGATCACCTAACCTCACTCAATAATTGTTTTGACGTTTACGGTTATTGAGCATTCGTAGATCCAATTATGGATAATTATCGAAGGCAGATGAATAATATTCGTTTGTTGGCGCTTTTGCTTCGAGTCCGAGCAAAAGCTAATAGAAAATAAATGTTACAAACTCGATGGTATTGGGTTATGATATTTTAAAAAAAAAAAGGAGAAAGCAGGAAGCATACCATAACCTAATCCAAGAATTGCGGTTGAATGACCCCGAAAATCGTTTTCATTATTGGAGAATGTCGAAAGCAACAATTCAACAAATTCAAAAAAAATTCTACACAGATAGAAATTTTTGTTTAACTCAAATAACTGCGTGTTTGAATAGAGGCAAAAATATATTTATTTGCTACAAAGAAATTTTATTTGAGTCAAATGTCATTTGTTTAGAGTAAAGTATTATTGTTTTGACCCAAACAAACATTCTTTGTAGCAAATAAATATATTTTTGCCTCTCGCCAAACAAATATTTGTTTGAGTTAAACAAAAATTTCTACCTGTGTAAACACGTGCAATGCTGCGGTCCAAAACGAGGTTAGAACCAGAACCATAGAATACCAGAATCTGTTTGAATCAATGGGTGCGTTCAGCCGGTTCCAGCCAAAGCATCCTGCGCTGTCGACGCCGAGACTAAGCACCCGCGGTGGCTGAACGGTCTGATCCAATCACGTGTATTTCCGCTTGAAGCTGAGTTCTCGCGGTTTCAATAAGCAATCGTGTTCATGTTGTTGCTGCCGTCCGCTGAGCTCAAACGCTTAAAGTGGCAGAACACACCCATTAGTTATGTTTTATTGGTTAGCATGCCGTTGGGTGGACTACGGTTACTATGTACGGCCCTACCAACTGCCACAACTACCACAAATTTACTAAATTTCACTAAATTTATTACTAAAACGTCCAACAATTCGTATGTACTGTGAACTGGTTTTCCAACGTACGAAGAAATTTGTCCGATTCGTATATCGGATGTCGGATGTCGGATGCACTGTGAACTGCTGTGAATCCTCCTTTACGTGTTATTGGCTGTAAAAAGTGTAATGCAATATGCGAACGCAGCTTATATTGACAGAAGTTATTGTCAAAACATTCCTACTGTCATTAGAATCAAAAAATCTGACAAATCCTGGCTACTAGTTTTCATGCAGTACGACCGATCTCGTAGAAATAGAATTTGCTCATGCAGCTAAACTATTGATTGTACCCAAAAATGTCGTTGTGATAAATTATTCAGAATTTCCTTATCTTTAATTTATTATTTAACTATTTCGACGAAATTCCAGAAATGGCGGTTTATTTGCAAAATCTTTCAAAAATGCAAAGACTAAACCTCCAGTTCCTTTGGACCCTCTTCAACAGAAAGCTTTTCAGCTCTAAGTTTGGTTATGAAACTTCTAAATATGAAGTTTCGTCCCGATACCTTTAGTAGTTTCTCCGGAATCGTCGCCACAAAAAACGGGTACACACACACACACACATACACACACACACAGACATTTTTTTGAACCTTGGTCAAAAATGTTCAGGGGGCCCAAAAAGACATATTTCCGCTAAAATCTCAAAAAATTTTTTTGCCACGATTACAATACTTTACATACTGCGTATGATAAAGTAAAAACGGGGACAGCAAAGTGAAATTAGGCACTTATATTCTCAACAATTTTAGTTGTGTAACATTTACTTTGACAGGTTAACAAATACCTATGACGTCTAAACTCTGACAGTATTTGTCAACCTACAAATTTGTTCCGGTTTCATCAATTTTATTCTTCGCGGTATTCTTGCTGACACTTAATTCAGTAGCAATTTCTCGAACGCATTCCATCATGTAGTCGAGTTTGCCTTCTGAAATTCATTCAATTGTGTCATTTTTATTTCGTACGTCAAAATTCACGATGACATTAATGTGACATGAAAACCTACTGACATGACATTACGAAGCCCAGTTTCATTAGTGCAAATTTTAGTGTCCCTGTTTTTTATGCTCGCGATAGCACCTAGTCAGTAAATTTTAATTAGGCGGAATATATGAATAAAATATAACTTTTATTAAATCTGTGATGATTATCTCATGTATTTAAGACTCTGTAAGAGGTAAGAGTTGATTAATTTGTTCCAATTAAATTGAAAAAGATATTACAAATAAAAAAGTTTAATTCAAACCACATACGGTCATAGTACCGTATGAGATATAAAGAGATGGCTAGCCCACATCACTGCGAGTTGCATACCAAATGCATTTGTAACACTTATTGATCATTACGGGTCCTTTCCAGTTATACGTAGTATATACAATCAACTTAAGAAGCGAATGATAAATAATCCAGGTGGGGATAATTTTTTGGAAAAACACCTCCGCCTGGATTTGAACCAGGAACCCTCCAATTTCCGGTTGACAGCTCTCCCATTTGAGCTACAGAGGCAGTGGAGCCTGGTTCAAATCCAGGCGGAGGAGTCTTTTCCAAAAAATTTATCCTCATCTGGATTATTTATCATTCGCTTCTTAAGTTGATTCTACATTACTGACGAGTTTACGTAATAAACATTTTCCCTTGAAGTAGTATATACAGTTCACTGCCCAGGGCATGATGACGTGCATACGGTCATTGTCAAAACCCTAAAAACGGCCATTGAGCGGTCATTGTAAGATTCTAGTATTCTTGGAAACTAATCTCTTGAAAACTTAACAGGATGTTGTCAGTTGGTAAGGGTGGACCTTAATCGTCTTGCTAACTTTAAGGGAAGTATTACTTACGGGCGATTTCCTTCGACATCAAAGTCACTAAATCTAAGGTGAACCCGCTCATTCTCGTTCCCATAGAAAAAGTAATGGCACTCAGTGTCACGAGGGTATAATCCTGGATAGTTAGGACTGTGAAAATATCCACTCGTGGACTCATTTCGACTAAACACGAAGGCACATGGGTAATCCGGTATTTGAACACCAGAAGTTATTCCATAATCTGCAATAGAATATCTTGAATTCATGCATCTACACAGTCTTTCTAGCGACTTACTTTCAGTAAAAGTATAAACTGCTCTAAATCCTCTGGCGCTATGACCGCCGAACATACTCTTCAGCTGTATTAACATTCTAGGGCCATTTGACATGATTGACTTGGGTAGGACAGACCCACACGATGTCTGAATAATTTCAGTTTTGCCGTCCACGTGGACGTACGCAATCACAGAATCCTGATTGATGCAATCTCTGGGAAACAAAAATAGTTGTTACATCTGCACTAGACTCATCGACAAAAGAGATGTCGACCACTAAATATGTCCTATTTAGTCACATTAAACAAGACATTAAACGCAATTTTTTACCAATTTTTAATATTTTTTTTTGACAAATTGCACGGTGGTGGCAAGCGATGACAAAAATAAAAAAAAATCATGGTAATTTTTTGAACAATTTTCATATGGAGGGACTAATACATAGTCCAAACTACACCAAGACATAAATATAAATCCCACAGGATCCACCGTATTAGTACAATTAACCATTGAAGTGCGTATACCGTTCACGGGATCGCGTCATAAATTACGGTCAGTACTGCAGTGTGATTTGTTAATTTTTTATTATTCAGAAATCGATTATTGTACCATCGACCTTTAAATACAAGGTCTTTAGAATATTTATTGCCAAGTAACGTAAGTAAAGTATATGTATATATAACTATGCGTATAGTTTATTTTGTAGATTTTGTTGAAAATTGGTAACCACAATCACGCAGTCGTGGGATCAAAATTACTCAGAAGGCGGGACGAACAGGGAGCTAATTCTTTTATGTGTTAATAAACAAAGCTTTAGACTAATCAAAACCATCAAAGTTACATGTGCGAGCAAATGCGAGCTATTTCAAAAATCTCGCCAAAGTTAAAGTAAAAGCAAAAAATATGTTAAATTACAATGTGTTTTAGTAGACATTTACAAGTTAGAATTATGTTTAAATCCAAATAAAAATAAAAGCTTGGATTTCCATTATTTACACGTGAAATTGTAATAAATACTCGATAGACACTGTTTTTCGTGTAAGGTTTTATTTATACTAGTTAGAGTGACTAGTTTCGCTTACACATCATCAGACTCTCGTGTCAAAAAGATAAAATAAAACTGTAGGTATACACTCACACATGTTAAAACTGACAAACACTATAAAATTGTTGTAAATATAAAATAATAATTTAGTAGTAAATATTGGGTAACATGATAAATCACGATAAAGTGTGGAGATCAAAAATTTTCTATTTTTCTATTCATGTGACGATCGGTTTCGATACAATATGTATCATCTTCGGGTCAGGCTACAAAATTACAGAGATAAACAATATAAATAACAAATTACAATCACACAAATTACATTGCAATCATTAAGAACGTACTAACAAATAAACATGTTGTTGAATGAGTCCATAATTCTCAAAGGTGTGTAATATAGGTGTTGGAAATAAAAACCTCTTTGATCCTTTGATTGATAATTATTTTAATAGGTACCGGTTTCAATCAGCTAAGTGATCATCATCAGCCTAAATGGTCAATTTGTGAAAAATAATAAAAAGCGAAGAGCAGCGACAAATCAACATGCGTCTCGTTTGGAGAGTGAACGGACATGACGATGTAACAAATAAACAATTTCTAATAAAGATTTAACATGTGTGAGTGTATACCTACAGTTTTATTTTATCTTTTTGACACGAGAGTCTGATGATTCGTAAGCGAAATTGCAAGTCACTCTTAAGTATAAACAAAACCTTACACGAAAAACAGTGTCTATCGAGTATTTATTACAATTTCACGTGTAAATAATGGAAATCCAAGCTTTTATTTTTATTTGGATTTAAACATAATTCTAACTTGTAAATGTCTACTAAAACACATTGTAATTTAACATATTTTTTGCTTTTACTTTAACTTTGGCGAGATTTTTGAAATAGCTCGCATTTGCACGCACATGTAACTTTGATGGTTTTGATTAGTCTAAAGCTTTGTTTATTAACACATAAAAGAATTAGCTCCCTGTTCGTCCCGCCTTCTGAGTAATTTTGATCCCACGACTGCGTGATTGTGGTTACCAATTTTCAACAAAGTCTACAAAATAAACTATACGCATAGTTATATACATATACTTTACTTACGTTACTTTAAGGTACATAATATGTACATCTTAGACTTGACTTTTCTTGCAGGTTTACCTTTGTTGTTTTACGGAACAAACCGAAAACGGCAATTTCTTGCTGCTGTAATTGATATTAATTAAGTGTACAATCTAAGTTAATTATTTTATTAAAAAGTAAATCTCATCAACAAAATAGATTATTTGGCAAACTATACTGTATACTCTGTATACAGGGTGTCAGTTTTTTTAACTACATGTATGTCGTTTATTTGAATAGTAAAAAAAAATGGATTTTCTTTTTATTTTTTTTTAAATAAACTTCACAATATCTATAAGTTATGACGACTAAATACAGTAGAGCGTCGATAATCCGAACTGATTGGGACCGAAGGTGGTTCGGATTATCAAATTGTCCGAATTATCAAATATTACAGCTTAATAGTAGAAAATATGACTATTAGATATAAGATATAAAACAAACGCAATATTTTTCTGTAAACAGGAATCGACAAAAATTGCTTTCTCCTCGGTTACACAGCGATTGATTTTATTATTATTTCTTTTTGGTTCCGATTAGCGAACGTTCGGATTATCGAGGTTCGAATTATCGACGCTCCACTGTACGTTTATTTTAGTTAAATAGATAATAGAATATTGCTTCTTGTAATTTTTAAGACTGCTGTGACTTTGCTAATAGGACTTTCTCAATATTTTGTTATGGGTAAAGAATAAAAAGATATAATAAAAAGTTGTTCAAAATCAAATTTTAACCCTACAACTGGGTTTTATTTATGGAATGCCTTAGTAGCATTCTTGTACCAGTCCAACTGCATTTTTTAATTCACTAATTATTGAAAACCTGCCTTATTCTCTGACAAATTATACAAGAAATGCCGCAATATTAGTACATTCAAATTAGAAAAAGGAAGGGAAATAAATCCAATACGATTGCTCTTTTGGGATCTGGCGCGGAAAGTGTTGGGGTTCAATATTCTATGGATTCCCCAAAATTTATTAAACAAAATTATTAGCTACTGCATAAAAATAATGGTTATGGAATTCTGCACAAAAAAAAGGTATTTAGTTACCTTTCTATGTATGATTTTTCTTCACGGGATTTTTTTCTGCAAGTTTATACGTTTGTCAACAAGAGTTGGGCAGATTGTTGCTGAATATTTAATAGAAATCCATTATTGACGGAATTTAGTGTAAATACAGCATTATTAACAAAAGAAAATGTTGATATTGGAATATCCCTGGATGATCGAGGCCTGGAAATGGCGTCTGCTGGCATTTATAAGTGTAATAGTACTGAAATAATAAATGTATTATATTATTATATTATATATAGTATGGTTCCTTAACTGCAAATCCCTATCTTGATTTTGATTAATTTTTTACAGATGCTATATAATTGCGAGTTTATGGCGGTTTTGCTGTAAAATGCAAGAAACTGAGAACGTACCCGTTAGGGATGGCTTTTAGGGGTTCCAGCTTCTAATAAATTTAGAGAACGCCATAGACGGCATAGACTATTGAACTGCAACACTTTCCGCGTCGATCCCAAAAGGCCAACTGTATTTCCTTTCATTGTTCATTTTTCGTCTAATTTGAATGTAGTAATAGAATTGAGAAAAGTAAAAATAACAGAAAAAATACATTCTGCATTGATATGTGTATTACAAACATGTTAAAACATGTTTTTCTAATAACTTCTATTTGCTATATCTAAGCCATTGCAACATATCGATCTACCTACTATTCGGCCCTTATTGGCTCTACTCGCGGGGTCGCAGGAGGCTGGGTGTACACTAGGGATGAGTCGTTCGCGAACGAACCGTTCAAAATGAACGGGTCAAATGTGTGAACCGTTCGATCCGGTTCAACCCTGGCAAACTGACCCGTTCAGTAGGAGATCCGGTTCAGTAGTTCGTTCGTTTACGGTGTTTACGCTCTCGGCTCATTTCTGCTGAAAGCATAGACGGCTCAAAGCAGACCGGCGCGGCGCGGCGGCGTCTTTGATGCCCTGTTCATTTGTTTCCAGTGCCGCGTAAAGTACATAATATGTATATATATTATACATATATAAAATATTTTCGTTCGTTTATTTCTGGTTTGATTGATGCATAAAGATTCGTCAACATGTTATGAATCTGCCCGAACCTTTTCTTTGCGTTTTAAAATTGTTGAGATCCGTATATCTGCACTGTATTTGTTTTAAATATTTTTGGGATATTATATTGAATCGGGAGTTGATAATGAAGACCATTAACTTAATAAATATAATTTATTAACAAAATGAAAATTTGAGAATATATAAGGAAAAATATAAAAAGCATAAAAAGCAGAATGAAAGATATGAGATTTTTGCGGTAAAATTGAACGATTTGTTTATTTAACCATACAGAACTTATTGAAAAGTTTTGTATAAATTCCGTAAAATCAGCTTTAGAAAATCGCTAGAAGATCAAAATTATATTTAATTAATTTAAATTATATATATGCAAATACCATTGACTTATTAGCCTTAGTAGCATTTTTATAGGATCTATTTTGTTTTTGTTACTGAATGGACGTAATTTCTATCAGCATAAATTACAAGAAAAACTAAGTTAAATCAGAAAATTCCAGTTCTGACAAAGAAAAACAATATTCGCAGGAGTTAGGCCGTCGCGCGTCGGTATATTCGTAAACTACATAGGGCCGCTGCGATGGTTGAACGAAGATACCAGCAATGCGCGCGTCGTGTGTTTCGTTCTTTTTGAACGGTTCGTTCATTAGATCCGTCTATATAGACGGATCTAGTGAACGAACCGTTCAAAATGAACGGGTCAAATGCCTGAACCGTTTGGAGGTTTGATCCGACTCACCAGTGGCAAAGTGAACGGGTCGCTCGAACGGGTCGGGTCAGCTCAAGGCATAAGATCGATAGACGGTTCAAGTCGGTCACAGGCCAGTTTTTTGCGACGGCCGGCGCTGGCGCGGCGGCGTCTTTGATGCACGTGTATTCGTTTGTATAAAGTATTATAAAAAAATATTTTCGTTCGTTTATTTCTGGTTTGATTGAAGAATGAAGATTTGTCAACATATTATGGCTCTGCCCAAATATTTTCGTTGCCTTTTAAAATTGTTGAGATCCGTATATCTACAGTACACTGTAATTACTTTTAAATATTTTTGGAATATTATAATCGGCAGTAGATAATGTAAACCATTAGTTGCAATAAATATAATTTATTAAACAAAATAAAAGTTTTAAACTATATAAAGTAAAATAAATAGAAACAATAAAAAATAACTAAATATTCAGTCATTGACTCAGCACTGGAACGTTGTAATTTACTAAATAAAAATAATATATGTAATATATAATACACATAATACAACATAATATATATGTTGCCAAACTCCTCTAATCTCAAAAAATATAAAATGCATATAGAAGTATAACTCATAACATTACCTATTGTAAATTGCTATTTAAAAATAGTAATTGTGACACTTTTGTAGAACTTATTCTGTTTCGGCTTTCCGTTAGCGTAAGCCCTGCTGTTGAAAAAATCCGCTCGCATGGCACTGACGTTGCTACAATGCATAGTCGTTCTAAACAAAGTTGATAAAGACGCGGATATAACAATTTGCGATCTCAAAAAATATGAAATGCATATAGAAGTATTATACCGCTCATTTTGAACGGTTCGTTAGATCCGTCTATTAACCTATATGAAATTCGTTCATTTTGAACGGTTTGGTCGCTCGGTCGGTCCATATGAAAGTCGTTCATTTTGAACGGGTCTGATTGAACGGGTCATTTTAGTGAGCCGATAATGACCGAGAATGCCCATCCCTAGTGTACACCTAAATTTGAATTAAGTGTGTACACTAAGAAAATGGTGCGCATGAACTACCTCTGCACCAAAATTCAAACCTATACACTTAAAAATATATGAGATCCACGGGGATTTGTTTCACACGGTATATTATGCATATAACTAGACGGAATAAATATTTTATCTATATTTTTGTTTATGTTTCGAGTTTTTTATATGAAATATAATTAGTTTGTCATATTATATGGCATTTTAAATCATAAAAGTTTCTTTATAAATAAATATTGATTCTTGTCGCAGTTTTGTATATACGCGCCACCACTGTGCATTACATCGTTGTAATAGTTGAAGGTGTGAGTTTCCTAAAAACTATTTACTATTATCTCTTTATAGAATTGTAATATAGGTTGCAAAAAGGTTGTAAAATGTTTGTCAATGTTCTTAAACACAAATATTAAGTGGTTGACTTTTTTTGCGCTGACTGTATATAAGAACTTACTCTCTCACGACGTGTTGTGAAGTACTCAGTTGGAAGTCGATAAATCTTATTCTAAGTCTCTCTTTGCCCTTGCCCTCAAATTCGTAACTACACGACGTTCTAGAGGGGTACGTGTCAGGGTAATGTGGACTAGAGATTGTACCGTTTTTGGTAGAATCGCTATTAAATGATAAATCACAGCTTGAACCTAATCGAAAAAAGAAATTTATTATCATGTAGCATAAGCAAGATGTCCCTCAACTTGTGGGCATAATACCACAAGCATACTAAGAAAAATTGTAAATTACGTTGGCTTAACATACCAGGTAATCAAAAATTAAAAAAGGCAGATGTGTCAGAGTGTGCTGCTATTTTAGCCTGTTAATTGACAAGAAAATACCAGCCCTTAGATTTGTCATATTTGTTACCCTGATATAATCCGTTAAGTGAGAAGACTGCAAGCGCAACAAATCTGACAGATCTATCCGTAAACTACTGAGAAGTTTGTAGGTAGGTGAAAAAGTCCCAGCACGAAAAGTGATTGTTTTATAGGTAGCTAGCAACCTTCAGTGTTTAGACTGATAAAGATAGTAGTAAAATGCTATTTATAACAGTAGTTTAAAAAAGTGCGATTCACATCATAATTATAGTCTGAAATAAATACTTAAATTCTATACCAACTGGACCAACAAACCACCAGTAAGTGCTGTCTGTCGTCACACAGAAGCAGAAATGACATATTTGCATAGTGTGGGATAAAAAAGTAATGTGGTAATTTATTTGGTAATCAACCCGCTAAATTACGATTTTACATCCCTGTAAGAATTTGTTGTCAATATAGGTGCATAGTGTTAAATTTTTTCTTACAAAATCAATGTTGTATTTATAGTTTCCACGATAGACTTAAAAAGCTGATTATAGTTTGCTAAACTACCAACACGCATATAAGTAATGTACTCTTCTCAATGAAGCCAGTATCGCGAAACGGAGACTGCAAAACGGTAAAAAAAGGTGATTTTTTTATAGTTTTGATAAAGATAACTGACTTTGAAAAATTTGGCGTTGCATTGTAAGATATCTTAGAAGCAGAAAATCCTTTTTTTTATTTCTATCAGTGCACCACAATCCAGCGATCATTCACTAATGTTAACATAGTTCCATCTTATTTTACTAGTATAATTTAACCTTTCACAAGAGCGGGACAAGAGCGGGACATCGAAAAAAGAAAATATAGAGATACTAAACATAATAACTGTTTTCTACGATGCATTATAGAAGGCAGTGAAGAAACAGAGATAAGTATTAGAGAAGAACCAACGGATGAGAGCGGTTTGACAGGCTGCGATATGACGGCGGAAGAAATAAGTATTGTAATATCTAAATTAAAGGAAGGGAAGGCTGGAGGCATAGACGGAATAAGGAACGAAGAAATTAAATCAGGAAGATGGCACGTAATAGTAGTACTAAGTGAAATTTTCAACAACTGCCTAAAACGAAAAAATATACCAGAAGACTGGCTAGTAGCAAAACTCGCGCTGCTCTATAAGAAAGGTGATAGACAACAGATAACGAACTACTGACCAATAAGCCTGCTTCCAGTGTTGTACAAGATATTTATGTCAATAATCACGCGTAGAGTAGAACAATACTTACCATCTGCCGAGGACTAAACGGGATTCAAGAAAAACTTTACATTGGCCCCTCAGGGGTACTTCCATGAGGGCAACTCCCCCTAGCTCTCAGGAGGTACAGGCTGGCTGACGACCACCAGGTGCCCGAGTTATTCCCTTCCCAATCTCCCTCCTTACTTTCCCATCATATCCTCCCGGCCCGGCTGTCGTATCGTGGCCAAGGGCTTGCACCGGGATGAACGACGCCGGCTGTGTAGTACTTCGGTACGAGCAGCTGTCATACCATGCACCCTATTGGGTGTGGGGGATCTTGGCTTCACCGCCCGGATCAAGGGGAGACAACCCCATATCAAACCCCAGAGTCAAGGTGGAACTGCTTATGCCGAAGGCTCTCGCTGCTTGCAGTTAGCCACTTGGGTAAAGTGTGGTCCCTAGTAAGTAGGACTTTGGACACCGGCCGCCATCCAATTTCAATAAGGCTTACCAGGGTACAGGAGCGCTGCCCTGGTGGACAACCCTTTCTCCATTACTCGTGGGACTACTTATGGACTACAAACAAAACATATAAGTCGTTATTACGCAAACTCCCAACGAGGGGGATAACCTCGATCCTCAGAATGAGGAACCAATGGAGGCTGGGACTCATCCAACTCCAACACGACCAGTCTCTCCGGAGAGGGAGCGGGAGCTGTTATCGACCCCGCCACCTGTGCCAGGAGATGCTGGAAGCTCAGGTGAGGGCACCATCTCTAAGATGGAGAAGCTCTCACTCGCCAAAAAGAGGCTATCGGGCGCCACTAGAAAGCGGCTGAGCAAGCTACTCAAAAGCGGTCTTGACTACGAGACCGCCAAGAGGATAGCATTTGCGCGACCGACTGCGGCCGGAGGGAGAGAGGAAGTTCAGACGGCCTCGACATCCACTGAAGCCAGGCGAACGAAGGACGGTAAGACGACCTTCGCATCGACTGTAGCTGAAGGGAGGGAGGACGATAAGACACCCTCTTTACCTTCCGGTTCACAGAAGCGTCAGCGCTCAGATGCCAGCACACCGGACCACGGTCTCAAAAGGGCCTGCGTCGGTGCTGCTAAAAATGCGAGGGGCATTCCCCCAAGACCGACAAAGCCGTCTCATGCCGAGGTTGCGGCGGGGATCAGAGTGGGGTTACTCCACAATGAACACCCCGCTACTCAACTGACGGCTGAGCAGCTGAGTCATCTGAAGAGGGGAATTCTTGCGGCGGTGGACAACATCCCGGAAGGAGGACCTCGTGGACCACAATTCCAGGGCTGCACATTCCGACCTGGATGGCTGCTAGTCACCTGCGCTCTCCAGCCAGGTGACGCTTACGTCACATGGCTGGAGAGCGAATTAGCTCGCCTCCATTCAGGTGAAGGTGTCAAGCTGAGGTTAGCGAGAGGAGCTGACCTGCCTAAACCTCATGTGTGTATAGCATACATCCCTGATGATGAAGCCGATAAACGACTCACGCAGGAGGTGGTGCTGGCACGCCTGAGGAAGGTGAACACCGGACTAAGGACCCAAGAGTGGATGGTACTCAACCACGTGGAGTCGGGTCCGGGACGAACATGGACATTCTCCATTGACGATGGCTCCATGACGGCCCTACAAGCGCTCGGTATGAGACCATATTTTGGTCTAGGCCGGGTCTTGTTTAGGTGCCGAGGGACCGCGTCTGAAGAGAAGGCTTCGGCCTCTTCACCACGACTTCCCGGAGGGGATCGGGCTAATCCGACCTCTCAGGGGAGAGTGGTTGGAGAGGGATCGACAGCAAAGCCAGTGACGACTTCCGCCAAGGGGAAACGTCCTGCCAGCGGTAAAATGCCTCCCAAGAAGTCGAGTATGGCGAAGGAGAAGGCACACACCCAAAGGGGACCGACCCAAACCAGGAGAGGAGAGAAACCCCCTGGGAAGGGTAGGGCAAAGACACCTGAAGAGAGGAAATCCTAATGCCTGTCTTCAGGTGCCTGCAAGGTAACTTGCAACATGCCAAGGGGGCATCATTCCTCCTTGGCAAACGGTTCCTGGAGGAGCGGATAGGTCTCGCCCTTATACAGGAGCCGTGGATCACCGGCGCGGGTCACATTGGAGGCCTAGGAAACATCTCCGGCAAGGTAGTATCAGGGATCTCGGATGAGAGACCCAGAGCATGTATCATTGTTAGGAATAATATTAACTATTTTGTGCTTTCAGGATTCTGCACCAGAGACGTTGTAGTCGTCCTGGTAAAGATGCCGGTGGAGGAGGGTGGGCTGCAATTTTTAGCCTGCTCCGCGTACTTCCCGGGGGACAGCACAGAGTACCCACCCCCAGCTGTAGTGCGTGAACTAGTCGCCTACAGTAGGAGGAACAACATCCACCTGGTTGTCGGATGTGACGCAAATGCCCATCATCTTTTGTGGGGCAGCACGAACATCAACCAGCGAGGTGAGTCTTTATTAAATTATATATTAGGGGAGGGGCTAACTGTACTTAATGTTGGCACTGAACCAACCTTTGTTACGAAACACCGTAAAGAGGTATTGGACATTACGTTCTGCACTAACTATCTGAGCACGAAAATATCTGAGTGGAAGGTATCAAGGGAGCCTTCATGCTCGGACCATAGACATATTCTATTTAATATCAAAACCGGCCCCACAAGGGCCGTAGAATACCGTGATCCAAAAAGCACAAGGTGGGACGGGTACATACGCTCGCTAAGTGTTAAGATGGAAGAGGTAATCAACACGATTAGTGATCGTGAGAACATAGAGACGATGGCTGATGATATAACCACATCTATCGTCTCTGCGTATCACGAAAACTGTCCACTTAAGAGGAAGAAGGATAACCGATCTGCCTCTTGGTGGAACAGAGATTTAGAAAATAAAAGGCATGAAGTTCGTAGGTTATGGAATCGAACTACCGAGCCAGGTGGTTGGGAAGCATATAGAACTACTCTAACGATCTACAATAAAGCTATAAGAAGGGCCAAAAGGGAGTCCTGGAGGAGGTTCTGTGAGAGTATAGAAGATACTCCCAGTAGTGCCAGAATTCACAGGATTCTCTCGAGAGAGCCGGGGGCAACGCTGGGTTCGACCAAACGACCCGACGGTGCCTTTACGACCTCCGGAAAAGAGACGCTAGAGATCATGGTCCAGAACCACTTTCCCAACTGCCTGACTCTGACTGACGACAGCCCCTCGACCAGTCAATCTAAGTGGACGATCAAACGCCCTAGCAAGTATGACTGGGAGGTGGCGAAGAAAGTCATTACAGCAACCACAGTAAGATGGGCAGTAAAATCCTTCCAACCCTATAAGGGTCCTGGTGTGGATGGGGTGTTTCCAGTGCTACTACAGAAAGGCCTGGATATACTGACACCTTACTTGATAACATTGTTCAGAGCTAGTCTAGTGTGGAACTACATTCCCTCTAGCTGGTCGGAGGTGAGGGTGGTATTCATACCTAAGATGGGCCGAATAGACCCATCACCTAAATCCTTCAGACCGATAAGCCTGATGTCCTTTATACTGAAGGCCCTAGAAAAGGTCCTGGATGCATACATCCGAGGGGAAAGTCTACGGACCAATCCCCTGCATGTCCACCAGTACGCATATCAAAGGGGAAAATCTACGGAGCCGGTACTTAACAATTTGGTGGGAAAGGTAGCACGATCCCTTGAAGCAAAGAAAACTGCTGTGGCTGCCTTTCTCGACATTAGAAGGTGCCTTTAATGCTGCGTTAACACAGTCCCTCTGTAAAGCTGTAAAGGCCAGGGGCACTGAGACCACGATAGTGGGGTGGATACAAGCTATGCTTGAAGCCAGAATAGTAACAGCTTCGCTATACGATGATGTTGTGAGGGTCAGAACTACGAGGGGATGTCCACAGGGAGGGGTGCTCTCGCCCCTCCTCTGGTCTCTCCTAGTGGATGACCTACTGGCAATTATTGCGGCGCTAGATGTAGAGATACAGGCGTACGCGGATGATGTGGTTATTCTTGTGAGTGGTGATGATGATAGCCTTGTCTCTGACACCCTTCAAGAAGCACTAAACGTCATACAGGGATGGTGTGTGGGGGAACAGCTTGCTGTTAACCCCCTTAAGACACTGATAGTCCCATTCACTAGAAGAAGGAAAGTGGGGCTCATTCCTCCTATCCTGAGCGGTGAAACAATCCAGTTTGTAGATAGTGCTAAATATCTAGGGGTAACCTTGGACAAAGCTCTCAACTGGAATTTCCATGTAGAAACCATCATACGCAGAGCCAGGTTCTCCCTATGGAGCTGCAGTAGGATATGTGGAAAAAACTGGGGTCTTACCCCTAAACGACTATACTGGCTGTACCTGACGGTTGTTAGACCGATGATCACGTACGGCAGTGTCGCTTGGTGGCCGGCAACTCTACGGAGAGCTTCGGTGACCAAACTAGTAAGTTTGCAGAGGATGGCTACACTAGCCGTAACAGGAGCCATGCGAACGACGCCCTCTGTGGCTCTGGAAATGCTGCTGGATCTTCCCCCACTGCATGTGGTGGTGGAGGGTGAGGCCAGAATGGCAACGTACAGATTACTGCACATAGCACAAAATGTGCCGCAAATGGTGGAATTCGAGCCCAATAGACTCACGACGGCGATTGAGTCGGACGAACTACTGGGCATGAGAAGTGATACCATCCCTGCTGAATACAGCTGGGAGACGTCGTTCAACGTCCTACTTCCAAGTAGAGACGACTGGGGAAGGAGGGAAGCCTCCCTGCTCCAGGCCGATTCCTCCTAGTTTACCGATGGCTCCAGTACCAACCTTGGCACCGGTCTAGGAGTCTACGGACGCAAACCAAGAACAGAGATAAGCTGCAATCTTGGCAAATTTGCGACTATACTACAGGCAGAGATAACTGCCATTGATGTCTGCGCCCAGGAAATCTTCAACAGAAACTGGGTGGGCAAATCAATTAAAATCTTCTCCGACAGCCAAGCAGCGTTACGATCGCTGGCGACCAGCAGATACCAATCTCTCGTCGTAAAAAACTGTAGGAGAACATTATCCGGGCTGGGGAAGGCAAACAGAGTTACTCTCGTATGGGTGCCTGGCCACGCTGGCATAAAGGGAAACGAAATGGCCGATTCCCTGGCCAGAGTGGGGGCCAACACAGTACCGGAGGGGCCAGAACCGACTCTCGGAATACCGAGAGACGTGGCAAAACACTCGATTAAGAGATGGATGGTTATGAAATCTTATGAAATCCTTGGATTTCTGGTCAGGATGCCCAGGGATGAGACATTTCAGGGCGGTGACCACATCACCATCCAAAATCAGAACTGAATCCTGGCTGAACTTAAGCAGAATGGACATCAAAACTATGACTGCTGCGTTCACGGGACACTGCCGACTTCGGCATCATCTTCATAAGATAGGACTGACCGATACCGCTGAGTGTCGACTATGCCTGGAGGATGATGAAACAATGGAGCATGTTATTTGCTCCTGCCCAGCCGTGGATGGCATCAGGGTCACGATTTTTGGCACGGCCAAAATCAAACTACAAGACCTGGAGAACCAACCACCCGATAGGATAATCAGGCTCATTAAAGAACTGGACCTGGACGGTGAAGTATAACATTAGCTACTAGTAGTAGTAAGTGAGCCACAATAGACCCCCGCGGTCGCGGTGGATGGCTGGTTGAGCGGCCAACTCACAATCTCTCTAATTCTAATTCTACCACATTGGGCAATATTTTGGTGCTGCAACAATTATTAAAAAAATCAACTGACTATGACTTTTCTATAGTACTACTATTCATAGACTTTGAGAAGGCGTTTGATAGTATAAAATGGAGGCAATATTTCGGGTTTTGGAGAACTCTGGCATGGACAAGACGTACGTTGAAATATTTAAATATATATACAAAAACTCAAAGTTACACATAGAACTAAACGACATAAGCAAATCTATAAAATTAGGAAATAGGTTGAAGCAGGGAGATGTGGCATCTGCTAAGTTGTTCAATTCTATACTGGACACTATGTTCGTCGAAAAAGAGTCAGTCTTACTGAAGCATGCATAGCAGCTAGACGTGCACGTGCTCTCCGAATAAACGTTCAGAATATTGTCGTCACAACTCGCGATATATAAAGTTTTGTTGGCAAATCTGTATATTGCCATTATTTGCTGGTACGTTTGGTAAATAGTTGATAGTTAAAAGTTAGTTACAATGGTTGTTACAAAGAAGCAACTGAACGATTTCGAAGAGGTTATGATTGAACTTTTCAAAAAGGAATCTTTTATCGCAAGCATTGCAAAGGCCGTCTCTACCATCGTAAAGGAAGAATTGCGTGAATTCAGAGAAAAGATCCAAATTCTTGAGCAAAAGGTTGAATCATTGGGGCACGAGGTCGCCCGCGCAAAGTCCGAAAATACCGACACGAAGGCGGACCTGCAGGAAAAACTCGACAGGTTAGAGCAATACACTCGACGAAACAGTATCCGACTATTTGGAATACAAGAGTTTGACAAGGAGGACACTGAGACACTAGTTATAAACACCGTCAAAGAGAAAATGAATATTTCTGTACCATCAACAGCTATTGATCGTTGTCACAGAGTTGGTCCTAGGGAGAAAGGGAAAACCAGACCAATTATTATTAAATTTGTCAGCTACAAGATGAAAGCTACTATCTTTTATAAAAAAAAAATATTGAAAGGATCTGGTATTACAATTGGAGAAGATCTTACATTGCATCGTGTGTCGGAACTGCATCGACTGCAAGTGGAGTACGGTAAAAGGGCGGTGTGGACTCGTGATGGTGCTATTTTTGTGCAAGATGCCGATGGAGCAAAGAAGAAAATGTTAACCTAAGTGTCGGAAAGTTCGCGTTATCATTAGTAAATATAGGTGTGTGCGTGATCGGGGGCGGAATTAATATGTTTTGTTATTCTATTGCTTTTTTTTTGTCAGCGCTACGACTTTGATTGGATTTTTGTTTTGTTTGTTGTTCAGTTCTAGATTATGAACATTGCTTGTGTAAACATTCGTTCATTGTTGCCTTGTTTTGCGGAGTTCCGTCGGTATGTCGTCGACGGTGATTTTGATTTGGTTTTGGTAACTGAAACCTGGTTAGCGGATAGATATGCGGTAGAGTCGTGCACTATAACAGATTATGCATTTTCACATCTCTCTAGGGTCGGAAAGCGGGGTGGTGGTGTGGGTATCTATATTAAAAGTTCATATAAAAGCAAGGACATTTATTTGGAGACATGTGATCATTTGGAGCAATTGTGGATTGCAGTTACAATTAATAAAGTAAGATACAGTTTTGGAGTTATATACAGGCCACCTAGTGGCAGCTTGGCGCAGTTCTTTGAGTGTTTTGAGCAGTCGCTGGCGTCAGTGATACCTCAGTGTGACGAGTTATTTGTTGCGGGAGATATTAATCTAGATTTGCTGCACCCGGAAAATGTAAGTACCAATAGCCTTTTTGATATCTTCGAGTCCTATGGTTTGCGCCAGCTTGTTGATGAGCCTACTCGTATCACTTCTACCTCGGAAACGTTGATAGATGTCGCGGTGTGCTCATGTTCTCGATTCTCGTTTAAGGATTTATATTCTTTGCATGGCCTCACGGACCACGAACTAATACATTGCACTTTAGCTACAGCACCTGCCAAAGTAAAACCTGTTATACGAACATATAGAGATTTTAATGCTTTTGATCTGACAAGATTTAATGAAGAACTAGAGTCATTGCCACTGTCGTTAATTTATCAGATTAACGACATTAATACTAAGGTTAACTATTTTAATAAACTTATAATATCATTGTTCGATAAATATGCCCCGATTAAAACACGTAAATTTACAAAGAAGCCCGCACCGTGGCTCACTCAGCACCTTAGAGACATGATAGGAGTGAGAAATCGATCATATACCAAATACAAAAAAACTAAAGAATTAATTGATTTGGAACAGTATAAAGATTTGAGAAGGTACGTGGCACACGCGATCAGAACAGAGCAGAGGGTATATTTTAATAGGGCAATGAGCGGAGGGAATACTGGTGAAATGTGGCGGACTGTGCGGCGTCTTGGGGTTGCTAAACAAAAAAATTATGCATTGCCTGAGCATCTTGGAAGCGCTGGGGAGATCAATGATTACTTTGTTCGGGTGGCTGGGAGTGTTGGGACTGTAGATCAACAACTTATTGATTTTTATAAGAGTAACAAAAAGTGTAGTTTTGATAATGAATTCAATTTTGAGACGGTTGAAGGGGGCGTTATTGCAGGGCATTTGCTGAGGATGAAATCTAATGCACTAGGCGCAGATGGATTTTCGCTTGTAATGCTGCAGTATTGCTGTCCCTATATTCTCCCTTTCGTCACTCATATTATTAATTACTGCCTCGAAAAATCTGTATTTCCATCTTGTTGGAAAATGGCTATGGTAACTCCATTACCTAAGACGTCGAGTCCATTGACATGCAAGGATTTGAGACCGATTAGCATCTTGCCTACCCTTTCGAAGGTTTTAGAAAAAATTATGGATTTTCAAATTAGGCTATTCATTAATCGTTACAGTGTGTTACCTTCCACACAATCTGGATTTCGTAGGGGTTATGGCTGTGCGACGGGTTTGATGCACATCACGGATGATGTTTTGCGTGCAGCGGAAGATAATAAGATGACTGCACTTGTACTGCTGGATTATTCTAAAGCGTTTGATACTGTGAGCCATCTTATGCTGGATGCAGTTTTAAACTTTAGCGGTTTCAGTTCACATGCTCGTTGTATGATCTCCAATTATTTGGGCGACAGGCGTCAGATGGTTAGAGTTAATGATGTTATATCTGAGCCGCGTGATTTGACCGCTGGGGTGCCGCAGGGATCTGTTCTAGGACCGTTGTTGTTTTGCATATACACCTGTAATTTTGAACGGTGCTTGAAGTTTTCGAAGGCTCATTTTTACGCGGACGATTCTCAAATTTATTTGTCGTTTTCGCCCGATGGGATGACTGCTGCGGGACTGGAACTTGGCGAGGATATTGACGACCTAATTGCAATATCTAATAAACATGGCCTTAAGGTAAATCCGGACAAATCGTTGGCGATGCTCTTTGGCAGGAGGGACGCGCGTCGGGTGTATGCCGGTCGGTTCGGTGTTTGTGTGGGTGGTGAGCGTGTGGCTGTTACCGAGTGCTCTCGTAATCTGGGTCTTCAGATGGATACTGAACTTAGGTTTAGAAAGCATATTGCAGAGAAAACGGGGAGGGCCTTTGCGGCACTAAAGATGATATACGGCATAAGGCATGCACTATCGAGAGACACCAAAATAAGATTGTGTGATACACTTGTACTGAGCCATTTCAATTTTTGTGATACTGTTTACGGTAGTTGTTTGGACCAGGCAAGTGCTAAGCGCACCCAACGCGTTCAGAATGCATGCCTTAGACTGATCTATGGCATAAGGAGAAGGGATCAAGTGTCTCATCTCTTGGGGGAAGTCGGATGGTTGAATATGTTTAATCGGAGAAGGTTTCATGTGATCACATTATTCCATAAGTTATTTATAACAAAAACACCTCCATATTTATATAATAAGGTTAAATTTAGAACCGATGTTCACAATATAAATATTAGAAGCAGAGGGCTTGTCACCCCACCTCTGCATAAAACCACCTTATTTGGGAGATCATTTTCGTATGTCCTTCCTAGGCTTTATAATCCCCTACCGGCTTTTATGAAATCTTTGAATTTGTCATCATTCCGACGAGAGCTCCGGGAACGATTTATGTGTGAGCAGTGTGCATTGGTTCATTGATTATTATATACATTTGGTATTCTTTAGTTTTTAGTGTTATTCTTTAATTTTAGTTAATTTTTCACGGGGTTGAGTGGAAGAGAGGAACACTGTGATTCCTAACTCCGCCTTGTGCACGATTATTATATTTGAATTTATAATTTGGAAATTAATAAAGACATTATTATTATTATTATTATTATTAAGGAATGGGAAACAGGGTGAACGGACAATGGCTGAACAGACTAAAGTTTGCAGATGACATGATACTCATCGGAAAAGACACAACAGAAATAAAAAACAATGTTGAAAATACTAATAGGAAGAAGGAAGGAAATTGGATTGGAGGTGGATAAAGAGAGAACAAAGACAATGTACATCACTTCCAGACGGGAAGAGATAATAATCACAAATGGGAAAGAAATCGAAAGGGTAGAACAGTTCATATACCTGGGACAAAAAATTACAACCAACAACCAAAGAGAAGAGATAGATAACAAGGAGAATGGTAATAGGGTGGCAGATGTTTAACAAAATTAAAAATTTATGGAAATCAAAAATCGAAATGGAAATGAAGAAAAAACTATGGACAATGTGCGTACTTCCTGCCATGATATATGGGTGCGAGACCTGGACACTAACATACAAAATAATTAAAAAAATTAGAGTAACCGCGAGGACATTGCATAGAGTTATGATTGGAATAACAAGGGTGGACAGAAAAACAAAAGAATGGATAAGAGAAGAATCACAGATAGAGAACATCGGCAAAATAATAATCGAACGAAAATGGAATTGGGCCGGACATATTATGAGAGGGAAGGACAACAGATGGACTAGAAGGATTATTGAATGGCACCCAAGGGATAGAAAGAGGAAGAAAGGAAGACCAACTGCCAGCTGGGAGGACGAGTTCAAAAGATGTTGCGGAGGAGTAACCTGGCATAGAGTAACTTGGGACTGAACTAAATGGGCAAGAATGAAGGACATCTACAAAGACGTATGGATATAATACGTCACGGCAAAATCGGATACTGTTAAAATTATTAAAATTATTATAATGTTGGCTCGCACAATATTGTATTAAAATATAAGAATTAAGAAATTTTAATTATTATTATATTGAATATTTCATTATGTTTAAATTCAGTTTAACCTTCTTTTTTTGCCCATACGTTAAACTGTTTGGAGTTTCCCTGTTGTGTCTTTATTGCTGTTCCCTACAGCTAGGTTGGCCGTGCCGTCTGCAAAGGTTGCCACAGATATATTTTCTAATCCTTGGAGTTCGCTGGTGCAGAGCATGGTAAACCTAAACACGGTATGTTGGAGCGCAGATTACTGGCCCACCACTTGCACTCAAGTGATGTTTTCACTTTTTTATACATTAACGCCTTCATTTGAATCGACACTCACATGACGTCATGCGGGAGGAGAACGAGTTTAAGCATACCGTGTCTAGGTTTACAGTGGTGCAGACTGCAGGACTGTCGGTAAAAATGTTTCGACTCCGACTCCAGATAATCTTCGTAGTCCGACTCCGACTACAACTCCGACTCCGAAATTTTGTTTGTTTCCAGCAATTTTTTGGCGACCAAAAATTAAACTGACAAACTAATTGTAAATATCAGAAACACCTGTTGGTAGGACCACAAAGTTATGACCATATTTAAAAAATGACGATTTTTTATTGTTTCTAAATGTCTATGAAAGCATTAGAAATACATTGTTTCTCACACATTTCTGAACTACTTTGTCCTTTTAACCGACTTTCTAACTTTAATAATAATAATAACAAAAGTAATGACAAATCACTGTATAGTACAAAATAAAATTCATTCCAATGGATACAAAATTAAGTGCAAAATAAATTGAAAATAATCTCAACTCGTACTTCTGTTAGTGGCAATGACGTCACAATTCTGGTTGCAACATGTATGACTTGCATACATGGATATTCCTACATTCAACTTAAATAAACGGTCCTATTTCACAATCTCATTAACCATTTAAAATCTCTAGTTAAAATTTCTTTTTTTTAATTCCAGTCGGATCACTTTTTTATCGTCTTTTGAGCATCATTTTGTTTCTCCCGGTATAATAAGATGCATATTTTGTTAAATACAAAGGGATAAGACACGTTTAGTAAATTTGTTCATGTGCCGAAAAAAATAATCAATTTTGGTTAAAGTTTACTTAAGTTATCGAACATTAAACTAGTAACGCTACTAGTAAAATTCCAAAGTTTTACTAATAAAATTGTATCTTTTACAAACATTCAGATATTGGGGCGAATAAAAATAAAAAAGTTGAGAGTTGACACGACTGTGATACCATCACGATGCTTCTTCTGGCACAGCAGCTGTAGAAAGCTGTTTTTTTTTCTTTTTCAAAATTGCAAGGGAAAATCGTTAGCTACTGTTTGCAATATTTAAAGAATTGCTCAGAAGCGCTTTGTGGCCGAACGAATACGAACACATCCTCTTAATTTTCATGAATAAGGAAAACCATACGTGGTCGCTTCACTTTGAAAGCTTACAATTCGTCTAAGTATGCATCAAAGTCCGATTTTTTATTTGTAGATAAAAAGTAAAAGTAATAGACGTAAAAGACCTAATAATATGGTTAGTTAATTGTTTACTATCTATTGAGGCACCGGCCATCTCGAATGACTTTTTCTACAATATTTCAACATGGACTCCGAGTCGGAGTCGATACATTTTTTCCGACTCCGACTCCACTGAAATTTGTCTAAACTCCGAGTCCGACTCCACGGCCCTGGTGCAGAGTAGTTAATTGACAGAGCATACATCCCTCGGTCAAGTAACATTTTAATATTTGTGCATACTGTTTGGGAAATATACTTTGTAGGAAGCGACATCTAGGAATTTTTTTTGCTTTAACGTTTTCGCGATGGTGTTAGTTATTCGGTGTACCTGGTCAATAGTCGAGTGATTGTTCCGAAACTGATGGCCTGGAACAAGCCTTTTGCTCTGTATTATTAGCTTCAGGATATGCAATTTTTTCTTTTACCATAAAACCCCAATAAAGTAACAGTTATTTAACGTAAAAACCGTTTTTAGATCTTCCGTCGAGTTACAGTTTCTTTACAAAGACGACTCTATTCACATGTGCGTGTTGCATATGTGCATTTTGTTAGTTCATTGTAGTTTTGTTCAGTTAAAGAATAAAAATTGTTAGCAAATACTGTTTTTACCAACGACCAAGTTCATCTTGAGATTTTTCAGAAACTGTCGTTTTATCCAAGTTTAATACATTCCTTATAAGTATACCATCTATACAGCAAATGAAGTCACTAACGGGTGATCCAAAATGACGAAGGAGTTTGAATTTTCCGCCACAGTTTTGAACGTATTTAGTTTTACTAAGACGGTATGCGTGCAGGATACAGGTTATGCTCACTGTCAGATACCATTGTGGACTCGTCAGTTCCTCTGCAACAATATTTTATCTCTTCGGGATTTAATTTGTTATAAAAACTATATTTATTTTATTTGATTAAAGATATGAGAGATGATTTTTATTAGATATTTAGATAATGGGTTATTTTCATTTGAACAAGGACTAAAAGACTTTCTAAACCCTCATTGTTTCAATTTAATATACCTAATAATAATCAGAGAAAGAATCATAATACAAGAAAGAATACCTACGCCTATGAACAAAAAAAAAGCTGCCATTTGCAACCATTACCAACATCACAACTATTCAATGTGGCGGGAAATTGAACCAGCCCTTCGCCATTTTAGAGCACTCAGTAAAAATCATAAGTTCTTCTTTTTTTACGGACACGGTGTCGGTAGTGCTGTAGGGACGCACACACCAAAACAAAATAAAACACAAAACCAAATCTGGAGCCCTGGTTTGTGTTCATTGTATAAAAATCGATCGCAAAAATCAACTTCTTTTCCATTCACGTTACAGTAAAGACGAAATGAAATGTTCATTTCTTCAAACTTCAAAGAAGCTACGATTTTGAGTACATCTTTTACTTGCGCATTACAATTACTGGACTATATTATCCTATTTTAAGTTTTGTCTCCATAATAATGTTGATAGTGATAAATTGTATTTTGTGTTGTATATGAACTTCCCTCCTCGCAACAGATACTCCCAAATATCCGACCGCAGAAAATTTTTGACCCTTTACATGGGGTTGTCAAAATTCAATTTCAAACTTATCAGCCGGTCATAAAAAAACTCGCGGAGAAAAGCAAGATTTTGTCGTGTAGTATGTGCTGTTGCACCGTCTCGCTAATAATAACCGTACTGAAGTTCATCATCGTGTAACTGGTGCACAAATTCAGCCAAAAAGTTGTTTCTGTACCTTTCTGCGCTGGCGGTGAAATCGATTGTCCCAAATATTCTCCTGCGAGAAACTGCCATCCAACCACCAATTTTCTGAGCATGTAGTGGTGTTTAAATAAAAATGTGCGGGTTATCAGTGCTCCACATTCGCATATTCTGGGAATTGATCTATCCCGAAAGGTAGAACCAAGTTTTGTCAGAAAAAAAAGTTAAGTTCAGCAGATCGTCATTCCTTAAATTATTGACAGACACGAACAATGGCAGTACGCAACGCGTCTGGGGTGGTCTGCGGGCAGAAGAGCTTGGTATAATTGCATCTTATATGGATGCATGTTACCAATCATGTTGTTATAAGTCCATCTTACCAATCGTTTGGCATGTTCCATACGAAAGTCCAATTTCTTGAGTGAGATGTTTTAAAGGTTTTGTAGGGTCTTCTTCCATACGTTGAACTCTTGGTCTACCAGCACCTTTCTTATGAGTCACAGAACCAGTTTCGCGAAACACTTCAAGATAATTTGTAAGGCAAGCATAAAAATTGTCCGGTAAAATTGCAACGGCTGGGAAGTGCTCTCGAAAATTGTCCTAACACAAACGTTGGCTGTTCCATTAACTAACACACCCGTTCGAAAATAGGCTTCAATCATGTAAATTTTGTGCTGTGTGGTGAGAGCCATAATTCCAAAACTGCGTAGGATTAGAAAACTTCAGCACAATGACTTGACAGATTTTGACACTCAAAAAGTAATTGACATAAACGTACGATGGGAGCTGCGACAATCATTTTAAAATCCATGTCCACCCTTGACCAAGGTAATTTTTGATATCTCGGTATAACAAATAACGTCCCTTGTCACCTACCCGAAGTTATGTCAATTTAGAAAACATCAGGCAATATCTGACGTTAGTATAACAAAGCTTTCAATTTAAAAATAACACTTTGACCTTTAAATGACTTTGACAATATCAATCACTCCTAGTTAAAGTCAAACACAATTTATTTTAAAAAAATTTCGCTGGTATGTCATATTTCAATGAGCAGGTGCCACATCAGCGGCACCTTGGCGTATATTACACTTGCTATAATAAGTAGGTACTATCGCGCTCTTATTATAACAGCTTAATAATTAACGTATTATTTTATGTAGGTATATTATAGAACTTACGTGTTTCACTAACACTCGGGCCCATAATTTTCATCTTTCCATCTCCTTGGTCAACATCTGAAACTCAGCAGACATAATCACGCTTGGGGTGGCGTCTGACGACTAATTACCAACAAAATTCTCATCAACAGGTTGAAATTGATAGCGCGCCTTGAAGCCGTGTCCAGGCCAGTCAGAATTTGCTACAAACTCAACGAAGAGATTAGGACCCGTCGACAATATCTCGATTTCGGTTGCCTCATTACAGAGGACCTTTATAGAAGGTTCGTTCGCCGACAATCCATCGTAGATCTTAATAATATCTGCACGGTTTAAACAGCTGAAACCAGTAGAAGAAATGGAATGGTAAAAACAAACAAGAAAACAATAAAATTTACCTGATATCGCCTTTCTGAAGAGAGATCTCCTCGAAAACCAATTGGACCCGTTCTTTGTTTCTGGTTAATGGATTAAGTTAATAAACATTCAAAAATGACCAGTAGGCATTTTCACTTTAAGCTTGTGATTACTTAAATTTATTTATAATGTCATCATCCAAAATTTTTCAGTTTTGTTATTGAAGTAGAGTCAGTCGTATATTATGCAAAAAGCATGTGCATTCAACATTGACAAATAAAAACATCGATAATGAATAAGAACAACTCGAATCATAACTGTGAATCTTATTCATGATACATGTACAACACAACGACTAGGATAACACCCCTGATGGAAATAAGGAGAGTAAAAGAAAACAATTACCCCAAGGAGTTAGGAAATTATTTAAAGCAGACTTAATCGACGTAAAACTACAATTTATTCCCAAGACAGTAGATTTTTGCACAACAGTACTTCTTTGTATGTGAAAAATATCTACAAATATCTCCCGGAATATGAAAATCGAACTGACATCTCTGCTTTAGATTGTATTAATCCCTGTGTTTGAGTACTCATAACTAATGATAGGCGAAAGCATAATGGCCTGTGCAGGTGTCTACAGCAGAAGCGATACGATCGCCAAAGTGTTTCGTCACTGGCAATCATATGCATAGAAAGTATATACAAACTATATGGATCGAAACTAATAAAATTTGTATCTCCGTCTCACATTGTTGGATCCGAGGGTATACATTGGCGCTATAAGGTAAAGGCAGTATAATCCAGTAACACGTTAGACCAGGCAATAGTGCAAAAATGACTGAGTTGTGACAAAAATAGTATCAGGAAGCCCACGGTCCCAGGTCACGTGGAACAGTCCGTAGATGTATTGTGATGTGTTTTCGACTCGCAAATATCATTACTTAATTTGTTATAATCAAAGAACCCAAAAAAATCGTGTTTATTTTCGCTTTTCGATGGTAAAAGCTTGATGCTTTTAATAGATGGATTGTAGAGAATGAAAAGACAAAAAAATGTGGTCTACACGGACTCGATCGGATTAATACTCGGAAAAACCGGAAAAATCAGGGTTCTTTCAAAAATTCTCAACTCCGCTATTTTCAAAGCTGCACACCCCAGGCGTTGTCCAATTATTAGTTTTTGCACATTTGCGATTTGAATTTTTTAGGCAATATATTTCGGCGAGTCTGGATGCGTCAGAGGTGGTCACATGTTAATTTTTGAACGGATTTAGAAAGTAAAAGTATTGTGAACGGAAACGGCCGCGCGCTCGAAAGCGGTCAGGTAGTATTAGTATTAGTATTAGTATTAGTATTAGTATTAGTATTAGTATTAGTATTAGTATTAGCATTAGCATTAGTATTAGTATTAGTATTAGTATTAGTATTAGTATTAGTATTAGTATTAGTATTGGTATTGGTATTGGTATTGGTATTGGTATTGGTATTGGTATTGGTATTGGTATTGGTATTGGTATTGGTATTGGTATTGGTATTGGTATTGGTATTGGTATTGGTATTGGTATTGGTATTGGTATTGGTATTGGTATTGGTATTGGTATTGGTATTGGTATTGGTATTGGTATTGGTATTGGTATTGGTATTGGTATTGGTATTGGTATTGGTATTGGTATTGGTATTGGTATTGGTATTGGTATTGGTATTGGTATTGGTATTGGTATTGGTATTGGTATTGGTATTGGTATTGGTATTAGTATTAGTATTAGTATTAGTATTAGTGTTAGTATTAGTATTAGTATTAGTATTAGTATTAGTATTAGTATTAGTATTAGTATTAGTATTAGTATTAGTATTAGTATTAGTATTAGTATTAGTATTAGTATTAGTATTAGTATTATTAGTATTATTAGTATTAGTATTAGTATTAGTATTAGTATTAGTATTAGTATTAGTATTAGTATTAGTATTAGTATTAGTATTAGTATTAGTATTAGTATTAGTATTAGCATTAGCATTAGCATTGGCATTGGCATTGGCATTGGCATTGGCATTGGCATTGGCATTGGCATTGGCATTGGCCTTGGCATTGGCCTTGGCATTAGCATTAGCATTAGCATTAGCATTAGTATTAGTATTAGTATTAGTATTAGTATTCTCTGATTTGAACAGGATCCTGGCAGAACTGGGCGACATTAAGAAGCTGGAAAAGCAGAACAGTATTCGATTGGACAAAATAAGTGAGCAGCTATTGGCGAATGATAGAGTGCTGAAGGAGCAAAAAGACATCATTTCGAGCTTGAAAAAAAAGGTGAACACGCTGGTAGATGTGTGCAACGAAAAGGACAAGGAGATAGATATTCTGAAGAGTAGAGTGGATGGTCTGGAAACGAAAATTTACTCTAACTATATTGAAATATGGGAATACCCGGAAGAGGGACAAATTCATGAGACGGACAATACTCTGGACTGTGATACGGAAAATTATATATCGAGCGTACTGAAAAATTACAAAATTGACATCGACGTCGATGCTATAAACAAGGCTTACATAATAAAAAACACTTCTAAGTCATATAAACAAACCATCGTAGAGTTCAACACATACAAAACAAAGACGTCTTGAATACAAAAATTTAAAGAAATTGCGAAGGAATTCCGTGAGAACAGACGGAGATTAAAGGTTAAAGTACTAGAGTATCTTACGAAGTCACAGAAAAACTTTGTGGATGCGAAATTTACCACTGCTGAGGGTATCAGTATTGATATTGTATTGAGTTCTGGCTTGGTTCTCCACTTTCTGGCACTTTATAGACCACCTATATCAAATGAAAACTTGTTCTTATCGGAACTAGAGAATTATATCTTAAGCATAAAAACAGAACGATGGTGGTGTGTGGCGATGTTAACATTAATACTCTACAAAACAACAACGTAACAGAAAAATATCACAATGTTTTGAGTGAGAGAGGGTTTAAAAGCAAAATTACGTCACCTACCAGAGAAGCAATTAGAGATGATGGAATAACCAGGACCTGCATAGACCACATCCTTTATAGGGTAACATATGTCATGAGTTGCGCTGTGCTGACCTGTCGAGTATCAGACCATTACATGATATGCGGTGCAATTAGAGTGAAATCCTCTGGTAGTAAAGATAAGACTAAAGAGAGGGATAAAATAAAATTAAGTTTAACAAATGAAAATGTATTTGCGGAGACTTTAGCGCAGTGCATGTCGGGACATAATATGAATTCTATTGCTTCGGTGGATGAAATCTATGACACTATACGGCAATCATTTCAGACAGCGGAAATGAAGGCAACAATGACCTTAATTAGAAGGAGGAGGGAAACACTATTCAAGCCGTGGGTGAAGGAAAATATTATTAAGATTATGATAGAGAGGGATAAACTATTCCAAAAATTGAAACACTGCAATATTCGTGAGACAAAAATTATGAGGACACAGTATAACAAGCTGCGCAATAGCGTCAACCGGGAACTAAGAAATGCAAAGATGGTGTGGTGAGGAATTGGTTTGAGAGCTACCTGATGGATAGGTCGTTCGCTGTGAGGATCAACCAAGAGAGTGGAAGATCTAGGGATACGGGGAGAGGAGTAGCTCAGGGAAGTATTCTGGGTCCTCTCATCTACCTGATCTACGTCAACGACATGGGGATGTGCTTCGAGAGGTGCAAATACTTCCTTTATGCGGATGACACCCTAATACTATCAGCACATGTTTCTCTGCAATCAGCTATCGACAACCTAAGAGAAGAAATGTATTGTTTTCAAATCTGGTGCCACAACAAGGACCTCAACATAAATGTAAAAAAAACTAAGCTGATGCACTTCAAATCCCCACACATGAAATCCACACTAAATACGGACCTGGTCATCCATGAGCACAAGTGCCTCCATGAAAGCGAGATACTATACAATTGTATATGCACCGACGTGATCGAGAGGGTACACCAGCACAAATACCTGGGGCTATTATTTGATGAAGCATTTCTGTGGACAGACCACGTATCCGCACTTCGACAGAAACTTAGGCACCTGGCAACGAAATTTTACGCTCTAAGAGGAATGATGGACATCAAGACCGTAAGAATGGTTTACTTTGCACTAGTGGAATCCTTACTAAACTACGGCATCACATCTTACGGACAGGCAGCAAAGTACCTTCTCGATAATCTGCAGAGAACTCAAAATACCATAATAAGGAATATGTCCAAGAGTGGTCATGCGGAGAAGGCCGACTTTAAGGAACTGGAAATACTAAATGTAGACAGCCTCTTCAAATACAGAATTTTAATAAAAAATCTGATGTGGCCAGGCACATGACTTTATCATACTATATATAAAATTAATAGTTTAGCTGCATGAGATTCTATTTGATCGAGATCGGCTATGTCTGCATTAAAATAAAACTAGTAGAACTAGACAGATATCTCGATTAAACTGCGTTCGGATAGTGTACTCCGTTGACACCGGGTACACCGTCCAAATGACACTTACGTGTTAGTGAGTGTAAAAACTGTAACGGTGTTCAATATCCGAACGCAGCCTATATTGACAGTAGTATTTTCAAAACATTAGCGTTTGCCACAGCGTTTGCCACTAGCTACTGTCATTAGAATCAAAAAATCTGACATATCCTGGCTACTAGTTTTAAAGCAATACGACCGATCTCGATGAAATAGAATTCGCTCATGCAGCTAAACTATAAATTCTACCAAAAAGTGTCATATACATAAATTATAGAAAATTTCCTCTCCTTTAATTTATTATTTAACTATTTTGACGACATTACACAAATAGCGGCTCATTTACAAAATCTTCGAAAAATGCTAAGAGTAAACCACCAGTTCCTTTGGACCCTTTTCAACAGAAAGCTTATCAGCTCTAAGTTTGGTTATGAAACTTCTAAATATGAAGTTTTGTCCCGATACCTTTAGTAGTTTCTCCGGAATCGTCTCCACAAAAACGGGTACACACACACACACACACACATACACACACACACACACACAGACATTTTTTTGTACCTTGGTCAAAAATGTTCAGGGGACCCAAAAAGACATATTTCCGCTAAAATCTCAAAAAATTTTTTTGGCATGATTACAATACTTTACATACTGCGTATGATAAAGTAAAAATTACAAAAACACGGACTACAGAAGAGAGGCTGAGAGCAACTACCACTTCAGGGAGGAACGTTTGCTGTTAAGAGATAAAACTACAAACAAATATGGCGACAGGATGAGAAGGAACTTAATTCCATCTATGCTGAATTCTCTACCTCCCACTTTGCGACACAACGTCTCTGAAGGAAACTAAGAAATCACTGAGAGACTGGTTTTTGGGATGAAAATTTCTTTTTTAACACAATTTTTGGGACACACATGTCTAGGCTAGCGACTTCGCGCACCAATAAGGGGATTAATTATTTGCACTGACAAGCCCTTAGAGCTTAGTGCTTACTACACTAGATCACGCCCTTGATTGGTTACTATTTTTTCGACATTAGTTCTTTATTGTTACAGCAACGATGTTTGTGCGATGTTTGCATTTACTTAGGTTAAGTGATATTTTCTCCTGGATTATAACTTAGTTCATAGTTACTATTTGTTGTATTGATTTCGTGTTGTACTGTATTGCTCAGAACTATTTTGAAAAAAAAAAATTAGTATTAGTATTAGTATTAGTATTAGTATTAGTATTAGTATTAGTATTAGTATTAGTATTAGTATTAGTATTAGTATTAGTATTAGTATTAGTATTAGTACTAGCATTAGTATTAGTATTAGTATTAGTATTAGTATTAGTATTAGTATTAGTATTAGTATTAGTATTAGTATTAGTATTAGTATTAGTATTAGTATTAGTATTAGTATTAGTATTAGTATTAGTATTAGTATTAGTATTAGTATTTCGGCTGCCCGTCTCTCAAGAAATCAACGTACTCTGGACTTAGAGAAAAAGAGAAGAATGGAGATGCGAAGCGTGCAGACCGAGAAGAACTACTCAGCGAGATAGGAGCGGTTCCTCTGCCTCACAAGTAGGAGACGAAGATGACACCCCAATTAAATCCTCTGATTTAAACAAAATCCTGGCTGAACTGAGTGATATTAAAAGGGTCGAAAAACAAAACAGCATCCGATTGGATAAAATCAGTGAACAAATAGCAGCGAATGATGGAGTGTTGAAAGAACAAAAAGAAATAATCTCAAGTCTGGAAGAAAAGGTAAACTCGCTCGTCAATATTTGCAATGAGGACAGAGAAATAGAGAACTTGAAAAATAGGATAAATAGCATCGAAAAGAAAATCTACGCGGACTATATTGAAATATGGGAATACCCTGGAAATGAGCAACAAACAGAAATAAATCACGATGCTGGAGAGATTCCAATGAACGTTCGAGGAACCACAGACACAGAGGGAAAAGGTCGCGTCGATTTAACACGGGAACAAGATATCGAAAACTATGTAATTGGCGTACTTAAGAATTACAACATTGATGTTAACAGCGAAAATATAAATAGAGCATATACAACAAGAAATAGTAAAAAACATACACACAGATAATAGTAGAGTTGAATAACTACAAAACTAAGACGACCTGCATAAACAAATTCCGCAACTTCAGGAAAACAGCCCATGGTAATAATGACTTCAATACAAAAATAGTGGATTACTTAACTAAGGTTCAGAAAAATCTGCTATGGGAGACAAAAGGACGCGCGAGAGAGGCCAAATGGGATTTTGTGTGGATCCAGAACGGAGATGTATTAACTAGGAAGAAAGAAAAAAGTCAGATTGCAAAAATTAATTCGCAATGGGACCTGCAAATGATTGTGTAGATTCATAATCTTTCGCTGTGTATATTTTCAATTTTTGAGTGCGTGTTACACTGTGGTACGAATTGTGCAAAGATGGAAAAGAAGGAGGTAAGTGGTGGAAAAATGTATCAGTATTATATTGAAGAGGACATAATGAATCGGAAGTGGAAATAATACAAGAGCTAGCGGTATGGACTAATAAGGTAGGAGAATGCTTGTGTTTTTGTTATTTAAATATTCGCTCACTAAAAAAAACTTAGAGACATTTTGTGCGATGATAAAGAATAGTAGTAAGGACTTGGATGTAATTGTGTTGTCCGAGATAAATATAAAGCAAGAAGAGTATGCAGAAGTAAAACAGTTATTTGTGTTAGCAGACTTTCAAGAATTTGCATTTTGTAGAAAGAATATTGGCGGGGGTGGATTGATATTGTATGTAAAAAAAAGGAATTAAATATGAATCAGTTAGCTGTATCGATACGAAATTTACAACGACGGAAGGTATAAGTGTTGATCTCGAGGTAGGCCCTAACAAAACCGTCCATTTTTGGCACTATATAGACCACCCAGTTCAAACGAAAATATGTTCGTATCAGAATTGGAAAATTACATCACCAATACAAAACATAAAACAGTGGTAATATGTGGCGATATCAACATCAACACACTGCAAGGCAATAACATAACCGAAAAATACCAGAATATGTTGAGTGAAATGGGGTTTATAAATAAGATTTCTGTACCTACAAGAGAAGCACTGAGAGAAGATGTCATTACTAAAACCTGCATAGACCACATCCACTATAGAGGAACTTATAAAATGAACTGCGCTGTAGTGACATGTCACTTATCAGACCATTATATGATCTGTGGAGCGATGAAAGTAAAATACCCCTTTGTCACAGACAAAAATAAAATGATTAAAGCCAAATGAAAACGTATTTTCTAAGATATTGGCTCAATGCGTAACTACACACAACATATCATCAATGACATCGGTGGATGAAATATATCATGGTATTCGACAATCCTTCCAGAAAGCAGAATCTGAATCGTCAAGGGAAATAGTTAAGAAGAGACGGGAAACACCATTCAAACCATGGATAAATAGGCAAGTTATTCAAGCACAGAGAATGAGAAGTCAGACCTAAGAAAACAGTACACCATGTTACGGAATTGAGAAAATTAAAGAAAAGGTATTACATAAGTCAGTTGGAAAGACATAAATCAGAGATGAAGCAAACCTGGAAAATTTTGCGCGACTTAACGGGAGGCAGGAAAGTCCAGAAAACCGATATTGTAGAAAAATTCCAGGGGTGTGACAAAGACATAGCTGATAAATTTGCAGAAACTTTCATCCAACAAGTACAGGAAATACAATCACAGTGCGCTGAAACCATACAAGGCGAATATAGCCTGACCAACACAATAAGACCTCCCATGAGATCATTTTTCCTACCAGAGATTGAAGATAGAGAAGTAGTAGATATAGTTATGCATTTAAAAAGTGATAAAGCGCCTGGATGGGACGGCATGAAGGCGGAACATATTAAAAAAAAATATGGAACTACTGATAGCCCCCTTACAAAAGCTTATAAACACCTCTATCAATACGCAGAAATTTCCGAAAGGACTAAGAAAGGCTCTAGTGAAACCAATATATAAGGGTGGCGATGGGACGGATTTCAGAAACTACAGACCCATCTCAATTTTACCATCGTTAGATAAAATTATGGAAAGACACACATAAAAAAATAACAGATTACTTAGAGCACAACAACCTGCTAGATAATAGGCAATTCGGGTTCCGAACGGGAAGATGAACGACAGAGCTATTGGAGGACGTGTCTGACTTTATAAACGACAAATTGGACGGGAGAAAGCATGTGTTGGGAGTATTTGTCGACTTCTCAAAGGCATTCGATAATATCAACAGAGTGAAAATCCTAGACACGTTAGAAAGGGTAGGAATTAGAGGCATGCCGAGAGATTGGTTTGAGAGTTACTTGATGGAGCGATCATTCGCGGTCCAGTGTAACCGAATATGTGGGAGATCCAGAAATACGGGAAAGGGCGTAGCCCAGGGAAGCATCCTGGGTCCCCTCATCTTTTTAATTTATGTGAATGATATCGGAACGTGTTTCAGAAAATGCAACTTTTATCTGTACGCAGATGATACATTAATACTATCAGCAAACATATCTCTACAATCAGCTATCGACAACCTCAGAGCCGAGATGTATCAATTTCAGATATGGTGCCACGACAAAGAACTGAGCATAAATGCTAAGAAAACGAAAATGATGCACTTCAGATCCCCACACCTGAAGTCCACCGTCTCGACAAACTTGTTCATTCACGATCACTCATGCCTCCACGAAAGTTCTATCATCCGTGACTGCGACTATCGAGACCAAGTGGAGAGGGTAGAACAACACAAATATCTGGGCCTTATATTTGATAAGTCGTTTTTGTGCATAGGACATGTGACCGCACTGAAAAAGAAACTGAGGCACCTCGCAACCAGGTTTTACGCGTTAAAAGAAATAATGGACATGAAAACAATAAAAATGATATAGTTTGCGCTTGTCGAATCTTTGTTGAACTACGGTATAACAGCATACGGGCAGGCATCTACGTATTTACTAGATAGATTGCAGAGAACGCAAAACACCATTGTGAGAAATATGTCGAAGGGAGGACATGCAAAACCTGAGGACTTCAGGGATTTGGGGATATTGAACGTGGGGAAAGCCTATTCAAATACAGAATTATCCTGAAAAACTATAAAAATAATGGAGAAAGGTATTTGTTCGAAGAAGCTTCTTGCTTCTTCGATCTTCGTATGACGGAATTGCCCGACAAATACCTTTCTCCTTTATATCTTACCGTCGATTAACCAGCTTTCCTATAAAAATAAAGATTACAGAAGAGTCGTTAACACTAACTACCAACTAAGGGATGAACGGTTATTGCAAAGAGATAGGACGACAAACAAATATGGTGACAGATTAAGAAGAAATCTCATCCCCGCCCTGATAAATTCCCTGCCAACCCAATTACGAAATATGCATTCAATGAGGCATTTAAAGAAGGCACTAAAGGAATGGTTTTTTGATAAATACTGATACTAGCGACCAATATAGAATTGTCAATTGTTTATTTTTCCTAATCACATCATTATCGATTTTAGTTTATTTTTAGCACTGACAAGCTCCTTGAGCTTAGTGTTTGCAACTTTTGCTCAAGCCTATTTTATTTATCTTTTGATGTATGATGATATGATTGGTGACCATGTTTTGAAACTTTAGATAACTATTTTTGTGATTGCAGGAGTAGAACTTAGTTGTAAGAACTTTTGTTTTTTGAATTGTTATTTAATTTTTATTGCAGTTATAGAGTCCAACTGTTTTTTGTTGAGTTGATTGATAGTGATTACTGATTGTATAAAACAAATTGTTACATTATTTGATTATTATCGTTATGCATTAATAAAATTTTTTTAATTTTTTTGGATCCTTGGGTGTTCGGGGGCGCTCGGGCGACGGCGGCACGACATGGTCGTGGCGTCTCGCGGGGGCGTGCTTGGACACCTAGGGGGTGAGAAGGAGGCGTTGGGGCAAAAAATTAGTATTAGTATTAGTATTGGTATTGGTATTGGTATTGGTATTGGTATTGGTATTGGTATCGGTATCGGTATTGGTATTGGTATTGGTATTGGTATTGGTATTGGTATTGGTATTGGTATTGGTATTGGTATTGGTATTGGTATTGGTATTGGTATTGGTATTGGTATCGGTATCGGTATCGGTATCGGTATTGGTATTGGTATTGGTATTGGTATTGGTATTGGTATTGGTATTGGTTTTGATATTGGTATTGGTATTGGTATTGGTATTGGTATTGGTATTGGTATTGGTATTGGTATTGGTATTGTTATTGGTGTTGGTATTGGTATTGGTATTGGTATTGGTATTGGTATTGGTATTGGTATTGGTATTGGTATTGGTTTTGGTTTTGGTATTGGTATTGGTTTTGGTTTTGGTATTGGTATTGGTATTGGTATTGGTATTGGTATTGGTATTGGTATTGGTATTGGTATTGGTATTGGTATTGGTATTGGTATTGGGATTGGTATTGGTATTGACGTTTTGTGGCACAATACTTCTACTTTCGAAATCCGTTAAAAAAATTAAAATCGGACCACCAGGCTCGTCGAAAGATATTGCATAAAAAAAATCAAATCGCAAATATGCAAAAACTAATCATCGGACAACGCCTGGGTTGTGTACACCCAAAGTACCCCTCAATCGCTACTTTCTCGCGAAAGCCTTCGTTACAACTTTTTCCGAATTTTCTCCGTTGATGTTAATCCGATCGAGTCCGTGTAGGGTTTTTTTTCGTCTTTTCAATCTCTACAATTCGTTTGAAAGCATTAAGGTTGCTCCATCGGTTAAGCTTTTACCAGCGAAAAACGAAAAAAAAAAAACGATTTTTTGAGGTTTTTTGTTTATAACAAATTATTTGCCAGTCGAAAACACATCACAATACATCTACGGACTGTTCCACGTGACCTGGGACCGTAGGCTTCCTGATACTATTTTGGTCACGCGAAAATCTCTATTGCCTGGTCTACGTATATGCTGGCACTGGTCACTCAAGTGGCCTCGCCTAATTCGCCGCGCTAAAATGAAAACTAATATCAGTGATGCGTCAATTTTAATTTAATTACTTGCATTTATTAATGCCACTCACTGTTTTGCTATCCTTTTTCGAAAGAGCATAAGTATTTTTATCTAGTTTATCTATACTTACGAACGTATCACTATACAGGGTTAGCCAAAATTACCGGAACACCCAAATAATTCTACAACGGTAAAAAATTTCAAAAAAAAATTCAGACAAAAGCTTTTAGACTTTAAACAATCCATCGTTCAGATATATTTTGAATATACAGGGTGTTCATTTTAATATAGAAATCGCGTAAATTTTTTTTTTCAAATGGAACACCCTGTATCTTTTTAGATTTTATAATTTTAGGACTAATTCTGGACATTGTTTATTAAAATAATTTTTTTATAAAATGCATCATTTTTGAGTTTTAAGCAATTAATTAAAATTAGTCAACATTACCGCAACACCCAAATAATTCTTCATCGGTAAAAAAATGTCAAAAAACATTCAAAAGAAAAATTGTTTACTTTAAGCAAGCTATCGTTCAAATATATTTTTAATATACGGGGTGTTTATTTTATTATGGAAGTATGGAAAACTTTTCCTTTATCTCATTAAACATCCTGTACATTTTTATTTTTTAATTCTAAGAATTTTTTTCAAGAAGGTTTTTTTAAATTGATTCATTATTTAATTATCAGCAATTAATCAAAACTCCAAAACATTTATTTTAGCCGAACGGATAAATAATAACAATGTGAAGAAAAAATAACAAAACAATTAAATTAAATTTTCAAACTGCCATCCCTGAGCGGCTTGACAATGCCCCAACCTATCAACAAATTCCCGTAAACAGTTGTCTAAATGATCGACAGTAATACTCTGAACTTCGTCCACTATCCTCTGCTTCAACGCATCAATATTTTGCGGCCTATTGTTGTAAACCTTGGACTTTAGGTGGCCCCAAATAGAAAAATCTAGTATTTGTAAATCCGGCGACCTAGGTGGCCATTCAATGGATCCTCTCCTTCCAATCCACCTCTGCGGGAAAATTGAATTTAAATAATTCCGAACTTGGACACCGTAATGCGGCGGTGCACCATCTTGTTGAAACCAAATATTATTCAGATCTTCGTTGAATATAACTAGGAGATGAGGTATTACTTCATCTAATTGCTTATAACTAAAAAATTATGAAATTTATAAACAAATTATTCCAATAAAAAATTATTAGAATTAGTCTTAGAATTATAAAATGTAAAAATATACAGGGTATTCCATTTGAAAAAAAAGTTTACCAAATTTGCATAAAAAATGAACATCCTGTGTATTAAAAATATATTTTAATGATAGCTTGTTTAATGTCAAGAACTTTTGTTTGAATGTTTTTTGAATTTGTTTTACCGATGGAGAATTATTTGGGTGTTCCGGTAATTTTGACTAATTTTAATTAATTGCTTAAAACTAAAAAATGATGCATTTTATAAAAAAATTATTTTAATAAACAATGTCCAGAATTAGTCCTAAAATTATAAAATGTAAAAAGATACAGGGTGTTCCATTTGAAAAAAAAAAATTACGCGATTTCTATAATAAAATGAACACCCTGTATATTCAAAATATATTTGAACGATGGATTGTTTAAAGTCTAAAAACTTTTGTTTGATTTTTTTTTTGAAATTTTTTACCGTTGTGGAATTATTTGGGTGTTCCGGTAATTTTGGCTAACCCTGTATAATGGCACATTTTAACATTTTCTTAAACATATTCTTTTTTCTCCCTTCGGTTTAAACCTGAGGACGAAAGAAGGGAAAAAATACACGATTCTTCTATTTCTAAATTAACACTAGCTTATTTTCCGAAACCGCTAACGACAACATTTTTAATTTTTCATCACGTAAAATTTATGTTATGTTTGTGGTGTTTTTGTTTTCTAATGTTTTATGTAATAAAGGTTGTAAACACGCCTTTGATGAAAGCGGATATCTCAGTATAACATCCATGCTTAAAAAAACGCCAATCTATTAATGATATTTGGGATGTTACCTGGTCTAAATTTGCTCTTTTTGTAGCAAGTAGTTTAGGAGAATAAACATCGGAAAGACGAGCGTTAATTCAAAACTGCAAAAATCAGGTACCTTTGTAAACTTTTTTCACTTCTCTCGCGCTCATGTCTAAACAGAGGGGCAGAAAATGTTGATGTCGAATCACTATTTATAGTTCTCTGAGAGGGTATATTCTAAGCGCTCGACTAATAATGATTCGACCATAGTCATATATCATATGTAGAAATGATTTAAGAGGAATAAACATTTTATTTCAGTATTTGTCGTTGAGAAGTCTTAACAATGAACACAGCTGTTGTTGTTACGCCACTCCGTACACAGGGGTCAATACTACCGAAACGAGAGATGATGACATAATTAGGTCCTTTTCTATATGGAGGGCTACATATTATCTGGTAGGGTGTTCCTTATTTAAAAATTAAAAATAATTGTATGCCGGGTCTTCTCAATTTGCGATTTTATATCCATTAGTAATGTATGTAACATCATGTTGTTTTACATCATCAACTTTTTAACTTTATAAAGAAAATAATCAATTAACTTTTGAGTCTAGATATCAGAACATTTCACATTATCCTTAATTTGTAAAAAATAAAATAATCTAAGCTGTGACAATCTCGACCGACAATACACAAAATCAAACAAGTGAACGGTTTCTGGTAGGCGTTTTGTGCAGAATCTGCATCTAAAGGCAAAATTATAAAATTAGTTTAGTTGTTGAGCAAATCAGTGCTAAAATACTACAAAAAGCACAAATACGTATGATAAAAAATGATGCCTCGTTTTTCATACAAAAAAGGTTTTGTATATTTTTGTTTTCGCAGGAGGCGTACTTTTCTAGATAGTCAAATAATAAGTTAAAAATGTCCCATTTCATTCTACTCGAAAATACATCTCAAGAATGACTACATAACTTTCCTATAATTTGACAAAGCCCCACCATATGACAAGTTGTTTAACTATTTATAATACGATCGAAAAGAAACGATAATGATGGTTCTCCTCAGTAGAAGAATCTTTGAGGCAGTCTAATCCGAGTTTTCACATCGCTTATAGCAATCATGTTCACCTGTAATAATCGCATAACTCGATAAGGAATTCTGCATTTCCTGCAAGATACATATTACACCTTTTTATGGCATTATGAATATGACCCAATATTTTGATAATAATAGTTTATATAGTCTTTATAGTCTCTAGCTGCTAGCAGCACAACAATGGCTATTCATTTATTAATAACGTAATTTACTGCCGGCAATTATTTAGTCACCTTGTGTGGGGAAATTTAATTAGTGCCGTTGTGTGAAATCCGTGGTCACTGTGTGGTCTCTGCTATATTCCAGATTGCACAATTGTTGGAAATGCTCTCAGTGTAATATAGAGGGTTATTTATACATACAGGGTTGTTAGTTATAACAAATAATAAAAAAAATTTATCTGTGATATGATGTTCAGAAGATTTTTTTTTATTAAAAAATTTTCTCTTGCCATTCCATAGTTAATTGTATCTCTGTGAAGTCATCCCATAACAATCACTAAATACCAAAAAATGACAGTTGGCCTCATATCATAAGACACTTTAATAGGATGCTTCTTATTTTATCATTTTTTTTCAAGGGTCATCTCTTCACAATTTTATATGGTCCGAGAAACAATTATAGTATTCTTTTTCATAATTTAAAAAATATATATATATTGGTCGCTATGTCAAGAAAAATGTGTGAACTGAACGTTATATCTTGAAAACGTCTTTTTTTTGTTTGTTAATAATGCTAGTATATTGCCTCTATAAATTCTCGAGCCGCGGAACGACACGCCCTCTATAAAATCGGTGTTCTTTTGTACATTGTAAACTGGTACAGCTTTAACAGTTTACAATTTCTGCACAAGCTTTCTCCACTTCACTCTATTCTTCGTCATATTGTTCTAGTGGTGATTCATAACTAGAGTAAAAAAATAAAATATGGATAAAGTATACTTAATAGTCAACTTTTGATACCGAACTCATGTCCAGAAACACACCTGACACCGTTTAGGTATTAGGAAAATAGGTAGTGTGAACATTCACATAATAGCTACATATTTCAAGCTAATTAATTTGTATCTGAACTTTATTTGTTTAACGTCTGTAAAAAGAATTAAACATAACCCAAATTTGCCAAAATTGGCACCAAAATTACAAAACGGTTCTCATTAACTCCTTTCAAAGACGTTAAATAAGTCAGACAAATGTTATTTGGTTTTAAAAATGCCATTCTATGATACATGACACTATTTTCTTTGTGCTGTCTGTAAACGTTCGTTCTATCTTCCGACTCTCTCCAGCGTTCAAACCATACATTTCCGGACATTAGATCATTCAAAAATTTGTCTACTATGGTCTGTATGGTCTCTATACTGATTTTCTATACAGCTTATACATATATAACACAATTATTATTAATTAGTTGAGTTAGTATTGTCGCCTTTCAAGTGTTTACGTATAATCGTAGTAATACAGACAAAATGGACAACATTTAAAAGTATATAATCGTGTTTATTGCAAGGTGATAATTGTTCATTATACATTAAGCCTGACTCGATGAACACGAGGTGGAAATTCTTATAGGATATTAACAATACTTACTCCAGCTTAATAAGTAAAAAAATTCTACAATAATTCTGAAAAAATATATAATAACAGACCTTTCTTAATAAAAATTATTAATTATACATTAATAAACGATATAAAGGCAGCAAATTGTCTTGCTTAATATCAATATGCTATAGGTAAGTTGTCAAGCAAACAGGGGTCACAACCGTGGCTAATAACATAAAATAATGTGGAAAAAATAACAACGATAAAAGCAACGGTGATTTTGAGGGTGAATGCAATTTAAGTTTAACGAACAATATGGGCTGTGTTTTTTTATATATTCTTTATGTTCATGTTTGTTGTGTTTCATTTTAGAATAGTAACTAGCAAATAAGAATAAGGTCTGTAATTATCAATGTCATTTACAATTAATAACACTGCAAACGAAAACGCTGAAAAATAGTTAGTAGCATAGTCTTTCACACTACGCCACCCTTTATTACTAAAAAAAATCTTGCCCCCCCCCTGGAATATTTTGTAACGGCTCCCATGGCCATGACATGAAATTCCTACCCAGAAGAGACTGGCAGATATAACTGTCCAGAGATTGTCAACACGATCAGAATCATTAAAAAAATGGCCCATTCCGAGGTAATAACAAAAACTCAAAATTCTCTACATTCGCCCCTATAAAATATCTAAATAAACCTTCACGAAAAAAGAAATACAATCACTATAATAATTATTGCAATATTATTTAAAACGTCTTAAATAAAGCTACACACAAACATGCAGGTTGTTACTATTTTTCAGTCAAAATTTAATTTGGCAGGACCATCCAGTAATAGTGAAGTTAGCAATGGTGAAACGATGCCTGGTACCTGTATAGGTATATTATTATGTGTCTTATTACGTAAGTTTTTAAATGAAAGTGCACGCTTTGTACATTCTTGTCACGGGTTCAATTTACAAAAAAAAAACTGGCAAAAATGGATTCAAACTAAAAAGAGATATAAGACTGTATGTAATTACAAACATTGTATATCGCTCTTAAGTCGGACACATCATATGTTATTTTACTCTTCGGTTGGCTACCAAAGCATGTGCAATACATACCTCGCTCTGAAATAATAAGAACACTTGACGTTTTTCGGGTAGCTAGACGGATACTTGGGCGAATAAAAATTTCCATAGGCGAGAGACGACGTGTCGGAGCTGGTAAATTGATAATCGCACGAACTCCCAGGCAATTTCTGGCCAGCGGTTTTGAACAAACCTGGTAAGCGATTAATTTCCATTCAGGTATAAGGTGAATCGTTGTAATGGTGGCGACGGCGGCGGTAAGGTCGGTAAGGGTTGGAACTTATGCGTTATGTGCATTTTGAACCCGTAGGTCACGTCCAGCTTAAATTTACCACCCATGAACCCTTAGCTGGCTGTAAAAGGGACAGAGCAAAACTGCTGCCGGTTACCACACACGTCCGCCGTAATTGTACGTTTAAATTCGTTCCGCAAATGGTATATTCTAAAGGAAATTACCCTTTATGAAGACCACCATGTCCATCCGGACGGAAATAATGACATCCCTATTCAAGGTATGAACGATTTTATTTTTCGATAGCTTACATCAGGACGGCTTTCAAAAATAAAGTACTAAGGAATATGGTAATGCGTCTTGGTACATACTGAACAATGATCTTGATGTGTAATTTTCCATACTTGCAACTAATTTTAAATTGGTGATTGACGAAAGAAACCTCTTTTGATTTGCAAGTACCTCTCTGATGAACGAGCAGATCGAAAAAAGCCCCTTTACTCTTATTTAAACGTAAATTAAATTAAAAATATTAAATTCTTTTATGTCCTAAATGTTCATAAAGTGACATTTTACATCTTAGATACCGGGACGAAAACAGCTTCTTTTTGCGCCCTAGGGCAATAATAGTATATTATTTGACGAGCACATAACTAAATATATAAATCGCGAGCATGAAGTTTATACGCGAGCCGTAGGCGATCGTGTAAACATGCGAGCGATTTATATCTGTTATGTGCGAGTCGAATACGACGTTTTATCTACTACTCACAAATTTCATTTTATTTCAAATATTTTAAATGTATTTGTCAATGATGGTGAGGTGAACTTCACATAACTGTCATCCGCGTAGGTTTTGACAGACTTTGACACTAGCGTAATATAATAATGACAGTTCGTTCAAATAATTAAGTCATTATTCGAACGGACTGTCATTATTATACAACGCCAGTGTCATTATAATCATTGGCGTTTATCATGATGTAGATTATATAGTCCTAGATACGTATGCAATGAACTTATTATATGTGAGTAGTAGATAACAGTATATTATTTGACGAGTACATAACTAAGGCTCCCATGTTTATACGCTCGCCTACGGCTCGCATATAAACTTCATGCTCGCGATTTATATCAGTTGTGTGCGAGTCGAATACGACGTTTTATCTACGACTCATAAATTCCATTTTATATCAAATCTTTTAACTGTATTTTTCAATGGTGGCGAGGCGAAATGTCAAATAACTGTCATCCACGTAGGTTTAGACTGACTTTGACAGTACATTCGTATAATGATGACAGTTCCTTCAAATATTGAAGTCAGTATTTGAACGAACTGTCATTATTATACTACGCTAGTGTCATTATAATAATTGGCGCGTATCATGATGGGGATTATATAGTCATAGATACGTATGCAATGAATTTATTATATGTGAGTCGTAGATAAACATTCTTATTGCGCCCAAGAGCATAAAGGACTGCCATGGTTATATGTCAAATATATCAAATATTTGTCATTCAAATTGTAAATTTAAAATCGTCAATGTCAATTATTAGTGATTAGGGTATAAGTTTGAGAATTAATTGTCTGTATTGACACTCATCAATGTCAATTATTGGTGATTAAGGTTATAAGTTTGACAATTAATTGTCTGTATTGTCACCCAACTCCGAATTGTTTGTATTGTTATTCAACTCCGTAGATATACGCATGTCACATAATAACGTCAAAATATTTATTAATATTATTCAAACGGCGGAACAAAATCATTGTAGGACATAAAATTTTGGTTTTACCTCGGCCATTACTTGATGTTTATACCCTCGGGGGACTTAAAAAGCTCTCGGGCCTATCGGTCCTCGCGCTTTTTAAACTGTCACCCTCGGAGCATAAACATCCGTCTTATGCCCTTGGTACATAAATAACTATTTCAATAAAAAATGCCTCCACCTGTCTGCACTTGTTTTTTGGTTTTCCATACTATTTTTTAACTTGTACATTGCCTCAATTTTGTATTACTTTTCTCAGTAAAAAGCCCCTTTACTGGTATTTCAACTTATATCAAAATCAAAATATTAAATTATTTTTCAATAAAATATTCCCTTCACGTGCCTGCACTTGTTTTGGTTTTCCATACTATTTTTTGTCTTCACATAGTCTCAATTTTGTATTACTTTTATCACTCAAACTTGATGCATTTAAGTTTTTGATTATTTGAAATTTAATGTAATACATTGCGTTTTACCTGTTAATTTATTTGCCGATTAGTTGTTGTTGTATTTGTTTTGTAACTTTTTGACATATTTGTTGGTATTTGATTTCCCACTTATATTCGCATGTGAAAGAGCTACCTGTCTTACGTATTGCATTTCTCAAGTATGAAGTATGCGAAATTTAATGTAATACACTAAGCGGTGCTTAATAATGTAATCGTGAATTAATTGTATTTTCTTGTAAGGTTTCTTTGACATATTTGTTTGTATTTAGAACACCAAGCACACACAGCTTATTTGTTCATGAATTCTTTCAACTTATATTCACATATGATTAGGCTATCGAACATACAGGTAGTTCGCTTCGATTCTTGATCCTTTTCCGTTTACGCCATTGCTGTGTTCTACCTCGTCCAAGCGTGCACGTCCACTTTGTTTCACTGTAAAAGTTTTTAATTGTATCTACCTACGACATCTTGCAAGGGGCATAACTTTTAAATCTCCCCCACGACAGTAAGTAATTATTCATTCTAACGAGAATAAGGTCTGATGTTCATTGTACTATTTTTGCTTTTTCTTTTTGTTGATTTAGGATTGATAATGGCGTAACTGCCGAAACATGTATCCTATATAAATTAAAATAAAATTATTATCTTGCAAATCAAAAGAGGTTTCTTTCATCTATAATCACCAATTTATTATGCTATATACACCAATATATGTAGCTTGATGTCTAACGAGTCATCCGAAGGACAGGGCAATTTTAATAGCAGACATTTTTTTCCGCCACTAAACTTCTTCTATCCTCCTTATAATACCCTAAGGCCTAAGGTGTTAAGGTAATTCCACTCAACTTACAATGTTTAAGTCATAGAAAAGTAGACTTTCTACTTGACGGCTATGGTTTTTCTCTATGGTGACGGTCACCGCAATTAAACTTACCCTGTCTGAACGGTGCTTTAGCCATGTTAACGTGGAGGCCCTGCATCTACTGGACAATCAGTATCTAGTGAGAAGACCAAAAAGAACTAAATCGTTCGAACTAGTCCAGTGAAATGTGTAAAAATCAGAGCTCAGTGAGTAGAGTCTTAGTGATACTTGTTTACGACAAAGTAAATATAAGACATCCGTGGATAGCCATTTGGTCCCGTAAAAGGGAAATTTTGAGACTTTTTGGATAGGCTGATACCTTGTCTACCAGAAAAAAAAGAATAAAAAAATGCCCGACAAATTACCTTCCTCCTTGTCTGCTAATGTTTTAGGCTTTATTACAACTCTTCCAATACTGGAATTAACTACTTTAGCATGTGTAAATCATATTTTTCTGGGCCCATTTCTGAGGTCAATGGCATCAACGCTGCATAATTCTCTGTCTATTCATCGGCATAGCGATCTTTGAAGCGCTACCCTGCATAGTTTCGAAAAATGAACATAGAAAATGTTGTTCCTGAAACGACGATATGGTCATTTTAGAGCCCTTATACCAAAAACATCATGCAAGCTGTCTACAACTATGATAAAGTACGTTAATGTAGTCGTCAATGGCCGCGAGACTGTTAATCAGACTCTGGGACCGCTCATGGACTTCTCAACGTTTTGTTTAAATCAAAAACAGAGAAGTTTGTGGGCAGTAGTAGACCGTATTTGATTATTCAAATCCATGGTATATGGTATAGCATCGTTGGGTCGTAGGGTAGCCTACCGTTATACTTAGGCCTAGGAGATCTCCTGTATTTTCCTTCGATGTTAAGTCGAGAAGTGTGCTCAACGTGGGCTCCCAAGTACAAGTCGGCCATACTCATGTTACTACATTTTTACCGCTTAACAGAAACAAGTATCGAACTTACAGTAGGTTATGCAACCAATTTAACAAATTGTATATAGACCAGCGGTATATATTTTTATGGAGCGGCAAACACAATTTTTTACATTTGATTTCCCCGCCTACTTCGACTACAATAATTTATAATGACCCGTTATAATTTGCCTAGCGTGCACTGGACCATCATAATAACACATTTTGTGTAGCGTTGTATCGGGTGCTGCACCGCATAATCTACAGTCTGAGTTGTTTGCACGGCTATGTGATATGGTATATCAATGGACGATACTTTGTAGGGAGACCTGAGATCAATCTTAAGTCTATTACTGTAGCTAGGAAATGCTGTTTGGTCTTGTAAATAGAGACGGTTATGGTATTCTTTGTTGGTCTCGCGCTAGTTGTTGTTTGCAGAAAGATAGATTTGTTTTAGAATCTCTCTACAGTCAAGAGGTACACTAACCCAAGCATTATCAGCATCATTCAACGTCTCCAAAGTATTAAGCCTCTCGTCCGGAAGAGACTACGCGCGACTACAGGTAATAGCGCAACTGATCCCAATACAAATATCACAATGGAACCGCGTCCATTGCTAGCTACCTTGCGCAGCCGACTTTATGCGACAATGGGCGACAACAGGTGAGAAGCGACAGTTCCTGCTCAAATGGTATTTATCGCCTACAGTCGCTTGACACACTACGGTTCGAACTGCAAATTGACATTATGGATATAGATAATGTGCAATTAATTAGTGCGGTTTACGAAAAGCCATCACTATGGAATATGACCGACAAACAGTACCATTCTCGCGATATTCTACGTAAACTATGGGCAAAAGTTGCAGGAAATCGATGTAAGTGGAGACATATCCAGCAACATAGTTGCGCAGTAGTGCAAGGCGCAGTGTTTTGTTGGCGATATGTCAGCAGCATTTGTTCGATCGCTTGTTTTGAAAGCGCGTCGAAGGCAATAAAATGGGCTGCAATAAGTGTTGCGTGGTCAACTGTCCAACGAACATAAATGCCTCTTAACTCCCCACTCCAAACACCATCTGGTGACACAGCTCCACTCATATATAAAGACCCGTCCCAACAGACGACAGTATCTTCTTAGCACTTGGTTTGATAACTTAGTCCTGAAGATGCCTCTTGCAACAGAGCGCGAAACTTCGAACGCTTCAAACTCCTCAACGCAGTTTCCACCCGGAAATCAATATATCAACGCTTCTTAAAGTTTACACCTAACAAAAATTTCCCAAAAGCATTGTAATAATTTGATTTGACTACATCACTCGTCTACAGAGGAATGTAACGTCTAGTAGGAAACTGCAATATTCGCGCCACGTGGACCAGTACCGCCAACAACTGGTAGAGGTGCCATCATTGCGCACGCGGCCAATATAGAATAAGAATAAATTTAAGTTTCTTTTTTATTTTTGATAATAAAGTCTCTTGAAAACAAAATTAATCTGCCTACAACTTAAACGTTCCATAAGTGTTATTGTTTTGAAATTCGACATTTTGGAGCATTCAATATGTAGTGAACGCATGCTATAATAATCTAGAGACTTTCTCTAAATAGACATGCAGGTGATTAAATTCTTCCATTGACTTTCTTTTAGCTAGTATTGGATTTACCCAATACTATTTTTTTTCTTTTACGCGTTTGCATTGGTCGAAACACTTCAAAAAGTAAAGTAAATCCTCAGCATTCATAGTCCGGGAGGTAACGACAGAAATTTTCGGGTCATTTTCGCAAGCTTCATTTTTTTTGTATGAGTTATGTGTGTTATGTATAATAGTAATCTGAACGTCTGCCGGCGCACTTCCGCGACAGGGGGTTACAGGAGGGTTACAATTCCAGCAAAAAAATTACAGAAAAAATTTATAGCCGCATACGCGAAACTGATTGTATGTATCAGTTGAAACACAGGAAGCTTAGAAAATATCGTCTGCCACCTAAATTCCGCAACAAAACTCGTCTGCCACCTACATAAGTAAGCGCAAAAAAAAATAAAAAAAAACTTTGTCCGCAGGCATGAAGTTGATTGAAATGCTTCCTTTTATATCATCAAACCCAAAAATAATAGTCTGCCACTAATAAGATACGACAAAGGTCGTCTGCCAAGCCTATGAAGTTGCGAAGAAGCTGACTCGAAAATAACTTATTACATAAGCAACATCGATTGTGAATCAAATGTAGGTGTACGGTGCTCCGATACTGACATCCTTATCATATTGCTGGGTAATATGACACATTAGGAACGATGTAAAGTTGTGGATGCATGTTGGCGTTGGCAATTCGCAAAGATTGTTGAATGTAAGAGAAATATACAACAAATTAGGAGAAAAATTGTGTAATGCATTACCAGCTTTCCGCGCATTGCCGGGCTGCGACTATAATCCATCTTTTTACCGAAAAGGTAAAAATCGACCATTTACCATCTTGAGAAACTGTGATAGGTTCATAGCTGCCTTTGAAAGTATTAGTGACTTAAACACTGGCAACTTATCTGCAATTTATGCAGTTATTGACGAATTTGTATGCCGCATGTATGGGTTAAAAAAGATAGCTGACGTTAATGAAGCGCGTGTAGCTCTTTTTTGAAAAATTATAAAGTAAATGATGGTGACGAAATCTTCCGGACCAACGCAAAAAATGTCGATGGAGCAGTATTGCCACCTTGTAAAGCTGAGCTGCAAATGCAATTAAAACGAACAGCATATATTGCACATCTTTGGTGGCATTCTTATCTCCCGCAACCGACGGAATTTTCACCCACTGACTATGGTTGGAGGGAATCCGATGCTAAACTTGTTTTCGAATGGTTCGAAGGAGGAGATCAATTGCCGAAATCCATCGATGACATAGCAATCAACTCTGAAGAAAATCAAGGTATTATACATAAAAAATTATATAAACATAATTACATAGCCATTAATAAATTATTATATTTACAGACAAAGACACGAATACAGAACAAGACCAAGGTCAGTCAGATGAAGAAGACGATCCTGAAATCAATAATTCTGACATTGAGGATTTCGATATACCTATTGGAGATCCAAAATTGGATGGATATGCTGTTCGTTTTAATTGCATTTGCAACTCAGCTTTACAAGGTGGCAATACTGCTCCATCGACATTTTTTGCGTTGGTCCGGAAGATTTCGTCACCATCATTTATTTTATAATATTTCATAAAAAGAGCTACAAGCGCTTCCTTAACGTCAGCTATCTTTTTAACCCATACATGCGCATACAAATTCTTCAATAACTGCATAAATTGCAGATAAGTCGCCAGTATTTAAGACACTAATACTTTCAAAGGCAGCTATGTACCCATCACAGTTTCTCAAGATGGTAAATGGCCGATTTTTACCTTTTCGGTAAAATGATGGATTATAGTCGCAGCCCGTCAATGCGTGGAAAGCTGGTAATGCATTACACAATTTTTCTCCTAATTTGTTGTAAATTTCTCTTACATTCAAAAATCTTTGCGAATTGCCAACGCCAACATGCATCCACAACTTTACATCGTTCCTAATGTGTCATATTACCCAGCAATATGATAAGGATGTCAGTATCGGAGCACCGTACAACTACATTTTATTCACAATCGATGTTGCTTATGTGATAAGTTATTTTCGAGTCAGCTTCTTCGTAACTTCATAGGCTTGGCAGACGACCTTTGTCGTATCTTATTAGTGGCAGACTATTATTTTTGGGTTTGATGATATAAAAGGAAGCACTTCAATCAATTTCATCCTTGCGGACATAGTTTTTTTTTTATTTTTTTCGCGCTTACTTATGTGGGTGGCAGACGAGCTTTGTTGCGGAATTTAGGTGGCAGACGATATTTTCTAAGCTTATTATGTTTCAACTGATACATACAATCAGTTTCGCGTATGCGGCTATAAATTTTTTTTGTTATTTTTTTGCTGGAATTGTAACCCTCCTGTGACTTCCTGTCGCGGAAGTGCGCCGGCAGACGTTCAGATTACTATTATACATAACACACATAACTCATACAAAAAAATGAAGCTTGCGAACATGACCCGGAAATTTCTGTCGTTACCTCCCGGACTATCATTTTAATAGTTTATAATACCTGCAGATCAATTACGGTAACACACTTTTCAGAACTCTGTCATTTTGAAAAGTTTGTGACCTAAACACTACAGAGGTCTGACAGAACTGACAGTCGTGCCCTTACAGTGGACGACCTCGACATGCATAGTCGCACAACTCATAGTCGGCTGTAGTTGCGTAATCATGTACGCGCGTAGTCACTTCCAGTGGACGAGAGGTCTTATGCGTAGAAACATTGTGGTTGCACCTTGGTATATTATAAATGGCAATCTCAAAACGTATCTTGAGATGGAGCAACCAAATAAATAAGAAAGTTTGCACAAATATCAATGCAATCACATAGCTAGATAGTTATCAGACTAGGTATTATACCAGCAATCAGGTGCTGTACATTCACATACACTGCTAAAAAAAATCGGGGAACACTTTTTTCGAAACCTAACTATTTAAATAATAGTTCTAGCAAATAAAATTTGGTATGCTTTAAGGGCATATTTAACTAAAGAAAATTACAAAAACAATGTTACAACTCTTAGGTCTAAGTTACACTTAAAAATGTAAATTAATATCGCAAATAATAACACAAAATGAAAAAAAAATGTGAAGTATGCTTTGAATTCACGTATGAAAGCCTACTAAAGATGACAAATGAATTCAGTAGTCAATTTTCCTTGATTAGAAACGTCATAAGAAGTAAAATGAAGAATCGTGTTGTCGCCCTTATTCAGCATGGCCACTCTATTCGATATGTTAGCAGAGACCTTCGAGTTTCCCCTTCTGTGATTCAGCGATTATGGAATCGGTTTCGGGAGACTGGCCAATATGTTAGAAGAAGCTGGACAAGGTCGAAATCGAAAAACTACTCAAAATCAAGACCGATTTTTTGTCCTTTCATCTCTTCGTCAGCGTAGTGCCACAGCACGAGACCTCCTAAACAACCTAAGACGAGTTCTGATCAAACTGTTAGAAACAGATTAAAAGAAGCGAAATTGAAACCAAGAAGACCTGTCCGCGCACCTCGCCTTACGCAGCATCACAAAGCAGCGCAAATGGGATTTGCTCTGGATTGGCAACTTCGTCACTGGACGCCTGTACTGTTTACAGACGAGTCCAGATTTCGTTGCGACGGCCGAGCACGTGTATATAGACCTCCTGGTGAACGCTACGCTGCCGTTACTATACAGGAAGTGGGTAGATTTGGTCGTGGATCTGTGATGGTTTGGGCTGGAATCAGTATAGACAACAGAGCTGATCTTGTTGTGGTTCCTGGTAGACTACACTAGTCCCCATGAATTACATCGAAAACATCTTAGAGGACCATGTGGTTCCTGCTGCATATGGCGTCGGTCAAAATTTCTAAATAATGCAGGACAATGCAAAGCCACATACCGCCGGCATCACCAGAAACCGGCGTTAAGTCCTGACCTGAATCCTATTGAACACGTGTGGGACCGACGTGTGCACAAGCGCCCTAATCCACCACTAACCATACAGGAATTGACAAGCCCTGATTGGGGAATGGGAAAGCATACCCCAAGAAACTCTTCGTAGACTAGTGCGAACGATGCCACGCAGGTGTGAGGAAGTGATTCGTGCTCGTGGAGGGCATACACTGCATTAAACCTCACCAATCCACGGAAACCCCGACTGTCATCGATATGACAGTCATTTCCCATTTTGTTTTGCGTTATTAATGTATATTTTTAAGTGTAACTTAGAAGTAACTAAGAGCTGTAACATTGTTTTTGTAATTTTCTTTAGTTAAATACAGGCCGTTGAAGTATACCAAATTTGATTGGCCTAAACTATTATTTAAAAAGTTACATGTTTCGAAAAAAGTGTTCCCCTAATTTTTTTGAGCAGTGTATTTTGCCACCTCATTTTCCCGACATGTTTTGCTTTCCACTTTCACACAATTAAAAAAATCATTTGTCTCAATATCTCAAGAGGCGTACTTACTCCAAACCTTCAGTCATTATCCCTCAAAATTACCAACCATTAATCAATCTCCTAAGCATTCTCAAATAATAATGACTCCGAAAATTCTTCTTCCACCATCAATTATTTAAACAAGCCGGTAGAGCTCTAGAAACGAGCTATTTCCGCACCCTCGGGCACTTGTGACGCCAGTTCCAACCCTTTCGTCGCAGTTCGCGGCCAAAACTCATTAATCTTACGCTTGTCCATGAAGCGGAACGTTCCGGAGAATCCTGTTGAGTTCGTCGTTTTCCCGCCAGAGTGGAACTCCAACACCAGGCCGGGTCCGGAGGAGTACAGGACGGTCGGTATGTCGTCCTTACCACCGCACAGGCTGGTCTCCCAAGGGGTATACTCGTTCACTTCGCCGCCGTTCAAATGCAGAAACAGTTTCACGTAGTCCCCGCTATTGCAGCTATGCATACAACAAAAAATGACAAAATAAAGCATTTTAATGTGATAAACTAGGTGTGTTATATAGGAAGCCCCAGTTTTAATATTCGTCACGTCAGGGGTGCACTATTTTTAATTACGCGTCTGTTTTTAACTATATTAAAATACACAATTCTGTGGAATATTAAATTTCCGACCTGGCTTATGACATGATCGCCAGTTTGCTTTTTAAATGGCAACCACATCTTTTTGTTACTAATTTGGGCACATCTTTTAATTCTCTAAATGGTAGTGCAAACATTGTATGAACTTACGTGAGAAAATTTTGAAGAAAAAGATTATAAAAATTATAAAGATTGTAAACTCTAGGGAACATGGATTTTGTAAATATGAAATTCCTTATTGGATAGGATTATTTGCCCTAAAAACGACTATGCACTCAAAAAATATGCTATCGAGTAAGATTTTCGAAAAGGGTGTAAAAAAAAATAAAGATATGCGATTTTGGTAATTTTCCTAGAAACCTCATAAGGATCTCCTAGTGAACCTTAATATTTGTACTTTTACCTAAAATCGTGAAAGTTTATTCACAGCTGTTTTTGAGTCATTTACAGCAATCCTCCATAAAAAAATTATTCACAAAACTTTGTACTTTTATTTGATCTCTTGAAAGCGAGAGCTAATTCATATTCTTGGTATACAGGGTGTATACTAATTGAGTGCAATACTTTTGTGGGATAATGTAGCTCAATATATGGAATACAAAATCGTAATAAATTTTTTTTAAATTTTGTAGTTGAAAATTTGATTGTCGCTACCCACATATTTTCATAATATGTAGTACTACGGTGAAATGTGACCCGCACCTACCTCTAGTACGCAATTTTACGAAATTCATAATAAATAACGATATGTTCAATGACACAACAATCAACATACAGAAAAATTTAAACAAATTGCTCTACTTCCAAACAAGCTTGAACCTCGGCGTCTAATGTTAGATTGCAGCAGTCCACATTCTCGCCTTCCAACATTTTCGCAAATGATCATCATATCTCACTCACTACTTGCGAAATTATCCATTTTTATCACACAAAGAAATAAAACCCGAGACGGACAACCAGTAAACGACGTAACACGGGCAACACGGGACTTCCCATCGCTCGCTCAGCAGTCAGCTGATCTCTACTACTGCTCGGCACAAGATTTTGCCGTGATATTAGGAATTACAGACGATATGACATTGCTCAGGTTGCCCGCCATACTGTTACGTCACGCGGTAATGAATCACGAATATATGAGTGTTGGTTGAAGTGTTTTCGTGCGCTGAATTTTGGATAGGTGTTGTTGAAAGGTATTATTTTGTAACTATGAGGTGTGCAGTGTGTGGGTGTACTAGTGACGATAAAGTGAAACATTACAAGACGGCGTTTGTGATGTTTTTGTCTTAATCCTAGTCCCGGAGTTAAATGTTTTATGGTTACATAGCTGCGAAAAAAAATAGATGTGGATTAATTCATCCTTAACCTTCTCTAATAATGTGTACTGTTTTCATACCCATAACTAGGTACATAATTTCCGTACTATTTGTAAGTGTTCTCTTTTGAATATAATGTTGAATGCCCGTATGTGTTTTATTTAATGATTGGTGTGGTAATAAATTTATGTAAAACATACACTTTTTAAAAACTACGTTTTATAAACAAAAATTCTAAAAATGTTGCTTAATTTTTGGAAAAAATGTGTTTTTACTGATTCATGGATTTCCATCGGAAATCTGTCCACATGCAAAATTTCAACTCATTTTGACAAATTTACCAAATTTTGAGTTTTTTTTTAAATTTTCCAGTTTGTTTACTGATTGGTGCATTTTCACTGAAACTCTGTCCACGTGCAAAATTTCAAAACTCAATTGGATACATTTAACAAACGTGGTACATTTTTAAAATTTTGAAACATTTTTCAATTTTTTTTATAGATTTATGCATTGTCGCCGGCAATCGGTTCACATATAACACAAGAACCCATTACAACCGAAAGAATCCCCACCAACAAACAAAATTGTTTCGATTGGACAAATCTTCCAAATTTTAAATTCTTTTTATGTTTCGGAAAATTTTCCGAAATTGTTTTATTGAATCATGCATTGCCATCGGAGATCTATCCACATACAAAGTTTCAACTCGATTGGACAAATTTTCAAAATTTCACCAAATTATTGAAAATTTTCCAATTTTTTTTATTGATTCAAACATTGTCACCGGGTATCTGTCGACATGTAAAATTTAACTCCATTAGTCATGTGCAAGTATGTAAAATATCGGTTAGAAGATTTGAACGTAACAAACAAACAAATGGAGTTAATATAGAGCGTAGTAAAAATGAAAACTGTTTTCCTGATTATAAGCGATAACATAAACTCATGCTGATGCTTGTAACTTTACATACTACTTACTGGTATTTATTAGTTCAACATTACAGAATTTACAAAGAAAGAATAACGTTTTTATTATTGTTTTTTACAAAAAAATAACATTTGCATTATTTTAGTGTTTTTTGCATTTTTGTATACAAATCTTACCAGTGTAAGTACGCAAAAATTTAATTTCTTCAATATAAGAAACGCAAAAGTATTAAAGTAAATATGACAAAGTAAACTTGAAATATGGTGGTAAACGTCAAACAAAAATCTTATTACTCCTTTTAATACATAAAGAAAACAACTGCAAAACTACATACAATCCACAAACAGTAGTTAATAAAAATATATCTGTTGCAACTCACTGATGGACCACAGTTTACACACAATAAAGCTATTTTCCAGTTATTCCTTGCTGTTTAGTGAATAAAATAGACGATTTAATGCTCTGATGTGTTATAGTAAACGAAATGTGTGCTAAAGGAACGAATATTTTCATTATATTGCCTTATAAACTATGGACTTTATACAGTGTGTCCAGGAAAGTCAGCATCATATGGAATTTTTTTTATTATCCTTTTCTCAGAAAATTGTATTCTTTATAAAAGTTGGCGGCTTGTATGAAACCAAAACGGCAATAGTCAAATATGGAAATTTCAGTGCCATATACCTAGCGATTCAGAATATATAAATTTGTGATAAGATTAAAGTAGGTACCTTCATTTTCATTATTATCGACAAACTTTATTTGGAAATGTTGTTTAGAAGTAAAAATTATATTCAAATATGAAGTCACAGCCACCGATCTTGAAATTTTTATTTTTTTTTTTATTTTTAATTTTAATCCATTTTTTAGAATTGTATTTTTAGTATTTTTTAGAAATTTGAATACATTCTTTACATTTTTATTATTTTGGTATGATAACTAATGTTTATTTAGAACCAGCGCAAAACTACTCAATTTCTTGATGCGAAGTTGATATTTTACCTGTAGATAATAATAGATCATACAATAGCTAATACAGGAGCGTGACTTACCTTTAATTCAATTAATATTAATGACTTTGGATATGTTTATATTATACAGGAAGCGATTATCTCGATGTTGGTGATATTTTCAATGAAAGACACCCGGACAACCAAATTGCCCATTCAACCATTTCTAGGATAATCAGAAAATTCAAGCAGACTGGTTTGACAAATTGCAGTAAATCAACAGCACGTAACATACTAAAACTGAACAAATATCTATCAACTTTAAAAAACATACGAAACTTATAAGTACACTAAAGGAAAGACACTATGGCATCAGTACCATACCTATGACATCAGACCTGATGGCATAGGTATGACTTCACCATCTGGTGTGAGAGGGAAGAGGACAGAATGTTTTTGCTAATATTCTATGGACAGACTAGGCAACATTTACGTCAAACGGCAATGTTTCTTCACAAAGTAGCCCTTGGTGGACACAAGAAACCCGAATTTTACGATAGAATGCCTATTTCAGTACCATTTTAAGACCAATGTACTAATAATAATAATAATAATAATAATAATAATCCACGCGGTATTTTGAACAATCAAATATCTGGGCCCTTCTTTCGTTAAATTTTAAATGGAGAATTATATCTCCAGTTTCTGAACTGCGTGTTAACACCTTTTTTTTAAACACCGTCAAGAACTTTTTAAACCAGAAATTAGACCACCGTTGGAGACGCAGAAAAATTCGGAATCGAGATAGAGGCCACCTAGATTCCCCGACTTTTTCACGAAGAATGTGTTTATGCATAGAACGGGAGGGACACTACACAGAGACATGATGATGACGTAGATGAAAAATATCAACTTCGTACCCAGATAATGAGTAATCTTGCGATAATTCTAAATAAACATTACGTATCATACCAAAATCACAAAAAGGATAAATAAATTAATAAAATTTCAATAGAATAGATTAAAAGGAAGTTTTTAGTACCAATCACTGGCATTTACTACTATTTATCGCTATAGTTCGAAAAAAAACTAAAAAAGGAATTTCAAGATAAATTTTACTTCTAAACAGCATCTCCAAATACAGTTTATCGATAATAATGAAGTCATACCTGATGCCATAGTCTCTTGCCTTTAGTTTAGTTGTTATGTTGCTTTATAAAGGTGATATTTGTTCAGTTTTTGTTGATGTTATGTGTTGTTGATTTTGCTCTGCATCGGGTGTGAGAAGCAATTTGTCGAGCCGAAGTCGATCTATGCTCGATTACCGTTTGCAACATGGGTAAACTTGCTTTCTTATTTTCGGCAACATATTTCTTGTGGTGTTTCTTAAAGAGATTTTCAACAGACCCAGTCTGCTTGAATTTTCTGATTATCCTAGAAATGGTTGAATGGGCAAATTGGGTGTCCGGGTGAAAATATCACCAACATCGAGATTATCGCTCGCTGTAGGTGGATAACTACTATTATAAACATATCCAAAGTCATTAATATTAATTCAATTAAAGGTCACGCTTCTGTATTAGTTATTGTATGATCTATTATTATCTACAGGGTAAAATATCAACTTCGCATCAAGAAATTGAGTAATTTTGCGCTGGTTCTAAATAAACATTAGTTATCATACCAAAATAATAAAAAATGAAAAAAATATATTCGAATTTCTAAAAAATAGATTAAAATGGACCGTTTGGATCACTGGCATTGACTAATATTTGTCATAAAAGTAAAAATTGAAAAAAAAATAAAAATTAAAAATTTCAAGATCGGTGGCTGTGACTTCATATTTAAATATAATATTTACTTCTAAACAACATTTCCAAATAAAGTTTATCGATAATAATGAAAATGAAGGTACTTTAATCTTATCACAAATTTATATATTCTGAATCGCTAGGTATATGGCACCGAAATTTACATATTTGACTATTGCCGTTTTGGTTTCATATAGCCAACTTTTATAAAGAATAAAATTTTCTGAGAAAAGGATAATAAAAAAAAATTCCATATGATGCTGACTTTCCTGGACACACTGTATAAAGTCCATAGTTTATAAGGCAATATAATGAAAATATTCGTTCCTTTAGCACACATTTCGTTTACTATTATAACACATCGGAGCATTAAATCGTCTATTTTATTCACTAAACAGCAAGGAATAACTGGAAAATAGCTTTATTGTGTGTAAACTGTGCTCCATCAGTGAGTTGCAACAGATATATTTTTATTAACTACTGTTTGTGGATTGTATGTAGTTTTGCAGTTGTTTTCTTTATGTATTAAAAGGAGTAATAAGATTTTTTTGTTTGACGTTTACCACCATATTTCAAGTTTACTTTGTCATATTTACTTTAATACTTTTGCGTTCCTTATATTGAAGAAATTAAATTTTTGCGTACTTACACTGGTAAGATTTGTATACAAAAATGCAAAAAAACACTAAAATAATGCAAATGTTATTTTTTTGTAAAAAACAATAATAATAAAAACGTTATTCTTTCTTTGTAAATTCTGTAATGTTGAACTAATAAATACCAGTAAGTAGTATGTAAAGTTACAAGCATCAGCATGAGTTTATGTTATCGCTTATAATCAGGAAAACAGTTTTCATTTCTACTACGCTTTATATTAACTTCATTTGTTTGTTTGTTACGTTCAAATCTTCTAATCGATATTTTACATACTTGCAAATGACTAATGGAGTCAAACTTTACATGTCGACAGATACCCAGTGACAATGTTTGAATCAATAAAAAAAATTGGAAAATTTTCAATAATTTAGAGAAATTTTGAAAATTTATCCAATCGAGTTGAAATTTTGTAAGTGGATAGATCTCCGATGGCAATGCGTGAATCAATAAAACAATTTGGGAAAATTTTCCGAAACACAAAAAGAATTTAAAATTTGGAAGATTTGTCCAATCGAAACAATTTTGTTTGTTGGTGGGGATTCTTTCGGTTGTAATGGGTACTTTACTCTTATCACAAATTCATATTGTTACGGAATGTAAAGTTCGGATCTAGGACTCCCAAAATTGATTGCCAGGAAACGAGTATATTGATAACGTATTATGGCTGAAAATGAAGTTTGAATAAAAAGTTTGTGTGACACGATTGCCGAACCTTTTTATATAAATACGTTACATTTGGTGTCAGAAGTGGATAGTCAAACAGTAACACAAATAAAATGGTAAAGCAGGAGCAGTTAAAAGTTGAACAATTAAAAAGGTAGTTGTCTCTACAAGAATTACCGACTATTAGTACCAAGGCCGATTTAGAAGAACGCTTACGGTGTGCCTTAGAGTCGGAGGGCGTTGTTATTTCGGACTATACCTTCCAGGAACAGTATTATCCGAGGGAAGTACAGGCAGTTCCAGTAACGGAAGATGTGTCGTCTAATCTAATGGCAGCTATACAAGGTATAATGACTACTTTAGTCGAAATGAGAGAAGGGCAGAATAAAATAAAAGAAAAACTTCAAACTGTTTCAGAAGAAGTGCGCCACGTTTCGTCAAAATATGAGAACCGAATAACAAGTTTGGAGTCAAACGTTAGCGCTCTGGAATTGCACGTTACTCAGGTCAATAGTAGTGAGTAAAAGTGTAGAAAGGTTGGAACAACGTCTGACTGCTTTACAAACCAGTGTCCCCAGTCAACAAGCGAACATCCTCAAGCTTAAAACTCCGAGTTATGATGGAACTACCATTTTTAATATTTTCAAGCTTCAGTTCGAAACGGCGGCGGTTAAGAATAATGGGAATGAGGATGATAAAGTCGCAGCTATAATTGTCGCGTTGAAAGGTGGTGCTGCAGACGTGTTACAAACCATTCCAGAGGCTCATCGACACAAGATGGTGGTAAGTGCGTTGGAAAGAAAATATGGTAGTGAGCACCTGAAACAGATGCACTATTTGGAATTGAAAACGCGCACACAGAAAGCCGGAGAGACCCTGTAAGAATATGCCGCCGATATTGAGCGTCTGGTTCATTTAACACATTCAGATTTGTCGAGCGAGATATGTGAAAGGCACATGATCCAAGCATTTGTAGATGGAATTCGCGATCTTGAAACAAAGCGTGCTTGCCTTACTTCTGTAAAAAGTACATATCAGGAAACTGTTGGTTATGCCTTGACCCACGAAACCGCTGGTATAGTTTGTCGACCGCATCCTAAAGTACGGCGATTGGAAGAAGACAGCGAAGAACTCGTGAGCATCATATGTCATGCTGTAAAGACCGCTATGAAATCTAACCAAGGCCACAAATACGTTTAAAGGAAGGTGTTACTGTTGTGATAAGCCGGGACATATGGCACGCGACTGCAGGATACGCCGAAAAGAGCGACCATTTTTAACCACACAGCAGAAAGATGCTAGTAGCCGGTATCCCCAAGATACGCCGGCGTTAAACTAGATCGAGTCAGGTCGAAGGGGCGCAATCTGACTCAGTCTGATTGTCCCAGCATATACATTTCCCAGATGATCAGAAATACAAACAAGTTGACTGTCGATGGAATATTAAACGGAAAATTATATGTGATGACTCTGGATATGGGTGCGTCACGTTCAATTTTCCGCAGTGATTTAATCATAGACAACGTAGATCTGGTTGTTGGGATCAAATTACGTACCGCAACGGGTGACTACGCTACAGTCAAAGGCAAAATTTGTAAAAACATCACCATTGGAACGACTAAAGTTTTGCATGAGTTTATAGTTGCCGACATTATGGACGAAATTATTGGTGTAGATTTTATGGTCGAACATGGGTTCCTGCTGGATTTGAAGAAAAAAATACTGCGATATAGGAATATTGAGGGTCCGTTGAATGTGGGATACAACGGGGATGCGAGAGTGCGGTCCATGGTTGTGAAGCAAAAACAGGAGGTACCAGCAAACTCAGAGATGGTGCTGTGGGCAAAAACAGATGGAGATTTGGAGATGGACAAGTTGTGGATTGTGGAAGCCAGTAGAAACTCAATTGTTGGTAAGACTCAAAATCACAAACCTGACTACTTCAGTAAGAATTCTTAATCTTAAACAAACAAAGAAGGTAATTAGGAAAGGTGAAGTCATCGTCCAATGCCAGCAAGTTACAGCAGTGGTGGATTGTGAAATAGCTTCTGCCGATAATGTGCCACCAAACCTCAAAATATTGGAGCACCAATGGATTAAGGACCTGCCCGAGCCCGAAAAGACAAAGACTAAACGTCTGTTAGAACAGCATTGGTCAATTTTTGCAGACAAATCTAATACTGACGGAGAAGGAAGGACAGGCGTTGTGAAGCATTCTATTAATACAGGTAATGCGAGACCTATACGTCAACACCCACGGAGATTGCCACTGGCTAAAAGGCAAGAGGTAGCGGAGTTAATTAATGAAATGCGGCATAGCAAAGTCATAGAACCATCATTCAGTCCATGGAGCTCACCGGTGGTGCTGGTTAAAAAGAAAGATGGAAGCACCCGTTTCTGCGTCGACTACAGGAAACTAAATGACGTCACCGAGAAGGACAACTACCCACTTCCTAGAATAGATGACACACTGGACACACTATGCGGCGCCAAATGGTTTTCAACGCTGGATCTGAAGAGTGACTATTGGCAAGTAGAAATTGACGATGAGGAGAAACAGAAAACAGCATTCAGTGTTGGTAATGGGTTATGGCAATTCTCTGTCATGCCATTTGGGCTCTGTAATACACCGGCTACGTTTGAACGGCTGATGGAACGTGTGCTTAAAGGAATACAGACCTGTCTCGTGTATTTAGATGACACCATTGTGAGGGGAACTAATTTTGACGATCACTTAAAAAATTTAAAGGAGACATTTCAACGCTTAAAGATGGCTGGTCTTAAGCTAAACCCGAAGAAATGTGCTTTATTAAAAAAAAGAAGTAAAATATCTGGGACATATGGTAACTGCGGATGGAGTACACACTGACAAGGACAAAATAAAGGTAGTTCAGGAATGGCCAAGACCGACGACCTTGCAAGAGCTGCGAAGCGTTCTCGGGGTATGTACATATTACCGGCCTTTCGTCCCAGGTTTTGCCAACGTCGCAAGCAGTTTGCATTACTTGTCAAGGAAACATCGACAGTTTGAATGGAACGACCAGCAGGAGATAGCATTCGAACAGCTAAAGGCCCTTCTGTGTTCAGCACCCATCCTCGCGTATCCTGTAGCAGGTGAAAAGTTTATAGTAGATACGGATGCCAGTTTGTATGGAATTGGTAGTGTATTATCACAAGTAATCGATGGGTAGGAAAAGGTCATTGGTTATTATAGCAGAAATTTATCGAAACCGGAACGAAATTATTGTGTCATGAGAAAGGAATTGCTTGTTGTAATGGAGTCTGTTCGGCATTTTCATAAGTACTTGTATGGGCAAAATTTTCTCTTGAGACCGGACCATGCTGCTCTCAAATGGTTGCTACAGTTCAAGGATCCTGAAGGGCAGCTTGCACGATGGATTGAACGACTGCAAACTTAAGATTGTACAATTGAACATCGTAAAGGACGACAACACGCAAATGCAGACGCGTTGTCTCGACGCCCCTGTGACGTAGAATGCAAACATTGCAAAACAGTAGAACGAAACGAAAGCGTTATCGACATTCGTCTTCCGAGCGTGCTACTAATTGACCAATGGTCAACACAACAAATTAAGAAAGATCAAATGGATGATTCAGTTTTGGTTAAAATCGTAGCAGCCTTGGAACACAATAAACGACTAACATGGGAGGAAATGGCTAGCGAAAGTCCATTGGCACAGGCATACTGGACACAATGGCAAAGTGTAACACTGGAAGGTGGATGTTTACAGCGCATTTGCGAAAGTGAGGACGGCAAAGCTGTACGGAAGTTGATTGTAGTTCCCAACATTAAAACGGAGTATCACAACCAATCTAGTGGAGGACATTTGGGCATTGCGAAATCTGTTGAGAAAATCAAGAAACGATTTTATTGGGTTGGCTGCCAACAATCGGTTGTCTATTGGATCCGCAATTGTGATCACTGCTCCAAGGCAAAGGGACCGAGAACGGAGAGCCGTGGAAAAATGCTGCAATACAAGGTTGGTGCGCCACTTGAGACAATTGCGATGGATGTAGCATGTCCATTCCATATAAGTAACCGGGGCAACAAATATGTTCTGGTAGTTATCGACTACTTCAGTAAGTGGCCAGAGGTGTATGCAATCCCTAGTCAGGATGCGAAAACGATTGCGGATGTCTTTATAAAAAAACTGGGTGACACGACTTGGTGTACCGATGGAGCTGCATTCAGATCAAGGAAGAAATTTTGAGTCAGCAGTTTTTCAACAAATATGCCTTGCGCTTGGAATCCACAAAGCTAGAACCATACCTTTGCACCCGCATTCAGATGGAATGGTAGAACACTCGAGGAACGGCGTATAGAGCTGCAGTACACGATACAACATTGAGCTCCCCAAAAGTTAAGTGAACATGATTATGTCACACAAACAAGGAAGGACCTTGATAACATACACCAGATGGTAAGAGGTCGTACGCAGTTAATGAGCGACAGGATGAAGGCCAGGTATGACATACGGTCAAATGCAAAAAGCTTTCAAGAAGAACAATTAATTGGTCTTGCTGTACAATTCACAGAAGATTAAGGGGTTTTCTCCTAAATTGCAAAGCCATCGGGAAAGACCATACAAGGTATTATGGAGAATTAATGATGTGGTGTACCGAATTCAAAGATATCGCGCTGAGCCGAAAGTCGTCCACTTGGAAACGCTATCACCATATCATGCTACAGAATTTGTTCGAGACGTACAAAAGTAAGAGGAGGATAGTGTTACGGAATGTAAAGTTCCGATCTAGGACTCCCAAAAATGATTGCCAGGCAACGATTATATTGATAATGTATTAAGTAAGTACGTAGAGGCTTTCACGGCCAGAATCATTTAGAAAATAAACTCCTTCCGGGTTATGCCGTGTGTCAAGATTTGTTAATGCTGACGTTTCGCGAACCATGTTGCTCGCTTCTTCAAAGCTAATGAATATAAGACAACTAAATCCAACTGATGCATTTGCATATCCATTACTGAACAAATTTTCTTTCTATTTGGAATAAATTTGTTATTCCAAATATAAAGATTTGGAATTGGAATTTAAATTGGATATTTTATCATACTTGCAATCCATCATTTCCACGTTTCACAGAAACTGAGATGGCATGATATCTTTCGTCTCTCTTTACTTTTTTTTGGGGCAAACAAAGCAAAAGCGCCATATAAGATCATGTATTTCTAGCTTAATATAAACAATTTGGTGCGAAAATGCTTCAGCTTGGATTTTTTCCGGGTGTGTGTATTCAATTAGCTTTGAAGAAGCGAGCAACATGGTTCGCGAAACGTCAGCATTAACAAATCTTGACACACGGCATAACCCGGAAGCAGTTTATTTTCTAAATTGATAATGTATTATTGAAGAAAATGAAGTTTGAATAAAAAGTTTATTTGACACGATTGCCGAACCTTTTTATATACATACGTTACAATATATTCTGAATCGCTCGGTATATGGCACCGAAATTTACATATTTGACTATTGCCGTTTTGGTTTCATACAAGCCGCCAACTTTTATAAAGAATAAAATGTTTTGAGAAATAAATAATAATAAAAAATCCAATATGTATAAAGCGGGCGCTTTATAACCGCGTGACGTCATACGCACAACCGAATGAAAATAAAACCCCTTAGTATTATATTTTCTATAGTCCCTTTTATCATGAGATCTTGCGGTCTAGGTCAAGGTAGTACTAGCCTTCCTAAAAACGCGAGGCGTCAAATTCTGCTTTTTCAATACTTAATTACTCAGAACTGGTGCCAAATCAAGTTAAAAAGTATTTGAATTTTTTACTCCAATTATGAAGTTCTATAACCCCCAAAAATTAATGCACTCATTTAATATACATCTTGTATACAATACGCTGTAAATATTTATTAACCTTTCTGTTTTTTTTTAATTATTGCGTTACTCCGGAAATCAACACTGCAATCATTAATTGCATCAGGTGGGCTGTGAAGAACACTGTTTCAACGGACGATCATTAAAACTAGGTCACCCTAAGTAGTATATAAAGGAGAGAGCTGGAGCCGCCACACCGCCACACCGACACCACACGACTCAAACCGAGCGTGCCCGAACGAAGTCAAGTCGATGTTAGAGAGAGAACCATCGATGCTAGAGAGAGAACGCACTACGATTTTATTTTCGAGCGTAAAAATCCCCACGCATGCGCAAACCGAAAAAATTAAAAAATTTGACCTCCCACGATAACGGCCGAACCCCAGTCCACCGATCTGCCGAGCGCGCCCGAACGCTGGAACGTGAGTGTACGAGTCACACGTCGATGTTAGAGAGAGAACGCACTAGGGCGCGGTAACGGCATGGAGTCATCTTTAAAATGCAAATATTCGCGGCATAAATTTTAAAGACACGACTCAAACCGAGCGCGCCCGCACGAAGTCAAGTCGCTGTTAGAGCGAGAACCATCAATAGAGAGAGAACGCACTAGGGCGCGGTAACGGCATGGAGTCATCTTTGAAATGCAAATATTCGCGGTATAAATTTTAAAGTTTTAAATCAAGTTTTCGCGCTAAATTTATTCGGACTAATTTTAAAATTCTACAGAGCATGCGCGAACCGACCAAATTAAAATTTTCGCGCCATTAAGGATAAATTTCAAAGTTTAAACCGTCTTGTGTTTAAAAAAGAACATGCGATAAGAATTATATTCGAATGTGTGAATAACAGATTGCAAAGAGGATGTAACAGTAATCAGTAGTAACAGGAAGTTGTACAAACCCTGTATACAGACCTGTATAAATTATACAGATCTGTATACAGACCCTGTATAAATTATACAGACCCTGTGAACAGACCCTGTATAATCACAACAGACTCTGTATACAGACCCTGTATAATCACAACAGACCCTGTATACAGACCCTGTATAAATTATACAGACCTGTATACAGACCCTGATGAAAGAATCAACAGATCCGTGTTGACAGCTACTATACATTGACTACCATAGGTGCTACTCCTTCAGTATTGTTTATGATGAAGGTCGTTAATCATCCATCATTATCTCTTCCCTTAAATAATCTAGACGGTCTTTGCTCAAACGATGAGCCAAAACAGCAACGGCATGGTGAGCTCCTACCAAACACTATAAGAGCTATTATTTGTGGCCCATCTGGGTGCGGAAAGACAAATCTTCTACTTAGTTTGTTATAAGAAGAAAACGGGTTACGCTTCGAGAATATTTACTTCTTTTCCAAGACGTTATATCAACCAAAATATGAATTTTTAAATAACATAATCAAGAAAATATCAGAAATTGAAATCTTTAACTACAGTAACAATGATGAAATTATGGATCCTCAAGATGCTAAAAACAACTCTGTATTTATTTTCGATGACATAGCATGCGATAAACAACATAAAATACGCTCATATTTCTGCATGTGGCGACATAAACTTGTTGATGCGTTCTACTTAACACAGACTTACACACGAATTCCTAAACATTTGGTGCGTGATAATGCGAACGTAATAGTTTTATTCCCACAAGATGTTCTGAATTTACGTCCTATATATGATGAGCATGCTTCCACGCATATGAATTTTGAAAAGTTTCGAAAAATGTGTTCAGAATGTTGGAAAGGAGGAAAACATTATGCATTAGTAATAATGAAAGATTTTGAAATTAAAGATGGTCGATACAGAATGGGGTTCGACCAGTATATATTAGGGGTATCATAGAAAATATCATCAGTATCAATAAACCATTGGGTAGAAGAGGGTGAACAATGATGATGAAGAAGAACCATTAAGAAGAACCACATTAAACCATTTTTAAATAAATAGAATTGTTAAATGAATTTCTTTTGTTTTATTTCATAGGTTAAGAGGTGATATTATTATAAAAAGAGTAAATTCAATACGGTAAGAATATTAGAATTCCTTATATTTTAATTAGAAGTGTTGTCATACTTACCTTTTTTTTTCTCTTTGATCACTATAAATACTAAACAGTAATAAAAAGCATACGGGTTTCAGTTAAGTAATTTTTATTATCAATATTTCATTTAGCACACAATTCATTAATAAATCTATAAAACTTATCATCTGAGCATTGGTAGACATTGCAACGTTTTTCTCCCCCTTGTATACCATAGCCATCGAAGATAGACTCCGTAGCTCGTCTTCGGTGGTGATGGCTTCGGCTAATCTCTTCGGAAGGAATGCTACGAAGTTTTCAAATTCCACAAGAATTGTTGGCCAAGCACAATCTGTGATTCTTTTCGCCGATTTAATTGGATGGCGACCCTCCGAGACCCTCATTTACCTAATATTTAAGTCATGTATTAAATAATTTTAAACTACATATGTATTTTTTACCCCACCATCAGCCTCTTCCTTATAATGATGTTATTTAGACGTGTTGGCTTGCTGGTACACACATACAACGTTCCGCTATGCACGTCATCAATTTATGGAGTTCATGATTGGGATGGAAATTTTTTGAATTTTCCCGCTATAATGGGTGGGCGCCATCTTTTAAATTTCAAACCCTGTAAAATCACAACAGAACCTGTATACAGACCCTGTATAAAGTATACAGACCCTGTATTTATACAGACCCTGTATACAGACCTCGCCATCTACCGGAGTTACCACTATCAAATTGTATTAAAGAATTAATTGTAATAAAAATGGCGACATGAATGTTAAAATACTACGTCGTTTTCTACCGATTGTTATTTTTTAATTGCAATGCTGTTTACCGTTTAACGCCAGTTACAACTATGATCAGTACACATTTGCTCTCGTACGAGTATTTCCAGTTGACACATCAAACATTGGTTTAATGATCCTTTTGTACTTCGGTAAACGAGTGCCCTTTATCTGATTCTCCGGATGATCTGATCGACGATGAGCATTTGTTCTTTTCAATATATCTTTATATTGATCTAGATTGGCGTTGTTGTACCCAATAGGCTGCTTCTTGAAAAGTAACTCATACAACCCTGGTGTACCAGCATATCTAATATCCTTAATAATTAAATCTTTTCCATCGAGAGTTACGAAACCATCTCCAATCTTCCATTTTTCTGTTTGCGCGTCGAAGGAAACTCCGTAAACAACATCCTGCTCAAATTCATTTGTTAGTATTCCCTCAATATATGTCCGTGGTAACAGATCGTATTGCCCAATATATTCGTTAAGAACATCAGGACTCATACTTTCGACTGTTGGAGGAGAAGTCTGCATGACTTCATCATCTTCTTCTTGTATAGGATCATACTGGAAAGAAACATCCTCCTGCAAGAACTCTGGTTGTGATAAACTCCTCGGTTTTGGGATTATACCTCGAAATGGAGTGCCCATATATAAATCAGATGCAGTTTGGTGTTTATTGAACTCATCTTCTGTAAGTTGATCTAATTCGGGCTGGTTATGTATCAAAACAGGTTGTTCTACCTTAAACAAATCCGTTTTGGCAGATGAAGGTTGTGGCTTTATAAGTAGGTCAAGTTCGGGTTGTGTCTCCGATTTAATTTTTTGCATTAGTTCGATGAGCGGTTCTGTAATTGGCTTATAAGTTTCTTTTAGCATATTGACATGGTCGCGTTGCCCTCTTTTGGTGGATAACTGTTTTTGTCTTATTGCATTACTAATTTTAATTATCTGTGACGTAATACGACGATAATGATTCTCATCATCAGATCATTGATCATTGATCTTATGTATCCAAGGTATCCGCGCTCTGTGTCTATGTCCGTGATGTCTCATCATCGTAATTGTTTTGATAGTAATGAAACTTGACCTCCTAGTTATAGAAGTTGACGACTCCAGGAAAGGTTTTCTAGAATATGGTCGTCCAATGGTCGAATAATATTAAGTTTACGTAAAGTTTTAGTAATTTTTTTAAATTAATTTTTTTCGGACGCAATGCGTAAACCATAAGTATAAACTAGATCTCGAAGTATACCTACGTAGTAATTTGGATTGCGCGAGTTTAACATAGAGTTAAAATGGTCGTTATTCCTATTTCGATATGTTTCGGGTAAATTCATAAGTTTATCCTCTTCTTTCTCATTATCGTTACCATCATCCTTATCATCATCATAATCATGATCTTTATGGGCTACGGGTAGATTCATCAGGTAATCCTCTTCTTTGTCATCATCTGTATGAGTTGTGGCTAGGTTAATCGGTTCGCCCTCGTCATCACCATCGTTATCATTACAGGTTGCGGGTAGGTTCATCAATTCGCCCTCGTCGTCACTATGGGTTCTTATTGCAGAATGATTCTTTATAATATGGCGTTTTAAATTATCTACCCGATTGTACTTTTTTTTTCACAGTGGTCATGCGGCTATACAAGCTTGATGTATCTTTTTATGACGACGTAGGGAGCTGCGCCGAGGGAATGTTTTTCCGCAGTCAATACATTCGAACATTTTAATTACTAATGAGGTTCCAGCAGTTGTAGCAGCTTATTTATACAAGTTGAGGGTCTCGGAGGGTCAAATGAGGGTCAAATGAGGGTAAAATGAAGGTCAAATGAGGGTCAAATGAGGGTCAAACAACACGGATCTGTTGATTTTTTCATCAGGGTCTGTATACAGGTCTGTATAATTTATACAGGGTCTGTATACAGGGTCTGTTGTGATTATACAGGGTCTGTATACAGGGTCTGTATAATTTATACAGGGTCTGTATACAGATCTGTATAATTTATATAGGGTCTGTATACAGGGTCTGTATAAATACAGGGTCTGTATACAGGGTCTGTATAATTTATACAGGGTCTGTATACAGGTTCTGTTGTGATTATACAGGGTTTAAAATTTAAAAGATGGCGCCCACCCATTATAGCGCGAAAATTCAAAAAATTTCCATCCCAATCATGAACTCCATAAATTGATGACGTGCATAGCGGAACGTTGTATGTGTGTACCCGCAAGTCAACACGTCTAAATAACATCATTATAAGGAAGAGGCTGATGGTGGGTTAAAAAATACATATGTAGTTTAAAATTATTTAATACATGACTTAAATATTAGGTAAATGAGGGCCTCGGAGGGTCGCCATCCAATTAAATCGGCGAAAAGAATCACAAATTGTGCTTGGCCAACAATTCTTGTGGAATTTGAAAACTTCGTAGCATTCCTTCCGAAGATATTAGCCGAAGCTATCACCACCGAAGACGAGCTACGGAGTCTATCTTCGATGGCTATGATATACAAGGGGGAGAAAAACGTTGGAATGTCTACCAATGCTCAGATGATAAGTTTTATAGATTTATAAATGAAATGTATGCTAAATGAAATATTGATAATAAAAATTACTTAACTGAAACCCGTATGCTTTTTATTACTGTTTAGTATTTACAGTGATCAAAGAGAAAAAAAAGGTAAGTATGACAACACTTGTAATTAAAATATAAGGAATTCTAATATTCTTACCGTATTGAATTTACTCTTTTCATAATAATATCACTTCTTAACCTATGAAATAAAACAAGAGAAATTCATTTAACGCATCTATTTATTTAAAAATGGTTTAATGTGTTTTCCATCTCGCTGAAGTAGTGATCGTTTTTTGAGATTGCCATATCTCAACTGGTTCTTCTTCTTCATCATCATTGTTCACCCTCTTCTACACAATGGTTTATTGATACTGATGATATTTTCTATGATACCCCTAATATATACTGGTCGAACTCCATTCTGTATCGACCATCTTTAATTTCAAAATCTTTCATTATTACTGATGCATTATGTTTTCCTCCTTTCCAACATTCTGAACACATTTTTCGAAACTTTTCAAAATTCATATCCGTGGAAGCATGCTCATCATATATAGGACGTAAATTCAGAACATCTTGTGGGAATAAAACTATTAGGTTCGCATTATCACGCACCAAATGTTTGGGAATTCGTGTGTAAGTCTGTGTTAAGTAGAACGCATCAACAAGTTTATGTCGCCCCATGCAGAAATATGAGCGTATTTTATGTTGTTTATCGCATGCTATGTCATCAAAAATAAATACAGAGTTGTTTTTAGCATCTTGAGGATCCACAATTTCATCATTGTTACTGTAGTTAAAGATTTCAATTTATGATATTTTCTTGATTATGTTATTTAAAAATTCATATTTTGGTTGATATAACGTCTTGGAAAAGATGGAAATATTCTCGAAGCGTAACCCGTTTTCTTCAAATAACAAACTAAGTAGAAGATTTGTCGTTCCGCACCCAGATGGGCCACAAATAATAGCTCTTATAGTGTTTGGTAGGAGCTCACCATGCCGTTGCTGTTTTGGCTCATCGTTTGAGCAAAGACCGTCTAGATTATTTAAGGGAAGAGATAATGATGGATGATTAACGACCTTCATCATAAACAATACTGAAGGAGTAGCACCTATGGTAGTCAATGTATGGTAGCTGTCAACACGGATCTGTTGATTTTTTCATCAGGGTCTGTATACAGGTCTGTATAATTTATACAGGGTCTGTATACAGGGTCTGTTGTGATTATACAGGGTCTGTATACAGGGTCTGTTGTGATTATACAGGGTCTGTATAATTTATACAGGGTCTGTATACAGATCTGTATAATTTATACAGGTCTGTATACAGGGTCTGTACAACTTCCTGTTACTACTGATTACTGTTACATCCTCTTTGCAATCTGTTATTCACACATTCGAATATAATTCTTATCGCATGTTCTTTTTTAAACACAATTATTTCTGTGAGTAATATTAATAAAGACGGTTTAAACTTTGAAATTTATCCTTAATGGCGCGAAAATTTTAATTTGGTCGGTTCGCGCATGCTCTATAGAATTTTAAAATTAGTCCGAATAAATTTAGCGCGAAAACTTGATTTAAAACTTTAAAATTTATACCGCGAATATTTGCATTTCAAAGATGACTCCATGCCGTTACCGCGCCCTAGTGCGTTCTCTCTCTATCGATGGTTCTCGCTCTAACAGCGACTTGACTTCGTTCGGGCGCGCTCGGTTTGAGTCGTGTCTTTAAAATTTATGCCGCGAATATTTGCATTTTAAAGATGACTCCATGCCGTTACCGCGCCCTAGTGCGTTCTCTCTCTAACATCGACGTGTGACTCATACACTCAGGTTCCACCGTTCGGGCGCGCTCGGCAGATCGGTGGACTGGGGTTCGGCCGTTATCGTGGGAGGTCAAATTTTTGAATTTTTTCGGTTTGCGCATGCGTGGGGATTTTTACGCTCGAAAATAAAATCCTAGTGCGTTCTCTCTCTAGCATCGATGGTTCTCTCTCTAACATCGACTTGACTTCGTTCGGGCACGCTCGGTTTGAGTCGTGTGGTGTCGGTGTGGCGGCTCCAGCTCTCTCCTTTTTATACTACTACCCTATATGTACTACGTGGTACGTATCGAACAATATTAGAGCGAACCATTTAGAGCGTGTGAGTGCGCTACTAAATTATATCATCATAAAACATCACAAAAAATATACATGTGGTGTAAGAAAATATTGAGAAAATGAAATACTAACTTACTAAACAAGTTCGGCTGTAACAATGCTTACTTATGCTAATTATTCTCTAAGATTGCGGATATCCAGTATAATTACAGATTATCTGAATATTTTTTCCTCAATTATAGGTGCCCTGTAATTGCATAGACCACTTACCACAGATTTTTTTATACGTATAAAAGACAACTAAATCCAATGATGCATTTGCATACTGATGCATTTGCATATCCTTTACTGACCAAATTTTCTTTATATTTGTAATAATAAGTTATTCCAAATATAAAGAATTGGAATTGGAATTTAAATTTCATCTCTCTTTACTTTTCTTGGGGAGTAAACAAAGCAAAAGCGCCATATAAGATCATGTATTTCTAGCTTTCTAAATCAGCTTAATATAAACAATTTAGTGCGAAAATGCTTCAGCATGGATTTTTTTCTGTGTGTGTGGACCTTATTGAATAAGTTTTGAAGCTAATTTTGTAATATTTCACGGTGAGTATTATACAAAACGGTGTTAAAAGGGGACCTCAGAAAGTGAGGTTATGTTTCAAAAGCGTGTTTTTTTGCAGGTTTATTATAGAAAATATTCAATTTAGTGAGTATTTTAAACAACTAGGACGCTCATTTTTATCAAATTCAACTGCAGTTACACATCGCCAATATTGATTTTGTTGTATGGTCCAAAAACGAATTTGCTCTGTATTTGCTCAAATTTCTTTGCAATATCACAAAACAATTGTCTTACCTGAAATTCTATGTACAGATTTTACTAAACCTGAAGGCAAGGGAGTAGTCGAGGTAGGAAGTCAATAAAACAATGATTGTAAATTAATGGATTTATTATTTAAAAAATCTGAAATATATGTAGAGTATCCGTAGAAAATGCAGTAAGTACAACATTACTCGTTTACACTTTATTTCCTGCTTCTTTACAGTTTTTGTCATGGAGGGCGCTAGGGCTGTTCGAGCGCTCGCTTTTTTTGTACCGAACACAGGTCGATTTAATTAGGTAATTGTCATCTGTCATTTTGTCACACTGGAATTTTGTTTCTATCATACCATCAGTGCTTGGATACAGCCAAAATGCTTTGACGTTTATTCAAGCCAATATGCTCGATTACAAGCGAGCGCTCGCTTTTGATATCGAGATTCGAATTTGAACCGAATAAATGCGAGTCAACTCGAAAAATCGAGTGTCGGTTCGGTAGGGAAAGAAACGAGATTTACTCAGCCTGAAATTCGATACTTGACGTTTTAGGTAACTTGAACAGCCCTACATGGCACCCAATCGGGATGGTCATCATCTTCGAGCGATGCTGGTTTACCTTAAAGTGACACATTATAAACACATTTCTAATCTATATTTTATATAACTCTTACCTGTAATAAATTGCTTACTGCACACTCTCCAATTTTGAAGTCGGCGTTCAGAGACGTTTGGACCTCTCTGAATGGCCTATAGCCATCTTTCCCTTCTAAAGTGCGACAACAAACTCTTGAGATAATTTTGTCTTGAGCACCTTTGGTAATTTATGAAAGGCAATATCCTTATCTCGATGGCATTCCGACCTGCAGTTAACCACGCAACAAATTTTTCCCGTTTTAAAACTAAAACTAAAGCAAAAATACGCATTTGAAACATAACCTCACCTTGTGAAGTCACTTTTTAACACAGTTTAATATAATACTCATCGTGAAATATTAAAAAATTAGCCTCAAAACGTAATAATAGTAATAATAACAATATTCTCGGTAGTCTGCTTGCTTTTAAAACCAACATTGATTAGTACATTGTTTATTATATGGGAAGCAAGATAGCTGAAGGATTTTCGGAACACTGCCGTTCTATGTTGCGAGATAGAGGCGGTGGTTGAAACATGTCGAAGGTATCTTCCGTGAGCCCCCTTTCGAAGCTGAATCTTCTGCGCTAAGTAAGAAGCTTGTCCATTGACAACTACTGCTCTGACCACACCCACATAATGTATGAAACGACGCTGCTCCATTCTCAGCCATCCAGCTCCCCGAAGGACCTCGGACATATGTTGACGTCTAGGACATCCAGTTGCGTATGCTAGGCAGCTATACTGGATACTCTGTAGACGCCGCTTATCTGACTGTGAATGAAGGGGCCATAGACAACATCGGCATAGCTCACAACCGACAATATTAGGGAATCTGAAATTAGAAGATTTACATCTGTTGGCAATACATTTTTAAATTGATATAAATGCTTCAGTTTGGCGTAGGACCGTTGGCAAAGTTTGTTAACGTGATCCTAGAAGGATAGGTTGGAGTCCACAATTACACCGAGATTTCTTCCTGTCTCTACTAACGGCAACGTTGTGCCATTTAGACTGATCTTGGACACCGAGTCACCGACGCGCATCGCACTATCCGGTCCCACGACTAAGACAACTTGGCACTTGACTGGGTTTAATTGAAGTGAGTTGCTGCTGGTCCAATTGAAAATTCCGGTCAGATCTTCATTTATAGTTGTTATCCCTTCTTCGATATCATCATCGTAAATTGCTGTGTAGATCTGCAGATCATCAGCGTACATATGGCAGGTGCTATTTGATAGTTTCTCCGGAAGATCAGCCGTGACGACATTGAACAGAAGGGGACCGAGCACTGATCCCTGCGGAACACCAGAACTTACATTGACTAATCTCGAGCAACCGACACAGTCGATCTTTGTTCTAAAAGTTCGACCAGAGGGGTAGTGTCTAAACCAGTTTAGCATCTCATCTCGAATTCCGTAATACTCCATCTTTGCCATGATGCACTCAAAGTTTACGCTGTCAAAAACCTTTGACATATCCAAGAGGACGAGTGCGGTAGTGAAGTGACTGCGATGCGAAGTCACAATGTCATCCAACACTTGTAGTAAAGCCGTACTGGTGATGTGACCCCCGCGGAAACCGACTGGATTGGCGGTAGTATGTTCTGGTCGTCGAGATATTCTATCATTTGGCCATGTAAAATGGATTCAGCAATCTTTGATGCAGTACACAAAAGACTTATAGGTCGATAGTCAGCATAGGCCACAGGATTGGTGGTCTTAGAGATCGGTCTCACTGGTTCTCTCCAGGATATTGGAAAGTATCCCTGCTCGAAGGAGTAATTGATGATGTGGGCCAGCGGCACTGAACAAAAAGAAGCGGAAAACTGAAGCATTTTTGATGATATACCATCCGCACCACAAGACGACGACGATTCTTGTTTAAAAATAAGTTCTTTAACGCGGTCCACTTCTACCGGGTTGTATGAAAACACCCCGCCTCGCGGGTTTGCAGCGCCGCAAAACGTGTCCACATAGTCCACATAGAGTCACAAGGTAGTCCCGGTATACTGGTAATAAAATAGTCATCAGCGAGTAATCATTCAGAATTGCTTTTAATGCTTGTCTGGAAGTCGAGGGAGACAACAAGTCGACATTAAAGTCACCCATGACTAGGATATTCTGAGTTTGCATGTAAACATCATTGAAGGTAGGCTCCAGCTGTTGTAGTGAAACTAAACCTGCCGATGGCGGACGGTAAATAACACCTACTGCTACTGTGATTTTTTTAATTTGTATCTGTACCCACAATTGCTCTATTTCGTGGTCATGATAATCAAAAAGGTGCACACACCCTAAAAAAAATCCAAGCCGAAGCACTTTCGCACCAAAACGTTTATTTTAAGCTGATTTAGAAAGCTAGAAATACATGATCCTATATGGCGCTATTGCTTTGTTTGCCCCCCCCCCCTACGAAATGTGTTGGTGTGCTTGATGAAGCTATTTCTAAATATTTTTTTACATTAAATGTAATTTTTTTCTTTCCGTAAATATTTATTGCTTTCGACTACTCTTTTTGACTAGACGTTATTTCGGTACGTATGTATTGCCACACTAGCCTAACTACTAACTCTCTCAATTAATTTGCTATTATCATATAAAATTGATGTTTTATGAGGGTAGAATTTAGTCCCGGGCTCTCTGTCTATTACAAATCAACCCAAAATATCGGTGTCTTAAGTTAAGTGTCAGATTTAACTTCTCCACCAATTCTTTATTTTGTAATAAACGTAATAACAAATGTTCTAAAAATGGAATGACATTCACATTTTTGTTAAAACACATTACAAATTCGATAAAACAAAAAAATGAGAAACATGGATCGGTAATTGATGCAACTCCTGGTGTGTCTCAACAATACACGGTTCTGCAATTATATTTAAAATAACTACTAACCTTGACGAAACACATCCGACAGATTGTGAAACTTTAAGGTACTAGAAAAAATATGCAAGCTGTCAAAAACACAGCTGCGCCCAAGCAGATGTGTAAGGAGTTGCTAAGCTGCCGCATTAAAGTTGCGAAAAACCTGAAAACGCCGCATTAAAGAAACTTTTAACGTTTTTAATCAGACAAGCTTTTTTTGCGGGCCGCGCATTGGCGATTTAGTTGCGCCAACTACAAAATGACCGAAATGAATCACAGCTTTGTTCGTTTGGTCTGTCAGAGTAGCTTAGAGCAACTTGGAGCAGGCGTATGGCGTCCGTTGGTATTCGTATTCTGTTCGTTGTAACAAGTTCCGGTAGCGTAACCTAAGCAGCTTGGAGCAGTTTTTCTTGACCCTGCTGAATAGTAGGAGTGTATTTAGTGTATTTAGAGCAGCTTAGAACAAGTTGTAATCAGTTTGCGATTTGACATCATGCACTATATAGATTGCAGAGATATAGAGTGCACAAGCATTGAAACTCGAGCAAAATCTAAATCCTTTAAAATTGGTGTCAGCTTTAACAAGAAGGATGTAATCCTACATGCTTAAAACTGGCCCAGCAATGTGGCAGTATCGCCATATATTTTTAGATGGGCCCATTCAAACAGAACGATGCTTAGAGAAGACTAGAACACCTCACCAAAAGGGACACCTAAACATTGTTGCAACTAACGTGCAAAGCATCACCAACAAACTGCCTGCTCTGCAAATTATCGCTGATAAAGAGGATGCTGATGTGCTCTGCATTACCGAACACTGGCTAACGGAAGACACGGTGGACCTCTACAACCTGAAGAACTATCAGAGAAATTCTGCCTATTGCCGAGAACACAGCCAACATGGAGGGACAGCAATTCATCTTCGGAAAACCCACGAAGCCTATAACATCAAGGAATGCCATGATTACTCCTCCCAGAGAGACTGTGAACTTGCAGCAATAACACTGCCAAAATTTAAATATGTTGTCGTAAGCGGTTACCGATCCCCTCTGGGAGACTTTGCCACCTAGATACAAAGCATGGAACTGCTCCTAAACCACATCCTGAGCACATGCGCTACGGATACCAGAGTTGTGGTCGCTGGTGACTTCAATAATAATAATAATAATAATAATCTTTATTGGTGCTATAAAACATATGCAATGCTTACACATGTCAAAAGAAAATAATTACAGAAATTAAATAACAATCATATCATCGAAGTTGTTTGTTAAGAATTCATCAACATTGTAGAAACATTTGTTTATAAGGTACTCTTTCAGGACCTTTTTGAATCTGTTTTCAGTGGTAGACTTTATAGCTGGCGGAAGAACATTATAAAATTTTATAAAGCCCAATAATTCGACCCGATTCGGGACCTTTGAAGTCTTAAGAAAGGCTGGCGGTATTGATGGTTTGTACGCGTGTCGTGCTGGTGCACCATATTTGATGTAGTAAAGGATCCCAAATTTGCTCTCGCATACATTATACATTGTAAGATATTTCCTGCAATCATCTCTATAATTAGCACCGCATATCACTCTTAAGCATCGGCGTTGCAGCGAAAAATTTCTTTTAGTATGACTTGAGTGCCCCCAGTTAAAAACTGCGTACGACATGACGGAGTGAAAAATAGCAAAGTATGCAGTTCTCAGGTGCCCCAGCTATAGTGTTTGATTTAAAGTTCTTAAAAAGAAGATAATTTTAGCTAATTTATTCGTAACTGACTCAATATGAATCTTCCACTTCAAAGTAGTATCCAAGGTGACACCCAAAAACTGCACACTCTCAACGTCAGCGTTTGCTGCTGAAGGATCACTGCGCAAGGTAAACAGTAAAGATGAACATTTCTCGGTATTTATGCACAATTTGTTTGAGAGAAACCATTCCTTAACGTTCTTATCACTTTCGTCTCATGTATCAAGTAGCATATTGTAGTTTTCGCCTCCTTCAATTACGGTGGTATCATCGGCAAAAAGTATGACTTCTGATGATAAACTAGCAGTGTGTATGTCATTAATGTATAGCAGAAAAAGTATAGGGCCCAAGACTGAACCTTGTGGGACACCACTTTTACAGAGCTGATTACTAGAAACACTTGAATTGAATTTAACGTGCTGGTAACGGTCAGATAAATAAAATTGCAGTAGATGGATACTAGGTTCCGAAAACTTGTATTGATGTAGTTTATCAATCAGTAGCTCATGAGATACACAGTCAAACGCCTTTGTAAGATCGTAGAATGTAGCCACTGAATGATATCCGAGCTCAAAATTCTTTAGTATTTGTTTTAAAAGTGTGTCAATAGCCATGCTGGTGGATTTTCCTTTTCTGAACCCATACTGCAAATCACTAAATAGACTATTGTCTTCGAAATGACAGTAAATTTGTTTCTTTAATATTTTTTCAAAAACTTTGGAGATAATGGGGGTCGAAGATATTGGTCTATAATTATTACAATTGTCCGATGCACCTTTTTTGTGAATAGGTATAACAGTTGATATTTTTAGCTGTTTGGGAAAATTACTCTCTTTAATACATTCATTGAATAAGTGTGTAAGTGGATAGACAATAATGTTTTTCAATGTTTTTACCACCTTCTGTCAAAAGACACATTATTAAAACTTAGCTGACCTGTGGTTATATTGTCTATGTACTGTAAGGGATTAGTTTCACATTTATCTAAATTACGTATAATGTCCTGCGGTATATTGATAAAAAAATTAATTGTTTGTTGCTACTTGACACAATTTAACTATCCAGTGCTGATCTTGTAAATTTTACTAGTTTGGCTCTATAAGCCTTTTTTACATGTTTTAATAGTTGCAGAGGTACTAGCTCTGGATACTCATGATTTAGAGAATTTAATGACCTCAAATATTCTCTGGCGGCGTACAGTTCATCGGTGTACCAATTTACTAAAGGTTTTTTTTTCAAAAATTAATTTTGTTTTTACGGGCAAGCAGAACTCTATAGCATCGATGATATTAAAAAATTTTGCCGTTTTTTGTCTAAATGCAGAGATCTGTCGCCCATGAATAACCAATTTACCCCCTCCAGGGTGTTGTATATCTTAAACAGCCCAATGTCGGTTAACGGTCTGTACGAGATCCTCTTTCCCTTAGATTTTTCTAATATGCATTGTACCTTAGCAATAATACCAGAATGGTCTGATGAAATTGTATCCACGATATGGATATTCGCGAGATCGACAGCAGTCGATATGAAAATATTGTCTAAACATGCTGTTGCTCTTCTACTGTGCTTATTAGTTGGGTAGATTCCATATGTCTTGAAAGTATTACACAGCAGTTTTGCATCCGGGTCATCTGTGTTAAACTTTACATTAAAGTCTCCACATATAATTAATTTTGACTGAGTATAATAGCGAACCAATATTGAAGATAACTTGTCAAGAAAAAGCTTAAAATTACCAGATGGTGATCTATAAACCGATAATATTATGAATCCATCGCACTTAATACCCGTGACCTCAATGTCCAACTCCACCGAAACATCATGCAAATTTATGGTTACGAATCTAACATCCTCTCGGGCGTAGATACACACGCCACCATGCCTTTTTTCAGATCTACAAAAGTAATTTGCAAGATTATAATAAGGTATCTTAATATTAACAAGCGCATCAGCTGTCAACCAGTGTTCATTTATGCACATAAAGTTCACTCTAGATCGATTAGTAAAAAGTGCAAGCTCATTTAATTTATTAGTTATGCATTGTATGTTTATGTGAAACACGGTTAGGTCTGTGCTTTTCTCGTTGATGTTCTCCAGAAAAAACGGTTAATTCCCGCTCCCTCGGGCCATAATTTTGGGTCGCGAGCCGCTTCCAGCTGATCAATGGGCACTGACACTCGAAATGAAGAATATTTGTCGGGGTGTTTAGCATTTAATTTGTCGCATTCCGAAGTTTGGATGTTATTATCCTTTAAGTGTTGCAACGAATCTTCCGTGGTTGTGTCTATCTCCAGGCGAGAGACATCAAGGTGTCCATTTCTGGCGATAGCTTTTAATTTTAAATTTTGTGCTGTGCCGCGCATTATTTGTTGCGGAGATGGTCTCTTCTTATAGGTTACACCCGTGAAAGGCGCATCATCATCAGGCTTGCGATTTGTTGTTTCCATCACACGACGCTGCGGTACAAAGCCTGTCTTGACGACCTCGGAGTGTTTGATTGTAGCTTGGGCTGTAGCATTGTTTTTTCTACATGAATTTCGCTGGCCTCTCTGTTCCACTTGGTTTTTCAATTTAGTATGATCAACCGCTGGTGCTGATGCGGATGGAGTAGTTGGTGGTGCTGGTACAACCTGTGACTGTCGGACCACAGCGCCATCTCGTGGAGCAAAGCCCAACTGTTCGATGGTCGTTTTCAGAAAGATAACCTCGGCAGTGTAAACCTTGCCGAAGAAAGTGATCAAAAAAATCAACTATTGGATCTCATGAACTCATTCAGTCTACATCAAACTATCCACGAACCGACCAGAATCTTCAAAGACCAAAGATCGTGCATTGACAATATTTTCATAAACACACAGGACTTCTCGCACGCAAGAGTTTTTAATGATGGTCTAGGCGACCACAAAGCCACAGCTATCTGCGCTAATATTCGTCAGGTCCCCACGCCAACAATCAAGATAAAGAGAAGATATACACAAACAAACAAAAACAACTTCCGTGAACGACTGAAATCAGAGAGCTGGGACGAAGTATATAACCTGCCAACACCTGATAAAATGTTCTACTGCTTCCTTGACATTTTTCTCGAGCATCACAACAGGTCCTTCCCACTGACCAGAGTCCACCACAACAAACAAAACAGAGCGACCACAAACAAAGAACTAGCCGAAATGAAAGAGAGCCTACTATTCCGGCTCTATGACAGAAATACTAACACACAAATGCACGAAGAACTACAGAACATGAAAAAGCAATACCTGACAGGATGCGAGCGTGCGCATAAGAAAAACAATGAGAACACAACAATGATGGCCACCAATAACTCCAAAAAAATATGGGAGGTCATAAATCACGCAACAGGGAGAAAGTGCAATAAGCTGCAACCAAACATGCCAACCAGCGAAGATTTTAGCACTTTCTTTGCCAACAACAACAGCAACAGCAGTCATCGTGAAGAAGAAATCCTACGAAACCCATGTTTATCCTCTATATTCTTCTTTCCCACCGACAAGGCGAAGGTCTTTCAACAAATTACACTGTCTAGAGTTGAAAGCTTCATAACCTAGAACAACATCTATTGTGAACAACAATTTGCCTACCGGAAAAATAGCCCAGAAACAGCGATGTTGCCTCACAAGCCTTTTCCGAAAAAGATGGAAAGCTATGGCTTTCGGGGAACGGCTCTCGACCTGCTTGAATCATACCTCAGTGGATGAAGGCAAGCTGTCTTCGCCAGCGAGCACGGCCTGAGCAAGTACACCAACGTAGACATCGGAGTCCCTCAGGGCTCCATACTAGGAAGCTTGTTTTTCGTGATGTTCATGAACACCCTGCCAGAGAATCTAGCATGTCACACAATTTTATACTCAGATTACACAACGCTAACTACAACAGCCAACACTGAAGAAGAACTGGAGACTATGTCAAAACAGAGCTTTGAGATTGCAAAATCATGGTTTGAAACAGCAGCAAAACGGAAACCATCACGTATGAACTGAATCGACGAAAGACAGTTGGAGGGGCGTGCGTTTCCTTGGTCTCTTCATAGACCCAAGGTTAACTTGGGAATCTCACATCAACCAATTGAGAGGCAAATTTGCAAAAACTGCATACTGTATCAGAAGAACTGCACAGGTGGCTGGGACGGAGGCAGCCCTCATCTGCTACCACTCTCTTTGGCATGCTAAAATATCATATGGAATAGAGACATGGGGCAACTCAGCCCATGTTACAAAAGTTCTCATGGTACAGAAAAGAGCAGTGAGAAACATTAAGAACAAAAGACCTGGCACATCCTGCAAATCGATTTTTGAGGAACTCAATATCTTGACAGTGTATGCCACATTTGCTACAAAGGCCATAAAGAGAGTCCACAAGGAGAAGCACATCCAGCACGGTGATCTCCACGATTATTATACGAGATCAGCACAAAGGTTAGTGTTGCAACCTGGAAGGCTAGTTGCTACTGATTTTCTGAGAATCCCAATCGACCTGTAGAACTGTTTAACCACAGAGCAGAAGCATCTCTCTGCACTCAAATTAAAAGATCTGCTAAGGACCAAATTCTGCAGCAACCTACCCTACAGCATGGAGGAGGTACGGGACACCTTACAGCAGCGATAACTGCTCCCAGGATGCTCAGCATTATCATCTTTAACAAAAATACTATATATATTGCGATCCTCAATGAGATACCAAATGAACTACTTATTCATATTTTTTGACATTACTCTGTATAGGGTTCAATGAATTCTATTCTATTCTATACATCAATGAATACCGATACTGCCGCGCTAAGCAAAAAGGTCGTATATGACAATGTCTTAGCACTTTACCTTTTCCGATCAAATCTAAAGATGGAATGATTGATTGTTCATCTATTAAAGCTAAAATATAGAAGCACATTGCAAATAATTGGCATAAAAATATTGCAAAAATATTTGTATAGGTGCCATATTCCAGGCATTATTCTAATGTTTTAATATTTTTTAATTATCTATAAGCATTGTTTATCTTTTTTAAATATATTTAGAAAAATTATCATCTTACTCCAAATAAAGGATAAAGCGCTATCGTGGTTTGTCGGTTCTGGTTCCCCACCGAAGAGGGTTGACCACAGGAGGGAGGAGGTGTTGCAAGAGCAAAATGTATTTTAGCTTTTTGCAGTTCTTTATCACTAATTTTCTCTGAAATTAGACTGAATTCAGAATTTATACCTTCAGATTTATATTCGTATTAACGAATACCAATCTTCACTATACATAAAGTTAATTGAGTATTATTTTTATTAAGCTAATAACTGTGATATGTAAATTTATTGAAATAAAACACAAAAGTGTTTATATTTGTTTTTTAATGTGGTTAAAACATATTCTGGATTTTGAGCCGCTTGAGGTACGAGGTAACATATACTGATAGATCTCAAGTCCCACAGCAATTCAGTTAAAGGTAGCATTTAAGAGAGTCCTGCATAAAAAAACACCCTTATACGTAAGTATGTAAAAATAAAAATTAAATAAAAACGGTATCAAAATTTATCAGGCAAGCACGCATAGTTTATTAAATGTAGTTACTATCAAGATCACTAAATACTACATCACTATTGCTTACCGAGCTCTCAAAAAGAAAATTTAACAAGAATTTGTCCTTTACTTCCATTTTACAAGTTGTTTGATACTTAACCAAGAATATATACTTCAACTATGACAAACCAAATTGCGTTCGTTCGGTTCGGCCAATTCTGCTCCAAGCAGCTTGCTCTTACTTTACTCTCAGCTGCTCGTGACGTCAATCTGCTCTAACCTGAGCAATGTCTAGTGATCCCAACGAACAAAGCTATAGACGGCAACCAAAAAATTCTTGATCCAATTTGAAGGTACTTTTGAAGGTAATAATTGCTGCTGGAAATAATGGAACGTACACGTTTGAACTTGTAGCGCGCACCAAGCATTTCCATATGAAGCGGAACATCTACATTTCACAATTTCTCTTATTGTTGTTTTGGGAGGTCTGGTAACTCTAATGTATCCCAACGCATGTTTTTCCTTCTTATAACAATCAATACATGATCAATGAATAAGCACGTGCAATGGGGGGTCGTATAGGATAGAGCGGCTGAGCAGGGAACCTTTGAAATACCTTTGCATGTCGCCTTCCATCGGATGAGGAAGAAAAGCCGGTGGTCCCGTGTGGTGTCATGATGCGACATACACGTTAAAGAACTCTTACTGAAGGTTGCAATTCCTTCAGTTCGACAAAATTCCTGAGTGTGTGGCCTGCCTCAGTGTCGGTGATTTGGCATAAGTTGCGGAAATAGACCGACGTAAAATGAACAAGTTTAAAAGAAAGACATGCAATTTCAGTAACATTCATATTGAAAACGAAGACTACATCAACTATCTAGTTGATCGTGCGCGCAGCTCGATGGTAGTGGCAACAATAGTTCATCATTAATAAAGTTTTCCGTCGATTGTTTATTTATAAGTCAGTTTACTGAATAGGAAATCATTTATTAAACAACTCTATTAATGCACGATTTCTAGAGTTTATTTCACGACAAGTGGCAGTAAGCCGCTGACATAATGCGCCAACGTTCCTACGCATCAACGTGTGTTAGAATGAATGAAAGAAGATTGCTATTTCATTCTCACACACGTCAATGCGTATAGGAACGTTTGCGCGTTATGTCACCGACCAATCACGCGACGTAATGACGTCGTTTGATTGGCCAATCGAACATATGTGAAATGAAACATTCCAATCAAAACATACCGTCCTCTAGAACTGTCAGTGTCAAATTACATAAATTGTCATATACAGGGTGAGTCACTAGAGTCGCGGTGGTGGATATAGCAATTATCTTTAGAGATGGAAAAAAATATGTAATACAAAAGTTGTTTGGCATATCATTTTCTACAACGTAAAATTATTTTCATTTATACTGGGTGTTGCATTTAGGCGTAGCAGAAAATAAATTAACTTTTTTAAATGGAATGCCCTGTATATTATAACATATTATGATTGCGAAGAAAATTGTCTTACTAATTGTATCAGGTGATATTGATGTAAAGCTAATAGTTTCTGCAATATTCAATTTTTTATTAAAAAAATGGCCGTTGCAGGCCTTTTCCGAAAACTACGTAATAGCGTCATTTTTGCAGATATTTTCTTACAACTTTGTCAGAAAATAACCAATACTAATAGGGAGGTGATAGTGCCCAAAGAAATTTGATGCGGTATACAGGGTGTTCCTAGCACCTAATCAATTTTGATATTTTTCAAATGGCTTTTTCTTGAGTTTTTTAAATGGAACGCCCTGTATATTATTTGCTGGTTGCATTTCCCATTAAGTTGCCTTTAATTTATATTGAGTGTGGCATATACATATTTGTACCCGTTTTCGTGATATTTGGAATTTAAAGAATATGTGTAATAAAGTATACCAATAGTGCTTTCATATTACACCCTGCATAACATGCTTCTTTTTTAATGATTTTTTTTTGTAAAGAGGACATAGAAAGGAAAAAAATACTTTTGTTGAATTAAAAAACTGACAGAATTGCTCAAAATAAATTGAAAAGTACATGGAATTACCATTTAGTTACTCAATATGAAAAATTAATATAATTTGAGACAACTAAAAATTAAATAAAAACAAATAATTAAGAGAAACCACAACTAATAACATTTATTAAACTATTTTTTAAACTTGATAAGCATTAACATAAAACTAGTAAAAAACTATAACAATTAAAGATAAAACAACAAGTAGTTATTGATTTGGTAGGTGTTCGAAATACCCTCCATTTTGTCTTCTACAAGCATTAATCCGATGGGTAAAAGATCTCGAAGTATTTCTTAACATCTCTCTCTTATTTTCTCTGATGTCAGCAAAAACATTTCTTATTCTAATCTTCATATCGTCTTGTGTGGTAGGTGGTGTCTGGTATACTAATTCCTTAACATGACCCCACAAAAAAAAAATCCAACTTATTTAGATCAGGAGATCTTGGCGCCCATAACGTAGGGCCTCCTCTTCCAATCCATTTGTTGGGGTATTGGTTGTTCAAAAATTGTCTTACGTTCAGACTAAAGTGGGGTGGGGCTCCGTCGTGATGGAAAATTAAGTTTTGGCGAATATTAAGCGGCAAATCATCTAAATATTCATGTAGATGGTTGTTAAGAAAATGTAAGTACCTTTGACCATTTACGGAACCCTCAAAAAAGTAAGGCCCTAGCAAATTGGTACCTACTATTCCACCCCATACATTGAGTGACCATCTATGTTGATGGTCCAAAGGCCTGATAACGCGAGGATTTTCTGTTGCATAAAAATGGAAGTTATGTTGGTTAACATACGCATGTTTATGAAACGTAGCTTCATCAGTAAAAAGAACAAAGTCAAAAAAATTTGCTTGTTGTTGAATTTTAGCAGCTGCCCAATTACAAAAATTTAATCTCTTTTCTAAATCGTTTTCGCTCAATTCCTGTACATGTTGCACATGATATGGATGATACTTGTGTCGCCGTATTATTCTGGACACAGATGATTGGGTTATTCCTTGATTTCTTATTTGTCTAGTGCTTGAGTATGGATTTTCTACCACACTAGCAACTACCAGAAATTCAATCTCTTCATGTGTCGCCGCTTTTGTTCTTTTTCTTTTTTTGCAAGTAATAGTACCTGTTGATTCAAAACGTTCCCGAACTCTATTAATTGTTCTTGCATCGGGATGCCGTCTTTCGGGATATCGCTGAGCGTAAATTCTTGAGGCCAGTAGAGCGTTTTTGCCGGCTTCTCCATAGATGTAAATAATATTTATCAGTTCCTCTTTAGTATAATTAAAATTCATCGTTAACAGAGATTACAAATGTTGGTTAGCTATATTAAGTCTGTTGACAGCAATAACCACACGTCTGTTATTTGTTTTTGTTTCCATGACAACGAGGTTAAGTAAATCTAAGCTAACTTAAAATATTAGCGTAACTCTGCTATTTAAATGTATCTTTATAAAAAATAGCATTTTTAACTTTACCAACATTTATAATTTATTTATATTATAACAAAATACATGAAAAAAACTAACTCAATTATACAGGGTGTAATATTAAAGCCTGTATTGGTATACTTTATTACACATTTTCTTTAAATTCCAAATATCACGAAAACGGGTACAAATGTGTATATGTCACACTTAATATAAATTAAAGGCAACTTAATGGGAAATGCAACCAGCAAATAATATACAGGGCGTTCCATTTAAAAAACTCAAGAAAAAGCCATTTGAAAAATATCAAAATTGATTAGGTGCTAGGAACACCCTGTATAGCGCATCAAATTTCTTTGGGCACTATCACCTCCCTATTAGTATTGGTTATTTTCTGGGCATTCCATTTAAAAATGTTAATTTATTTTCTGCTACGCCTAAATGCAACACCCAGTATAAATGAAAATAATTTTACGTTGTAAAAAATGATATGCCAAACAACTTATGTATTAAATATTTTTTTCCATCTCTAAAGATAATTGCTATATCTACCACCGCGACTCTAGTGACTCACCCTGTATGTAACCTAAAAAGACATCGGCGAAGAAAAATCTATGTAGACGACGCTAGAAGAATACGATCGACAAAAAGGTTTTGTAACCAACTCGAATATTAAACGGCGATTAATGATCTCGACAATTAACGCGCTCGCTAATCGCTCGCGCGTTAAACAGTCTTGATCATTAATCGCTCTTTTTAATATACTTGTTGGTTAAATAACTATTACAGTGCGCGGCAGGACTTATAGTGTTAAAGATTCTTGAAGTTTAGCAATCTGTTTAACACTTGTATAGTTATATACCAATTTATGTTACCTAGGTAAAGACAATGAGGGGTGTAAAAGATATACGTCTTGTTTGTGGAGTTTTCTGAAATCAATCATTTGCCAATCTCAATAGTTAAATTGGGCATGCTATGCATCTGATCTGATCTGTAAATCTATTATCAAACACTTTTCGACAATTAACGCGCTCGCTGATCGCTCGCGCGTGAAACAGTCTCGATCATTAATCGCTCTTTTTAATATACTTGTTGGTTAAATAACTATTACAGTGCGCGGCAGGACTTATAGTGTTAAAGATTCTTGAAGTTTAGCAATCTGTTTAGCACTTGTATAGTTATATACCAATTTATGTTACCTAGGTAAAGACAATGAGGGGTGTAAAAGATATACGGCTTGTCTGTGGAGTTTTCTGAAATCAATCATTTGCCAATCTCAATAGTTAAATTGGGAATGCTATGCATCTGATCTGATCTGTAAATCTGTTATCAAACACTTTTCGACAATTAACGCGCTCGCTAATCGCTCGCGCGTTAAACAGTCTCGATCATTAATCGCTCTTTTTAATATACTTGTTGGTTAAATAACTATTGCAGTGCGCGGCAGGACTTATAGTGTTAAAGATTCTTGAAGTTTAGCAATCTGTTTAGCACTTGTATAGTTATATACCAATTTATGTTACCTAGGTAAAGACAATGAGGGGTGTAAAAGATATACGTCTTGTTTGTGGAGTTTTCTGAAATCAATCATTTGACAATCTCAATAGTTAAATTGGGAATGCTATGCATCTGATCTGATCTGTAAATCTGTTATCAAACACTTTATTTCAAAATTAAATCTGTACTCAATTTAGGACACCCTTATGACCATTTTAAGCCAATCTCAAGCCAACTCAAACGTTATGCGGTACAAAACAATCGAAAAGAAAAACTGATACCTACTCGTGACTCTGCCGCTTGATATCAAACTCCTCGAAGGTAATCTGTATGATTTCATTGGTCCTGCCGATAAACGTGTATAAAATACAGTCGATATTTCTAATATACGGTTTAGGAAAGTCGGGTGTTGTAAAGGACCCAATTGCCTTCCCGTGTGTGGTTGAGTAAACTAAACACTGGCAACCTGGAAAAAGCCGAAACATTCCGTCCAACGTTAAAGCTGTTACAAACAGTTTAAGCATAACATGTAGACCGAAAGATAGGGGAGAACTGGACAAATAATAACTCGGGATTTATGGACGACGCACAGTGGTTGATATCATCAATCTAGACGCTCAAATCTTTGCATTTTTATATCACATAATTATTTATCGTTTTGACTGGAATAAACGCCTTAAAACCTTTCAAACCACAATCCGAAAATGAATGGTATTAAAGAACTATTACGATCTGTATATCATGAAGAAAACTACCATGTCAATGGGCGCGTCCAGCGGTCCACCGGTAAGTCACCGGTGGATTAGCGGTGGAACTAACCGGATTTGTCACTCTGGATGCGTTTTTAAACTTAGTGTCACCTTCTCTGACAATGCTCCATGCTTATACTGACAGATTTTTGTGATTTATTTATTTTGACATAATTTTACAATCACCAAATTGGTAACCGGTGAGATGCACCGGTTGTTTGACATGTGCACCCAGCACAAATTTTACTGATCGGTATCTCACCGGTGAGTCTGCTGGACACGCCCAATGTTTTATCAAAGCAAGGCAGAACATGCAATTATTTAAAAGCTCGGATTTCCATTATTTACACGTGAAATTGTAATAAATACTCGATAGACACTGTTTTTCGTGTAAGGTTTTATTTATACTTACGAGTGACTAGTTTCGCTTACGCATCATCAGACTCTCCTGCAAATTACACACACAAACTCAATTAACCTAACATTAAGAAGTAAAAATCACTTACTTATCAAAAAGATAAAATAAAACTGTAGGTATACACCCACACATGTTAAAACAGACAAACACTATAAAATTGTTGTAAATATAAAATAATAATTTAGTAATAAATAGTTAAAATTGTATAAGGGACAATCACTAAGAACGTACTAACAAATAAATAAACAATTTCGAATGCTTGTAAAGTGGTACACTACAGATCATATCCCTATCCCTACTATATACTAAAAGTCTAACACAGTCCGCGCAAGAAGTTTACGAAAATCGGCGAATCGGGGGAAAGGTCTGCTCCTCGGAGAAGCGAAAATCGGCGCCGCAGGCGCCGATTTTCCGCCTAAAATTTGATTCTACAGCGCTTAGGCCTTCGATTTCGTCCATTTTCGGCCCAGTTTTCGTTATTTTTTACCTCGATTCGGGTAAATTTATGGATTATGCTTTAGGAGTGTACAGGTCAGCGCGTCGCCATGGCAACCGATCGAGGTTGCTAGGCAACGGCCGCGCGCTTCGCGACGCGGTCACCAGACGGCGGCACATCATCATGTCGCTGTTGGCATTACGCTACGAAGCAATAGATGGCGCCCCGTAACCGCTTCGAACGTACGAGATAATCACGTCGCGCGTGTAGCAGCATCCGGGCTTTTTGTTTCCTTCTTAACGCTTCGGCGATCTACCTAGGTCGACCAGCAGGCCTATTAGGCCTGCACATTCTCCTAGTTTGGTTACTAATGGTTCATTTCCACAGGTACCGATAGAGGGGAGGCACAGTGAGCTGTAGTTGATCATTCAGAATAATGTGCTTCCGTTCTCGCTCGTGTTTCTTTATTTGAAAAGACCCTTTTTTTTTTTTTTTTAAAAGCGCGAAGGGGCCCAGGAAGAACCCACCTCCACCCCGCTGCCTGGTATCGCCGTGAGGCATTCTGCAGTGCAGCGGCATCTTCCTTCCTTACCACAACAACAATTTGAATTATAAAAATCTGGGCCCCTTCGCTCTTATGCTCTAGTGACTTTATTTTTTTGAAAACAAATTACAACTAAACCCAGCAGGAGCTGACACCTTAAGAGGTTTACATAATTACCCTTAAAAGTAACATATAACATACAGTTCCAAGCGTCTATGCACTTTACCCTATTTGCAGGCGTCCTCGCGCACTCACTGGGACACATCCTGAGCTATTTTCCGAAGCAGCGGTTTTTTTCCTGCGGCTCCTCCCCAGACTACGGTGTATCCAGAAGTCCGTGGTCCGGTGTTTCCAGGACCCTTTTCTCTCATACTCCGGTTTTCCGGGAGCATTCCCGCGCCGGTTTTCCGGTCGCTTACATTCCTGTTTGCTTTCCTTTCCGTCTGTCCCGTAGACCGTCCCTGTCCCTTATAACTAAGGGGCGGGAGGTTCTCTCTCTCCTCGTCGCCTGTCTTCCTCGTCCTTTCGTCGGAGTATCGTTCCTATGGTACGGGTAATCTGCTCCCACGCTTCCGTGCTTTGCAGCATTCTCCGTACCGTTCCTCCTACACTGAGGTCATCCCCGCATGGGCACTCCCTTCTATAGACTTCCCATCGGGGACATACAAATAGCGTGTGCTCCGGGGTGTCCTCTTCCTCTCCACAGTGTCTGCATTCGGGGCCGTCCCTCCTCTTAAATTTGTAGAGGTAGGCTCCAAAGCATCCGTGCCCAGTTAGGGCTTGGGTGAGCTCGTAGGTCACGTCTCCGTGCTTCCTACTCGTCCACTCATCCAAATCCGGTATCAGTCGGTGCGTCCACCGACCGTTGTTGTCCTCGTCCCATTCCTTCTGCCAGGCTTCCATCGTGCGTCGACGATGTTCTTGTCTGGAGGCGCCATCCTGTCCGCGTCCGTCATATATCCTCCTTCTTTCGTCTGCTTTCAGGTGCACCGGCACCATTGACGCTACCACCAAAGCAGCGCATTTGAAAAGACCCCAAAAGATCTAACATTCTTCCCTTTTCTGCCCTGTGAAGCAATTTGATATTGTTGTCGTCTGTGCTTCTGTGTCCCGTTTCTAGCATGTGTTTTCCGAAATTAGAAGTGAGTTTAGCCTTTCTATGTTCATTAATTCTCAATCCCAACTTAAGTCCTGTCTGACCCACGTAAATACTATCGCATTCGTCGCATTTCAAACTGTATACTCCACTTTGTTCCATCTTGTTTGTCGGACTTTTTTCTTTTAGTCTGTTATATACCACAGAAGTAGTTTTGAAGGAGCATGTTATTTGGTATCTATGTAGTACTTTTCTAATCCTGTGAGAAATGATGCCACCGTATGTTGGTCCTCTATATGTTGTTTGTATTTGTTGGTCTTGTCTGTTCAGTATGTCTTGTTTTATGTGCCTGCGATTCATTATTTTATCCACGATTCCAGGGTCAAAACAATTCTCGACAGCTATCTGTTTAATTATTAGCATTTCTTTCCTGTAGTTTTCCTCCGTGATTGGTATGGTCTGGGCTCTATGTATGTAAGATCTTATTGCTGCTAATTTCTGTGTGTGGTGATGGTGTGAATTGTTAGGTATAATTGCAGAGCATATGGTTGGTTTTCTGAAAATCTCAAAGTTAAATCCTGTTATGTTCCTTCGGATTGTGAGGTCAAGATAATTTAGGCTGTTGTTGTCCTGAAGACTGTCGCAACAGATACTTAAGAATGAGTTGCACAAACACTATACGAAGGTGGACCGATCTTCCTACGATATATTAATAATACACAGAAAACTTTCACAAATATTGCACCACATAGAAGTGGAAGAGATCATTACAAAAACAAACGAGGAAACATACTACCGAACAACAAGAGAGGCACAGGTGAAGATGAATAAACTAAGAAGCCTGAGAAAGGGAAAAACCACACTTAAAGCCCACAACCAGAAGGAGACTGACGGGATATTTGATTTTCACCCGAATTTCAAAAATTTCACTGAAATAGAAATCACACAAGCCGAACGACAGCTCTTAAACAAAGGACATAAATATGCGACACACAACAAAATGAATTCACAGAGAATAGCAATAGAGGTGGAAAGTGCAATACAGGGTCATCCTGATGAAAGAAAAATCAGAGGTGAATGCATACAACTGCTGAAAAATGAAGAACGTAAAGATAAACAACACCTAATGAAAAACCTTACACGAAAAACAGTGTCTATCGAGTATTTATTACAATTTCACGTGTAAATAATGGAAATCCAAGCTTTTATACTATCAGCAAGTTTTCCTGAAATTATCCATAGATACAAGAACTGCAAGTTACACATTACGAAAGAAACACAGCACATAAGATTTATAAAAGCATGTTTACAAGAAAACCTAATACCAACGTTTGCAAAAGTCAGAAAATATGCCCTTATTAATGAAACACAACACTGGAGACTGTCGCAACAGATACTTAAGAATGAGTTGCACAAACACTACACGAAGGTGGACCGATCTTCCTACGATATATTAATAACACACAGAAAACTTTCACAAATATTGCACCACATAGAAATGGAAGAGATTATTACAAAAACAAACGAGGAAACATACTACCGAACAACAAGAGAGGCACAGGTGAAGATGAATAAACTAAGAAGCCTGAGAAAGGGAAAAACCACACTTAACGCCCACAACCAGAAGGAGACTGACCGGATATTTGATTTTCACCCGAATTTCAAAAATCTCACTGAAATAGAAATCACACAAGCCGAACGACAGCTATTAAACAAAGGACACAAATATGCGACACACAACAAAATGAATTCACAGAGAATAGCAATAGAGGTGGAAAGTGCAATACAGGGTCATCCTGATAAAAGAAAAATCAGAGGTGAATGCATACAACTGCTGAAAAATGAAGAACGTAAAGATAAACAACACCTGTTATGTTTTGTATATTAATATTTAAAGTTCTGGTTATGAATTGTATTTGCTTTCCACACTGCGCATGTTCGTTTTCCCGGCGCAAGGTGTTCTCAACAGGAAATATACCATTAGGCTATCGAATGACATTGCGGTCAGTCGTAGTAACATAAATGTTTAAATTGATATATAAGTTGCGAATATAGTTTGAGTTTTACTTCACAAAAGCTCTTTTATTTCTACGATATTAACCAAGTTCCCAACATAAATGGTCCGACGACCGAGAATTTGTATCAATTGACCGAAAACTTGGTAAACCAGTCCACTGCATAGTAAGAAAAAGCGGAATGCATGGCGGCATCAACAAGCTTTCCACGAGGGAAGTAATAGCGAAGAAGGCGAATATTCTATTTTAGCGGTGAAGACATCGACCACACTACGGCGAGAAAGGAAAATATATATAAGGAAAGCTGGTTAATCGACGGTAAGATTTAAAGGAGAAAGGTATTTGTCGGGCAATTCCGTCATACGAAGATCGAAGATCGAAGAAGCAACCGTATACACGTGTTTCGGACTATTAGTCCTCATCAGTACGGTATAGCCATAGAGCAAGATGGACACTCAATGGAAAAACACTCAAATGGTTCCCTACAGGGGGTGACGTCACTTCTTGTCTTCGAATCCTGAAGATGTTGGGACTAAAGCACCAAATTGGCGACATTGGTCACCCCATACTTATTAGATTTCGCATTTCGACACTTAATAGCTGTTTGTGCTGACATAGTTAAAATGTATCGCCAAATTCTTGTTAATAAAAATGATCGACCCATGCAACGCATTTTTTGGCGTCAAAGCACTGATGATAAAGTTGATGTTTATGAACTAAACACAGTCACATATGGCACAGCATCAGCTTCCTTCCTAGCAATTAGATGTTTACATCAATTAGCTCTTGACAATGCAGAAAAATATCCTTATGCTGCAAACGTGATTGCTAATGAATTTTATGTCGACGATTTGATCACCGGAGCTGATAATATACTAGAAGTTAAAGGTCTTATAGGTGGCATCATTAATATACTAAAATCCGGATGCCTTCCCTTAAGGAAATGGTCATCTAATTGCAGCGAGATGATTAACATTTTGGAAAATTCTGAAAACAATATACTAAATTTAGGCGAATATGAAAATACTAAAACGCTAGGTATGTTTTGGGATACCCAAACGGATGAATTTGTATTTAGAGTAGGTGAGAGTTTTGCAGAAAAGATAACTAAGCGTGCAGTTTTATCCATGACTGGTGAAATATACGACCCCCTCGGAATTCTAGGACCAGCAATCGTCATAGCTAAACTATTCTTACAAGCTTTATGGCAAGAAAATCTCGGTTGGGACGATCCTCCCTCGGAGAGCGTCTGCGCGAGTTGGGTCAAGTTCCGAAATGAGTTCAAAAGTTTAGACAATTTGCGAATACCAAGATGTATAAAAGTCAGTGCACATAATACTTGCATACAGCTTCACGGTTTTTCTGACGCATCTAGCAAGGCTTATGGCGCTTGTGTGTACTTATTGTTTGAGTCTGCAGAGGGCGTGACTGTGCGTTTATTAGCATCTAAGTCAAAGGTCGCTCCACTTAAGGTACAGACTATACCGCGCTTAGAATTATGCCGCGCTTACCTATTAGCTTCACTCGTCAACAGTATTAAAAATTCTATAGAAATAGATATTAATGAAACGTATTTATGGACAGATTCTTTGGATGTTATTTATTGGATAAAAATGTCACCACACTTGATGAAAATGTTTATGGGAAACCGCGTTGCACGTATTCAAGAATTAACAAAAATCGAAGATTGGAGGCATATTACATCTGCTGACAATCCAGCTGATTTGCTTAGCAGGGGGATACCTCCTGCTCAATTAGCAAACTGCAAAATTTGGTGGTCAGGACCTAAATTTTTAACGCTAGGTCGTAATGTTTGGCCTAAAGTTCATGAATTATTGAAAAACTATCAGAGTGATCATGTCAATAATAAAATTAAACAAGCTGTTAAAGTTTTTACAAGCTGTGATACTGAAATTAAAATTATTGATCGATTTTCTTCCTTAATTAGAGCGAAGCGAGTTATTGCTCATTGTATGCGCTTTTTGACAAATTGGACTTCCAAAGGGCGAAAGAATTTGTGGTTCTTTAAATGTTTCTGAATTAAATGCAGCGTTAATTAAATTAATAAGGCTTGAGCAAATGCATTATTACAGCGACGAATTTACGAAATTTACGAAGTTATTACTTAAAAACAAAAAACTCTGACGTTTCGCGAGCCATGTTGCTCGCTTCTTTATGTCCCATTCTAGCCTCATATCTTTAAATCCCTTTATTGACAGTGATCAAGTTTTGCGTGTGGGTGGGCGATTGAAATTTGCAAATTTAAGCTCAGATCAAAGACATCCAATTATTCTACCACCTAAAAGTAAGATAAGTATATTACTTCTGACTTACGAACATTTAAGATTGTTTCATGCTGGACCGCAGCAAACTTTGTCTTCCTTGAGAGATAAATATTGGCCAATACATGGTCTTGTTTTGATAAAGAAAATGATACGGAAATGCGTTGTATGTTTTAAAGCAAAGCCTTATAATCAGATTCCAATTATGTCCGATTTACCTCGCGATAGAGTAGTTCAATCTTATCCATTCCAAGTCACTGGAACCGATTATGCAGGACCGTTTAGCATCAAACGTCATGGCGGGCGCGGTGCTAAGGTTGTCAAAGCTTATTTATCATATTGAACTTGTTTCTGAATTATCTACTAGCGCTTCTCTGGCAGCTTTGAACCGATTTATAGCTCGCAGGGGAAAACCATGCAGGATCTGGTCTGATAATGCTACTAATTATTGTGGAGCTAGTAATGACCTTAAAAAGATTGTTAAAAATCTGCATGCCAACAAAAATGTCATTGAGGATGAGCTTGCTCTAGAGCCATTGAATGGACATTCATCCTGCTAACGCACCTCATTTCGGTGGCATATGGGAGGCTGGTATAAAACAAGCTAAATATTATTTAAAACGCATAATTGGCAATGCATTGCTAACATTTCAAGAATTTTATACTCTTACATGTCAGGTTGAAGCAATCATGAATTCCCGACCTTTACATCCCTTATCAAACGATCCTACCGACCTTGAAGCTCTTGCACCAGCCCACTTCCTGATCGGCCAGAAACTTACCTGCTTACCTGAACATGACGTATCTGCTGTACCTGAGAACCGTCTCACGCTTTGTATTTGTTCAAAGGATGATACAACACTTCGGTCATCTGGAGCCACGACGCTGAAGGTTGGCGATCTCGTACTAATAGAAGACCGAACTCAGCCTCCTCTATGCTGGCCATTGGGAAGAATTACGAAAATACACCCTGGTCTGGACGGAGAAGTTCGCGTTGCGACAGTAAAGACTCGAAGCTCAACGTTAACACGACCAGCAGCAAAATTATATCCACTTCCGCATTGCAGCTCGTGACTGCTTGTACTGAAGACGAAGACTGAAGACACCGTCACTTTTTTGCTTAATGCATACATTTTTCATTTTCATTTTACATTTAATTATTTGAAAGATTAATCTTTCAAGGCGGGCGCTATGTTATGTTTTATATATTAATATTTAAAGTTATGGTTATGAATTGTATTTGCTTTCCACACTGCGCATGTTCGTTTTCCCGGCGCAAGGTGTTCTCAACAGGAAATATACCATTAGGCTATCGAATGACATTGCGGTCAGTCGTAGTAACATAAATGTTTAAATTGATATATAAGTTGCGAATATAGTTTGAGTTTTACTTCACAAAAGCTCTTTTATTTCTACGATATTAACCAAGTTCCAAACAACACCTAATGAACAAATCCAAGAGAGAAACTAAAAGTAAAACCACAGAGGAAAACATAATTAAGAACTTAAGAACAAAGATTAAGCAGGAGAATGCAATCATGGTGAAAGCTGACAAAGGGGCGGGTATGGTACTAATGTACAAGTCAGAATATAACGAAAAGACAAAAAAGTTCCTAGATGAAAATGGTTACATAAAAATCAGTAAGAATCCTTTAACAAAAATTATACAAACAACGAAGGAATGCATCAATAGAAATAGAGAAACACTTGAAAAGTATAAATGTAATGTTAGACACCTCATTCCAATGAACCCTACCACCCCAAAATTGTATTGCCAACCAAAATTACATAAAGAAAACATACCCATCAGACCTATTGTGTCATTTGTAAATACACCTACTAACAAAATCGCAAAAGAACTAGTTCAAATACTGAAGGACCACATGGAGTATAAAATGAAATACAATATAGAGAATACGGCACAGTTCGCGGAATTACTACAAGGACAGGACACTAAAGGGGTTGTAATGATATCCTTCGACCTCACAAACCTATATGCTAACGTACCCAAAGATCAGATTATAAAAATAGTAAGAGACATATTAGACAAGGAAAACCTACCACGGAATGACATAGAGAACCTCGCTAGCATAATAGAACACAACATCAACACTAATTACTGCACGTTCAATGAACAGAACTACATAATAAATGAAGGGCTACCAATGGGATCACGTCTCTCTGGACTCTTGGCAAACTTGTACCTGGATCATATTGAACAGAAATGCATAATAAACGAGAATAATCCACAGCATCAAAACATACGGTTTCGGATGAGATACATGGACGACGTATTCTGTTTATGGAGGGGTTCAGAAAGACAACTTGCTAAATTTCACGATTTTATAAACAACATACACAGTAATTTAAAGTTCACAATAGAGAGGGAGGACAACAACAGCCTACATTATTTTGACCTCACAATCCGAAGGAACACAACATGATTTAACTTTGAGATTTTCAGAAAATCAACCACATGCTCTGAGAATTATTGAACATAGAAAGGCTAAACTCACTTCTAATTTCAGAAAACACATGCTAGAAACGGGACACGGAAGCACAGACGACAACAATATCAAATTGATTCACAGGGCAGGAAAGGGAAGAATGTTAGATCTTTTGGAGGCTTTTCAAATAGAGAAACACGAGCGAGAACGGAAGCACATTATTCTGAATGATCAACTACAGCTCACTGTGCCTCCCCTCTATCGGTACCTGTGGAAATGAACCATTAGTAACCAAACATGATCTGTAGTGTACCACTTTACCAGCATTCGAAATTGTTTATTTATTTTTTAGTACGTTCTTAGTGATTGTCCCTTATACAATTTTAACTATTTATTACTAAATTATTATTTTATATTTACAACAATTTCATAGTGTTTGTCTGTTTTAACATGTGTGAGTGTATACCTACAGTTTTATTTTATCTTTTTGACACGTAAGTGATTTTTACTTCTTAATGTAATGTTAGGTTAATTGAGTTTGTGTGTGTAATTTGCAGGAGAGTCTGATGATGTGTAAGCAAAACCAGTCACTCTTAAGTATAAATAAAACCTTACACGAAAAACAGTGTCTATCGAGTATTTAATGCAATTATTTGCCTTTGTCAATGTCTATTTTATCACTTTCTGTCAGAAGTGGTTGAGGTTATGTGAAATGGATAAGATTCAGTAAGGTACGTACTATTGAGAATGTTTAAAATTGTCAATAAAAAATCGCGTTTATTTATTATGAATATTTATTTTATGGTCAATCAATCTCGTAGATTATACAGAAATACCTAATGTTTTGGACACAAACTCCAAAGTTTATCACAGTTTACACAACCGTTTACTATAATTTTGTAGCCCATAGTATATTTTATCAAGTACAGAATGAATTAGCTGCCCGAATGTGCCCCATCTTTTTTAATTTATTTTTTAGTTTTGTCGAACGGGTTTGTCCGTTTGGATCTATTTGACCGTACTTGGTCATTTATTATTTCGTTTCCTGTTTACGCGTATTTAAAAAATAGTACTAGGTAGCGGTAATAATGTTGTTTACTGTGAAATGAGACACTTTCATCATAATGGCGTATCCTAAAATAATCTAATAAATTTAGTGTCCGGTAGAAATTCGGACACGTAAGGAAAAATTTTGTTTGTATTAACAATTTTGCAGAAATGTTTATTTTTGATAAAATTTTCTGTATTGCCTTGAACCTAAAATACAAATATTAGAATGTAATTATCTGCTTGCATGTATCGGGTGTTACCAAAACTATGAAAGATACTTAAGAATAAAGTACCCTTATTTTAAAAGCTTTGCAAAAATGTTATTTGAAAAAGTGATTATAAATATTAGATGGCGTTAAATACGAAATTATAATCGCATTCGTCGTTGCATGTACCGAGTGTTGTCAAGCAATATGAAAATACTTAAGAGTAAACTACCATAATTTTGAAAGATAAGCAAAAATGTCATTTGAAAAAGCTATTTAGAAATTTAAGAATGTACTAATACAAAATTGTGATCACCTTCGTCGTTATACTGGGAGTGATCAACAGGGCTGTGGAGTCGGAGTCGGAGTTCAGACAAATTTTCTGAGGAGTCGGAGTCGGAGTCGGAAAAAATGTACCGATTCCGACTCCGAGTCGAGGTTTAATTATTGTAGAAAAAGAACATGCGATGGACGTTGCCTCAGTAGACCGTAAACAAGAAATCTTAACATTCTATTAGGTCTTTGACAAACACACTGTTTAAGCGAAAGTAAAGAATAAATTTGAAAACGTAATTTGAACAAAAGATTTTAATTGAGATCGATGTAGTAACAATCATTGATCCAGATTACCAATTGCAGCCATAATTATGGTGCTTTGAGGTCAGCTTTGAAAATAATTAAAATTATGTCAGGGCATCCTTGCAGGATGGTTGGAGCTATTCTGTTCTTCACAACAAGTTTATAAACGTATTTTGCATTTAATACTATTTTTATTAAAATGAATTTTCTTTTGTATTATGGGTGATTATCGGTGAGACTATGTCTTATGGGTGATTTTGTTATTATTAGCGATAGAAAGTCGGTTAGATGGACAAAGTAGTGCCGATTTGTATGTTCTCTGGAGAAAACAGTTAAATACTTAATGATATATTTTATAATTATGTGGTCATAACTTTTTTATTTGTGGTCCGACCAGTAGGCGTTTTTTTTTTCATCTTATAAGCCGTTTTTTATTTACAATTAGATTGTCAGTTTAGATATGTTTGCCAACAAATTCGCTAGACACAAATAAAACTTCTGTTTTGCTTATGGTTTCAACATTTGTTTGTGAGTAATTTGATATGCACAATGCACAAGCGATATGTTTAATACATTCAGATACAATACTAAAGTATACATTTAATTTAGAAAATAAACTACTTCCGGGTTATGCCGTGTGTCAAGATTTGTTAATGCTGACGTTTCGCGAACCATGTTGCTCGCTTCTTCAAACCTAATTGAATATTGTCAGTATTCAATTAGCCTTAAAGAAGCGAGCAACATGGTTCGCGAAACGTTGGCATTAACAAATCTTGACACACGGCATAACCCGGGAGCAGTTTATTTTCTAAATGATTCTGGCCGTGAAAGCCTACGTACCTAATAAATTTAATTTATTAAATTTGTTTCTTTTTTCCTGGTAGTGCTTTTGTTTTCATAGCAAATTTAATCTTGCTCGGTTGTATTACTCTTCGTATATATGATTATTTACATATGTAAGATTTTTATTACACATAATTATTTGAACATATTTTTGTACGCAATTTTTCTGGGGTCGCAGTCGGAGTCGGTCCACGAAAAATATCTGGAGTCGGGGTCGGAATCGACGTCGAGAATCTTTTTACCGACTCCGCAGCCCTGGTAATCAAAATTTTGAAAATGACATCATATTAACTTTATTTTAAAAAATGTTTAATTAATATTCCACTAATAAACATAATTATTTTACAAAACTTTTGAGCGTTTAATGTTCCGTGAAAATAATACGAGAATATGGTCATCTAACATTCCGCAATAAATATTGATTTTGGAAGAATACTGGTCTCGACTTTGAATTGTAAACTTTGGGTATTTTTGCGTCCACCATTTAAAATTTTTGAAGGACATGAAGGAAGCCAAGCCCAGATTTTCGTCATGTATCTCGTCATGCATTTCTTGTGTATTCAGAAACATTACAATAACGATGTGTTGTACATTGACTTAAGTCAAACTCTCATTTATGGTGCCTGTCTAATATTTCTAAACATCATTTTCCAACAAACCTTGCATATCTTTCTAAATAAAGGTAATTTAGTGTTGATTTCATATTTTTGGCAACGGAGAAAGATTATAATTATTATATTATAGTTTTGTATTTTTCACAGTTTTGGTAATACCCGTTATATACAGGCAGATACTTACATTTTAATATTTACATTTTAGGTTTAAGACAATCCAGACACTTTTATGAAGAATAATATTTTCTGAGAAATTGATAATAAAACTGTTTCCAATGTGTTTTACTTTCTGCCGTGCACGGTATACCAAAAGCTTGTCGCGACGCCACTCGAATAGCCAAAATAACTATGAAGTTGGTGTATTTTAATACCAATTTTTCATATATACAAACCCAATCACTTATTTCTGATATCACTCTATTTTAGGGCAAAAAATAGTTTTGCGCATTCAAAATGACTATTTCAACCACTGTACGACGTGGCAGACAGGAGCGCAGAGGTTGGTAGCAACACGAAAAGGTACGGTTTTCGAGGTCACGAATGTTATGGTAAACTTATTTCAATTTTGACAGAAGAAATACTCACCAGGATGGACTGCTTTGCCAACTGCAGCGAAGTGTATACCCAATAGAAGGAGAAATAACATCACCTGAAATAATTTTTAGATGTGAAATGTGAGTTAAAGTTGATGTTTCGGCTTATTATAGCAATTTTCACAAGAATGTTGTTGAGTATACCAGGGCTGCGGAGTCGGTAAAAAAATTCTCGACTCCGACTCCAACTCGTCCGGAAAAATTGCATACAAAAATATTTTTAAATAATTTTGTGTAATAAGTTAGAGATAAACAGGGCAGGCCTATTATTGATACGCACTGTATGTAATCAGGTCCATGGGGTGACTCACCGTGGGGATATAGGTATTGCTCATACTTGTTCTAATGACAGTGTGACCTCGAGCCTTGTAGAATGCAGGCGCGTTGTTATGATATTGAGTGCTTTAAGTATCACTAATTGTGTAAATCTAACACCAGAAGTGGAACTCGCCCAATTTGCGATTTTTTTCTTGATTTACGGATTTCAACGCCATTCCAAGAAGAAAGAAAACCGAACTGTACGCGAAATACTTTCTACAAATTTACTCTGAGGGCTTGGAGAGCATGCAGATTCTTGATTTTATACAGGCTGTCTCACGGAACTGGTACATTAGAAGTTTCTCATGTTCTACTATTTCTGGAAACTTGAAAATTAAAACCCCTAATATAGTCCGCCCATTGTTTTGGTTCATCTTGGCACAAATTTTGGCAAATTTGCAGGATCTCCAGCGGGCACATCGTTATACAGGGTGTCTCACGGAACTGGTATATTAGAAGTTTCTCATATTCTACTATTTCGGGAAACTTGAAATTTTGTAATTAGAATTTACTCGATCTATGCTTTTCAACTAAAAGATTCCCAAGTTAACTGTCACGTCCGATCACCGGAAGTCGGTATCAACGTTGTTATTTTCAATGAAATGATGTAATTTTCATTTTATTTTTGGTTTCTACGTATCAAAATACATCATTTTTGATAAGGTTTCCCTATACCTAAATATCACAATTTTTGGGTTTTTTTGATTTTACTAATTTTTTGGTGATTTTTGCGGTTACATTTGAAATTGAATATCTCGCTTATTATTGAAACATGATTGGTGGTCCAAACTACAAACATAACCAAATAAGTTTAGTTCATCATGATATCTTATACAGGGTGTTCAAAATTTATCACACAATAATTGAATTTTCAAACGTAAAAAACTCCCTTTTTCAAATGGTACAGCCTGTATACCGATACGCCATTCAATAGGAAATCTTATTCCCTATCAATCAATATTAAGGTTCCCTATACAAAACGATTTATTTTTGATTTATAGATAATGTAACAACTTTGGAACAGCAGAAAACAGAAAAATATTCAAAAGGTTTCTTAAAACTAAAATAATATATTTGGGATATCTAACTTAAATTAAAACTTAATTATTTTATTCGAAATTCTGCCCGTTCTGCTCCAAACATTTTAAAACTCTTCGCTGTAGTTCTGTCATCGTCGCTCTTCCAAAATTTTGTTACATTCTCCATGAATGAAGAATAAATTCAAAATATCACTATTTGAATAACCGTCAGTGTTTTCCATTTCGTAACTAATAACCAATAACCACGTACAACTCTATACACAATTATTAGCGATAGATGAGCAACAATGCAAACAAAAACTTGCAAACTTATTTTTGCTGCATAAAGTCAAACTCAACCAAATCAAAATAAGCATCAATCTTGTTGAAAATAGAAAAATCCACGACCACCAAACGAGAAACAGATCATTCATTCGAACACATAGGTTTAGAACCACTACCACAACATAGAACCTACTTACAGAATCGGTGAAGACATACAATAGCCTGCCAGCAATGGTAAAACAATTAAATTATAACATCTTTAAGAAGAAGATGAAGAGTGAGCTACAACTGACGACCTAACACGTTGCTATTAAGTTACCAGACTAAACTAAAAATGCCCTCGCCACCATTAGTCCAGGACGGCCTATGCCATTCCGGGATGAAGCTAGAGGGACGGAAAGCCTGTACGATACATATTGTGAATTAAATATAATTTTTTGTATGTAGTAGGTACATGCCATTTTTGTTTAAATAAACTTATTATTATTATTAACATATCTGTCAAATGTAAAGATCTATAAAAATTAAGGTAGAAGTGCATTAGCAACGACCACCATCGGGCGTACACGATAAATCCCGAGCACTGCAAATGTGCCAAAAATGACAAAAATGAAAGTATGAAAATATCTGTATACATTTTATTAATTAAATACTGCACATAGAAATGCCAATTCATAAAAATGATCTGAAAGGTTATCTATTATGAAATACTTTATCTGCCAAAATATGAAGGCCTCCCTCCTTATGCAACCCAGGAGTATTCAAAATGGATTTAAAGAAAAAGTGACCATATTTTAAAAACGATTAAAGATAGATATAGGGAACCCTAATATTGATTGATAGGGAATAAGAATTCATATCGAATGGCAGATCGGTATACAGGCTGTCCTATTAGAAATTTTGGATTTTATTTGTACCGGTAAAGCAAATTACATTCTTTGTGGTGATTTTAATCGCGACATAACTAATGCGAGAAATGATTTTAACAAGTTAGCTGGTTACAATCTTCATTATGTTGTAAAATGGCCCACAAGAGTGTCGGACACGTCAGCAACTTTATTGGACAATATCTTCACGAATATTGTGTCTTCCACCTCCATTTGCGCTGTGTTCGATAACAATGTCTCCGATCATCGAACAATTCTCTTTGAGTCTGAACTAGGTGCGGAGCATGATGACTTCTCTGGCAACGACGGCGGTTCTCCGAGCGTAATATTATACATTTTGAGAATGATCTCTCTCGAGAGGACTGGGTAAATTGCGCAAATGGCGCCAGCATTGACGAGGCGTTCGACAGTTTTTGCAACGTATTCATGTTTTATTTCGACATCCATTTCCCCAAGACAAAAAGCCGTAAGACATCAGACGTGTTTGGTAAGAGTTGGGTCAGTGATACGGTGAGGAGGTCTAGCTCTGGTCTGAGGGATCTGTTTCATCTTCAGATGCGTTTTCCTGTGCTCCGCACAATGTATCGCGCGCGTCGGCAACTACACCTCAACCTGATTACAGAAACAAAACGGGCGTACTATCAGAGAATCATATTGGACTCGGACAATCCGGCTCGGGCTTCCTGGCGATTAATATCTCGATTATCAGGTCAGACCGGGTCCTTCAAGGACCTCGAGGTTAACATAGATGGTCATTTAACAGCGAACCCATCAAAGTTGCAGTCTTTTAATGAATTTTTTGTACTATCTCCTATTGACATTGTGACAGCCATACCACCGGTTACTCGTATCCTTTCAGCATTGCCTCGCTCTACTGAGGTGAATTGCTCCATGTTTTTGATGCCGTTTACGGTTGACGAATTCTGTAGCCTTATCAAAACTAAGATAAAAATTAAGAAATCGAGCGGGGTGGATGAGGTTCCTGCTTTTCTGATTTGCAGACTGGCTAGTGTCCTTGCGGAATCACTGCTTCATCTAATAAATCTGTCGTTCAGGGAGGGTAAATTTCCTGAATAGTTAAAGATCAACAAGGTTTTCCCGGTGTATGAGAAAGCCGATGCCCACCTAATGGAAAATTATCGACCGGTGTCCATTCCTCCCGCATTCTCCGGAGTTTTTGAGCATTGTTTTTTGGACCGCTTGGGGAAATTTCTGACTCGCCACAACATCATATCTGCATGTCAACATGGCTTCCTGAGAAATAAATCTACCTCAACCACGGTGCACTCGTTTACGGACAGACTTCTCGATCTGGTCGATGCTGGGGAGGTCCCGGCTAGAATCTTTTGCGATCACAGTCGACCATAATCTCCTGGAGGGAAAGCTGCTACGGTGTGGGGTGCGAGGTCTTCCTCTAGATTGGGTGATGTCCTACCTCAGGCACCGGAAGCAGTGAGTAACAATAAGCCACAGAACTCAAGGGGTTGTTCCTCAATACGCTTCCTCTTACAGGATGGTCAATTTGGGTGTCCCACAGGGCTCCGTCCTTGGTCCCATATTATTTTTAATTTTTATCAATGACGTCCCGCTAGTCCGTGACAGTGCCCATTCAACTCTGTACGCGGACGACACAACAGTAGTCGTTCGAGGATCAACTCAGGAAGAGTTGCTACATCGAGTCAACGCGTTCTTGAATCTTTGAGCGAATGGTTTTCTGTGAATAGTCTTTTTCTGAACGTTAGTAAAACCCACCTCGTGCAATTTCACTGTCCCCAACGGCTGATACTTTCGACCTATACTACCACAAGAAAAGAATTGATTCCACTAAAAAGATCAAATTTCTGGGCCTACATATAGACAGTGCGCTGAGCTGGAGCGAACATTGCTCGATGCTATCCTCAAAGCTGGGTTCAATTGCGTTCCAGTTTCGGGTGTTAAAGCGATATTTATCTCGGTCCCAACTAACACAGTTTTACCACGCGCAGGTGGGATCTCGACTTTCATATGGAATTTGCTTTTGGGGTGGGTCGTCTTCTGTACAGGATGTTTTTGTTGGACAAAAACGAATTCTTCGTATCATGGCTGGTGTAGACACTACAACTTCGTGTAGAGCTATTTTTAAGGATTTTAATATTTTGACTCTGTGTTCTGTGTATATTTATGAAACGTGTATTTTTGCTTTTAAAAATGAAGGCCGTTTTTTAAAGCGGTCAGACATCCATAATGCAAATACCCGTCATAAAGATGACTTGCTCGTACCATATGCCAGACTGGGCATCAAAGCTAAATCTCCCAACTGTTTGGGTCCGAAGCTCTTCAACATGTTGCCTACCAAACTAAAAGAGGAACAGCCTCTGAGTAGCTTCAAAAGGCAACTGAAGTGGCTCCTTCTGGAGAGATGTTTTTATTCGCTTCACGAATACCAGACATGCACTTTAGATTGAATGCTTTATTTTAAGTTTGTCTAATTGTTGTCCTATTGTCTACATTTTTATTCATGTACCAACTTTTGTATGTATTTATTGTTTTGTACATATTATTGTGCATCTCTGAATGTACATTTACTGCCGACTTATAATATGTAACAATGCTGCCTTAAGGAAATAAACGATATTATTATTATTATTATTATTATTCTGATATGAATTTCTCCATTTCATCGGTGGTATTGATAGGTTGAAATTAAAACACTTGCGTGATCCGATGTTGTTTAAAGTTTATTTGGTTCTTGTGGCTACCTGGTTTCGAATATTACAATTCGTCGTCGGGCCATGCGTCTATCTACAGTTTGCAGGTTCAAGGGTCTTGCGTCATTTTTAGGGTTATGTTACGTTAAGCGGTCTTACACGTGTTGTGGAGTCTCCACAGCCATGACATTCTGCTAGTGCATTTTTTCCGTTATCCAGTGTCTATATTGTTAAAACCGACCGAATAACACGTGTAAGTCCGCTTAACATAACCCTAAAAATGACGCAAGACCCTCGAACCTGCAAACTGTAGATAGACGCATGGCCCGACGACGAATTGTAATATTCGAAACCAGGTAGCCACAAGAACCAAATAAACTTTAAACAACATCGGAGCACGCAAGTGTTTTAATTTCAACCTATATTATTATTATTACTAAAAAAGTGAGTTTTGTACGTTTGAAAATTCAATTATTGTGTGGTAAATTTTGAACAACCTGTATACGATATCATGACGAACTAAACATAGTCTTATTTAGCTATGTTTCTAATTTTGGGCCACCAATCATGAATCTTCTAGTTTCAATAATAACCAAGATTTTCAATTTTAAACGTAACCGCGAAAATTACAAAAAAATTAGTAAAATCAAAAAAACTCAAAAATTGTGATATTTAGGTATAGGGAAACCTTATCAAAAATGATGTATTTTGATACGTAAACCAAAAATAAAACGAAAATTACATCATTTCATTCAAAATAACAACGTTGATACCGACTTCCGGTAATCGGACGTGACAGTTAACTTGGGAATATTTTAGTTGAAGAACATAGATCGAGTAAATTCTAATTACAAAATTTCAAGTTGCCCGAAATAGTAGAATATGAGAAACTTCTAATGTACCAGTTCAGTGAGACACCCTGTATAACGATGTGCCCGCTGGAGATCCTGTAAAATTGCCAAAATTTGTGCCAAGATGAACCAAAATAATGGGCGGACTATATAGGGGTTTTAATTATTTGATTCACGATACTATGACGGATAGGTTCGATGTCATATGAATGTCCGTTATATATTTTTTTTCGGTGGTATGATGTTGCAAACAAAATGTGCGTTTCTTTCTTACATGAACAGTTGCGAGTTGTTTTTGTCTAAAAGCTCAAAGATTGCAAACGTAATTGACCTCTGCTGGACATTGAACTATTGGTTCTGTGGCAGTTAAGTTCGCGTATGACCATACCTGAACCTAATTAAGTTATTTTCTCTGATTTAACCGGGGTTGCGTTTTGATTTTGTTATAACCTGGTTCGGGGTATTGTGTCCTACATTTTGAGGGCTCATTTATGGGAGTTGGTTTAGTTTCAGAGCGAATTGTTATCGTCGCGCATTGCAATTTTCTGTTCATTTACGTTGACCCAGAAGTCGGTTATTTGGCCTATTGGGTAATCAATAGCAAAATGCTTCATCGGTTGGAGTTATTAGTTTTTACTGTTGTGGCCTCCCGGAGTAGCCCGGAGTGTACAACATTTACGTTTTTTTTTGTGTCACCCCTCGTGTTGGGTGCGGACTGTCCTGGTTGGATTTAATGTGGGGTTTTACGTTTAATGGCGATCCAGCACTATGTTAGGTGTTCCTGGTCGGTTTTATCAAATTTCATAGTCTAATTAATTAGTGGCGTAATTTTGAGTTAGTTCCAAGCTGGCCATCTATGACCTCGCGCCATCTTTTATGAGGATTACACAGGGCCGGAATACCTGCAAAATGATGGGCCTATCGCTACATATTGCATACTACTGCGTTATGCATGTAGATCCTAATTCAAACAGCCAATACGGCCCTGCACGGAACGAACTCTAGACACAAGCTAGACCAAACAAATACATCGAGCAATCACCTACGTTATGAGGTAGAGATGGCAAATACTGGATTGACTGTACGTGAACCGGTCAGTCGATATAAAACACGTTCATGCTAAATGACAACACGTATATACACCTTCCTGCTCGTCTTCTATTGTTCAAAAGTCTGCGCGATTCCAACATGGCGTCAGCTGCGCGCGGTGGTCTGCGTAGATCTTCCCGCCAACGAGAGTTTTGGTTCTGCTTGTTCTCTTTTCTGTGGTAAAACATACCCCTTCTCTCTTTGATCCGTGTAATTTCGACTGCCTTCAAGACCTGTTGCTTGCTGGTACGATTTCTCCGTCATCCTGGACTCCCCTTCTGTTAGAATGAAATCGTGTGAAGAATTGCTCTATTTGAGAGTGAAACGATTTTCAAACACCGCTGCTGTTGCAGGTAGATTCCATTTAAAGGTTATATGTGATTTTGGTAATAAGCAGTTATTGCGGATCTTGTAGATGACCTGCAATATTTTTGGAAGCACTGGTCGAAAGAATCTCGTTATTAAGCGCCCTGAACACCTCGGGTATGTTATTATATTGTTTTCTCGGACCTTCGCTGATACAGTTGGTTATTTTAGGCTGTTTCTTTACTGTGGAGAACACCTAGTTGGGGCCCCGGTCTGTTTCTTTACGGTGGGGAACACCTAGTGGAGGTACCAGTCTGTGTACAACCCTAATAGGCTTTTTGTAACTGGAATTGGCAGTCGTAGGACCTTTCGGCACGGTGTGTTGATACAAAAGGCGGGCTGTGTTGCCAGCGCAGTTGAATCACCGTCGAACGAGGACCACACCGAGCAGAACAGCTGGTCCGTAGGAACCTCTTGACGTGGAACAAAGTTAGCCGTATCCGTCTCTGACTCCGTTTGAACCTTTTTTTTAAGCGAGACATCTATTTGTATCGAGGACTAACCTCAAATTTTATTTAACGGAAGGTTTTCTAACCGCACTTTCCGATTTGACGCCAACATTGAACGTCACCGAGTCTTGTTCTTTGGAGAAGCTGCGTAGACCGAGCCCTATCCTCAATTTTTATTTAACGGAAGGTTTTCTAACTTTCCGATTTGACGCCAACGTTGAACGTCGCCGAGTCTTGTTCTTTGGAGAAACTGCGTAGACCGAGGCCTATCCTCAATTTTTATTTAATGGAAGGTTTTCTAACTCTCCGATTTGACGCCAACGTTGAACGTCACCGAGTCTTGTTCTTCGGAGAAGCTGCGTAGACCGAGGCCTAACCTCAAATTTTATTTAACGGATGGTTTTCTAACCGCACTTTCCGAGTTGTCGACGTTGAACGTCGTTGAGTCCCGTTCTTCGGAGAGTTACGTCGACCGAGGCCTAACCTCAAATTTTATTGAACGAATCCAATTCTAACCTCACCTTCCGATTGGACTTGGTTTATTTACCTGTGCTTGGAGGTTCAGATAGTGTTTGCGTGAGGCTACGTAGCTCAACTTAGATTTGGACTTCGTCAACATTGTTCACTTTTCTTCGCCTTCAGCGAATAGTTTCTTAACGTTAACATTTTACACACTTCGGCAACCAAATTAGTTGACTATTGCAATAATTTGTCGACGCTGATTTTATTTTTACCAAATCTATAGTTTCTTTTCTGGGATAGTTTCCCACATTTATATGCTATCTCGAACAATTTGGCCATCTTGTTTACAGGTACGCGATTTTGGTTTATTTTTATTTAAGTTTATTTCCTGCAATTTAGGAAATACGGTGGCGTTGAGATCTGACCTGATAGAACTGTTGAGGTGCATACAAATCTGCCGCGCCGCGCCCGCGTTGCTCCCGCGCCGCGCGGCTCGCGCGCCTGGCGCGTCGTAAAAGTACAGGCGCGCGGGCAACTTAAGCGCGCGCGCCTCTGCCGAGCCCCCTGCGGGCCGGTTGAGCGACACCTGCAACGAGAAGCGCGCGCGCGCCTGCGACGCGACGAGCGCGCGCCTATCACGGACAGCGTTCGCCGAGACCAAGTGTTAACAAGCCCCATGTCATAAATTGTTGTTCGAGCGCAAAGGGTCTCGCAGTACAACTTGGGACGTCAACGGAGAGCCATATCGTCTGCAGGGTAGACAGATGATGCCAGTTTAAATTTAATAGATATATACAGAGATTTTAAAATATTATAGGACCCTACCCATAAATAGTTATTTAACCTAGAAGTATATTAAAAAGAGCGATTAATGATCGAGACTGTTTAACGCACGAGCGATTAGAGAGTGCGTTAATTGTCGAGATCATTAACCGCCGTTTAATATTCGAGTTTTTTACAACATTTTTCCGTCGATCGTATTTTTCTGGCGGCGTCTACATAGATTTTATTCGTCGATGTCGTTTGAGGTTATATAACCATTTATGTAATTTGACACTGACAATTCTAAACTGCGTGCCTGTATAACGGAATGTTTTGATTGGATGGTTTTATTTTACCTATGTTCGATTGGCTATAATGAAGTCGTTTGATAGGCTATAACAAATAATGTATTAATAGAAATCGTGCATTAATAGAGCTTTTTAATAACGATTTCCTATTTAGTAAAAATACTCATAAATAAATGACCGACAGAAAAATTATTTTAAAAGAGATATTAAAAAAGATGCTTGGCAGGATATTGCAAATAAAATTTAGAATAATTGCACAGGAGATGCATTTTAAAAAAAATCATAGTTTATTGTCGATCTACAGGAAGGAGCGAGCGAAAGTAAAGAAAATTGTAGGGACAGGAAAAGGTAAGTTTCGTGTAAAACAACCAATTAATGTGTTAAGTTCCATACCATAGCACGAGAAATAACAACAGCACTTCATGACAACAAAAGTGTAAGTAGGCCTAATTCAGAACACTATCACCCCCATTACACTAAGAACATTATAAGCAGAATCAAACAAAAGGTAAAGAACAACCATCTAGTCATTATTAAAGCTGATAAAAATGGCGGATTAGTGATCATTGATAATGCAAACTACATTGACAAAACAAAACAATTCTTTTCGGAGAACGATATTACCCAGGTACAAAAGAATCCTCTAAATAAATATAAAGACAAATTTAAGGACTTAGTTAAAAGAAATACCGATTTATTCACCAAAATTAACATAAAAATCGGAAGAATTATTGAAATGAATCCCCAAGTCCCTGTTCTATATACCCTCATAAAGCTTCACAAACCTAACAAAACCATTAGACCAATCACAACATCAATAGGTTGCAAAATGCCTTCTGAACATAATTACAAAAGAATTTAATTTTAAGACTAGTCACACCATCAAAAACTCAACACAACTCATAGAGGACTTAAAAGACTTTCAACTGCAAGATAGCCATATCTTGGTTTCTTTCGACATAGAGAACTTATACAGTAATATACCGATCGTAGACTATACAGAACTATAGCAGAATATACTCGAAATTGTGAAAGCACACCTAACTAAACCATTAGAACGGGACACTACAAATATTTTTACACAACATGACATACAGAGTATACTCGACTTAATACACTTGACCAGACAACAAAACTTTTTTACTTTTGACAACCTCATATATAAAATGAATGATGGACTAGCAGTGGGAAGTTCACTAAGTGGTCTACTGGCTGACATATACGTCGACTATATAGAAACTAACAAAATCTTAAGCTCAACACATAACAGCTTTATAAACAAAATCAAATATTGGAAAACATATGTCGATAATGTTCTGTGTGTGTGGGAGGGTACGACGAATGATTTGGAACTGTTTGACCATCAGCTCAATAGTTTTTCCAAGTTAAAGTTTACAAAAGAACTGGAAATCAACGGATCTATAAACTTCCTTGATCTAACACTGTCACACTGTATCAATAAGATCGAATTCAAAATATACCGAAAACCTACGACAACAGACATAATTATACCTAAGCAATCTCACCACCCCCACAACATAACACAGTCAGCCTTCCGCTTCTTGTTCCACAGATTAATTAACACTCCCCTCTCAAATGAAAACAGAGAAACAGAATATAACACCATCATGACTATAGACATGAATAATGGTTACAATCCCTATGAAATCCATTCTTCATATAACAGAACACTGCGCAGTAACAATATGAAACACATTTACCCTTACATCAGATCAACTCAGCGATACCATATCCATACCATACAACAGAGGGATAAACTCAAAGATGGGATCTATTATTAAGCGCCACGATCTAAACATGACAAGCTCTAATAAAAACACACATATTGAAAAGCTACTAGTAAATAACAAACTACACTCAAATAAATTGAATAAAAGTGGAGTTTACAAAATAAAATGTGCAGATTGTGACGCGATATATATTGGAGAAACTGGCAGAGCACTGAAGACCAGATTTAACGAACATGTTAGAAACAACACAACGTCAGCATTTGGTAGACATTTGTTCCTTGAGGGCCAGAAGACAACCATTGACAATCTGACACTCCTACACAACTGCCGGAAATCTAGAAAACTTTCGCTACTTGAAAAATATGATATTCTCAAGCATGATATGAATGATTCCAACATAATAAATGACAACGTATTTTCCCGAGAACCACATTTTCAAGTCCTTTCTGTTGTAAGAAAACCCCGATACTTTGATTAATTTGCTAGTATTTTGAATTTTGTTGTGTTAAATCTCTGACCATTCATTAAATAATACAAACACTTCATGTTCAATTCCCTAATAATTCATTTAACTTAAACTTAACATCTTAATATGATAATTTTACATCTAATAACTCTTTACTTTGCCCCCCACCGCCACCCACTCAATACACCGGTCAAAGTGATACGAGCACTTGCTGCCACTCAGATAAGAGTAAACCAACAAGGGATACGGACATACACATGCCTGTGTACAGTTTTTGATTTTACTTTTAATTTAATTTTCGTGCACCGTCCAGTTGCTGCCCTTTTTGTTATGTCTCGCTATTATTAGTTTTTCACATTGACGGTAAGCTTAACTAGATTCTTTATGATAATATAACTCTTCTTGACCCTTGTAATTTGTCGTCCTGAATTTGGCCCACCCTTCTCGATTTTAATTGTACTATTTATGTTTTTATCTTTGAGTTTATACGCCTGAAAATTGTCATTTAATGACCGAAATCGATAGCGTTTAATATCCTTCTAAACACATCAGTCTACATAAAACATACGTGTTTTATTGCACTCTCAAATACTTACTATAGACTAAAATAGAGCAGTTCATCAAATTAACCAATTAATGGTTGGTTAAATCAATTTTTATTACTGGCACATGCTACCAAGGACATAGTATCTACATTTATTTGTGGGTGTATGTTTATTTGGCTATTCAGGATGTTTAAAGCAAATGTAAATGTCAACATGGTTACGTGAATGAACCGTTAAAACAGAATGTCCGTATTTTGTGCAAATGCAAGGGGGTCTCGGTCGCTGCAATCACCAACGCACTACTGCACACCATGAGCGTAGCTGCGGTTTCCTCGTCCATGGCTTCTGTGCTCTCAAAGCCAGACAAAACACAACTACAAACCGCAATAATCGTCGTAGTTCCCTCCCTCGTAGAGAAAGGATAATGCGCATGCTCGAGATCCGTGATCTACCTGCGCGCCAACCGTGACAAGCGCGCGCGCCAACAACGAGAGTTTAGACGTCATAGGTTAACAAATACTGTCAAACTAAATGTTACACAACTAAAATTGTTGACAATATAAGTGCCTAATTGCTGTCCCCGTTTCTTATGGTCGCGATGGTACTCTCAAATTATATATTAGTAGTTATTCCTTAATTTGAAACATTTGCAGTGCAATAACTAAATGCTATTTGTATTACTGAATTAAGCAAACGCATTATGACATTAAAAGTAGTCCACATGATGCTGATTATATTCATTCGATAATATTAATATTTATAAATTATTTTACACATTTTAAAATTTGTATTTATTCGAAATATGTATACATTGAGCGCGTAAAGTAGGGAAACATGACACACTGTCTGAAACGGGTTGATATTTCAAAAATTTCGTCGATTTTTAATTATCAAAATATACATATTTACATCAAATTTAATTTCCGACTTTCAATTGTTTTCGACTTATGACGTCATCGACACTTTCTAAATGGCAATGCCATATTTTTTGTACTGATGTTGATAGATCTGTTAATTGTCGTAAAGTTGATTCACAAAACTCGTTACATTAAAAAAATCGAGAAATTGTTTGTTTATGGTAGCGAATAGGCGTTTTCAAAAGCTGCATATCTCGTCAGGTTATTGCGTGATTTTACCTTTTTTTTTATGAAGGCGTCCGCACCCCAGTTAAAGAATCGCTGTAAATGCGTCAAAAACATTTCGGAACAAATTTTTAGAATTTCAGGTAAAAATAAAAAGATTTAGGTTTATTATGAGACCATTTTGAGGTTTCTAGGACAATGGGTTCACCTGGAATAAAATAAAAAAATACACTACTGCCTTCCGCTATCTACCTACGGTGGTCAGACAGTGACACAGCCCACAGCAGCGCTCTCTCTTTGGCTTGCGCCTGCATCACATGTCGCCAGCCTATATAAAGCGCGGGTCCCTTCCAGTTATACGTATAGTATATTTAAGTATATACCGTTGGCCGATGTCATTTTGTAGTGTCACTTTATACCGTTTTCCTCCGTACTTTAATTTTTGTCTCTGCTGACATGCTATGTGGACAGTGAGCATTTGTCGGTGATGGGTTCATGCAAATGGACTGAGCCTTTATGAGTGGCCTCAAACATTTTAGGTACTTTATCTGTCAGAGTTTTATTTTCTATGTCACTACGGACGTAAGACGCTTTAAAGGCCGCTAAATTGAAGCGCAATTTTGTTCATCGAGTAAGCCAATATTTTGATTTTGCAATAAAACATACAACTGGAAAATGAGTCACTTTAAAAGTTACATACCGTTTTCATTCATATGGGTAATAATAAAAATAATAACGATTGTATTACTTCTATACAAAATATCACATGCGCAGGGCTCCTAAATCAGTGTTTTGGAAACTCATTTCCGTAATAGACTACGACACCATGCCAAACCACATTACTGTAGCAAGTACATCAAGGCTCCTCTGAACGAGGCCCTTACGAATATTTATCAATTTCATAACCATGGAAAGAATATTGAATTTTATATTTGTGCTCCTTCCGGATGGAAACCAACACCCATGTTCTACAACCTATAAATTGACTAATTAGTAAATCACGGTAGTGAGAATATCGATTTTGAACATTACAATAGTCCTGTCTGTGGGGCCCCAAATAGAGCTGATGCAGTTTTAGCAGTTTTTTTAGCAACCATTTTTTGCCATAGAAGAAACATTATATAAGCAAGAGACAAATCAGTAACCTTTGACAAAGTTGAAGAAGAAATAATACTGTATGATTACGGCGGATTACACCAACAAAAGTGAGATAAGATAACATTCTATTTTATATCTTCAGATATAAATTTATCTTAAGTTAATTAATGCACGTAAATTAAATAAAACTTCCCAGTTGATGATTAATTATTTATTGTTATCGGCAGATCTAGATTTCGGGTGTTATCCCGTCTTCAGTGCCTCTACAAAAATACACAGAAAAATTAGTACAAGTATAAAAATAGGACATTTCATAATTAAAACGTACCGTCGGTTCAATGGGGTATTCCGGTGTTTTTGAAATTGTCATTTTTTACAAAGTATGGGTGTTACTGTTTGCTACTTCACAAGTAAAATATCAAACATTGTTTTAAATTAAGAGAAATCGTTGTTTGAAGTTTGAATTAGGATTGGTCTTTGTGGCGTCACAAAGACCGCTCAAAGTGAGCGACTTGACAACGTTGCTATATCTAGGGTGCACGTAGTAAATTTTTGTCTTCTGTTGTGTCAACGTTTAGAATCGCTCGTTTGTTGAACCTGCTTTGGTTATTGAGGTTATATCAAACACTTGTTCAAAATGTATAAACTCCAACGCCGACATTGTTCTGTGCCGGGCTATAACAGCAGTAGAACAGTAACTTCTGATAAGATTTTCTTTACATTGCCGACTAGCGAGATGAGAGATGTTTCGCTTCAAGTTTCAATGATTAAATCATCTCTCAAAAAAGGTACCTTTATTCGTTGTCAAACGACAGGGTCGCCAACCGTCAACTTGGCCGATCAGCTGTTCGAGAGCTGTCCGCTGTTGCCACCGCTACTAGGGATCGGTAATCATCGTGTATTTCCGAGGGTGGTCGGTGAATTCAAACGAAATGCACTTTTAATTGCAATTATCTTATAGAAAAACTAAATCAAAAAGCTCATAGCTTAACTATATGAATCCTCATAAATTGTACAATAGGTTAAACCGAATATCTGCTTAAATTTTGACATGACCGGAATACCCTATTAAACGGCATACATGAACAGAAAATCATTAGGACGAGCGGTTTTCACAGTACAGGGACACTCCTGCAGAATATCGGGTAACAGACTGCAAAATATCATTAAATACGCAAATTAATAACCTAAAAAATTGAACATGTGGTAAAATTACCTTCGTGTCTGTTACGAGCGCTTGGTGTTGTTTTACTTCCTTTCAAGGTCGGTAAATAGTATGGAAGTATGAGAAGCGACCTTCCATCAATAATGGCAACAGAACGGAGAATCTTTTTGGTAATCTCGTCGTACGACCACTGCGCGTAACTTTCGCTTCGGGTTCTCTGTTTTTGCACATACGCGCACTTTCCCGCACAGACTCGCTCACTACTTCTTCCCCGTCGTCACCTTTCTTGCCGCGCTTCAGAATTGAATTTTATCCAAGTCGCGACCCCGGCTGGTCTCGCACAGTTCGACCACCGACCGTAAGATGCCGGGCGGTGTACCTTTTGAAGCCTAATTAAGGGAATCGTCGGTTGTGCGGATGATGCAACTCTTCTAAGTGGCTGGGCGGATTGCGTGAATGTTCCTCTGTTCCTGAGTCTTTGTTTCGTGGAGATTGGAGCAGTTTGAGCGATTCTTTTCCTTTCACTGCGTAGTTCGGTGACGTCACACCCATGTGGGGAAGCGTTTTAATTGTTTGCGCGGAATTGACTGTTCAAAACCTTACGTCCCGGTTATTTCCTGATTAGGTTGATTTTTCTGCTGCTAATGACTGGTGGTTGGATATTAAAAACGCCTGATTTCGCGTTGTTGGAATTTTTTTGGCTTCTCTTCGCCCTATATAAGGCCGGCCATTTTCAGCCAGTCTCAGTCAGAAATTCGTGTGCTAGCGGAAGCTCTGTTCAGCTGCTTGCCGAATTTCTCATATTTCCTGATAGTCTCGTGGTGCTTGTTCGAGGTGACAGCTAGGTCTTGTGATAGGCTGGGATCTGGGATTCTAGCGAACGCAGATTATAGCACACGCATTTGTGGATTTATCCCTCGTCCAAGTTGTGGAAGCGTGGCTGGTGTTTGGTGCCCGTATTCCGTTCGCCTTGTGCGGATTTTATACCACTTGAAGATTGTGGATTACGACGCCCGTTTAAGACCTTTTGGGGCTCCTTCGGTTGGGCTTGTGTGTCCCTTCCCTGTACGTCGTCTATAGTCCCGGAGAACGTGTCTCTTGGTTGAACGACGCTCGTCCCGGATAAAGACAACCATCGTGGCTCTGCCGTTTGAACGACGGAGGATAACCATCACACCGAGCGTGCCTTGCTGAAGTCTGGTGACCGTGGGATTGCGCCGCGACGCTTGCACCGTCCGCCTTCTCTTCGACGTGGACTGCGTCCTCCCGTGGCCCCGCCTGCAGCGCAAGGTTTGATTTGCTCGTTATTTGGTGTACTTTTGCGACTGATATCGTCTTTCTTGACGCAATACGTGCGTCGCGACGCTGTGATTCTCTTCGAGACTGTGACCCCGTCAACGTTCAGATTTGTTTTGTTTGGCTTTTGATAGAATTCAATTGCGTTATTGTTTACTTGTGTATTGACCATTTTCTGTGAGCGGGCATAACCTCACTGTTGTTTATTTACCTCGCGTCAGCTGATAGTTAGCGGGCATTGGCCCCGGTTGTTTATTTATTTTGAAGTTCGCGGACCGGACTTTTGAAACTTAGTTTAATACATTGGGAGCACTTTATTTCTTTCCCGTTGTCAAGGTGTTAGTTAATTCATTTACTATTGAGTGCCTTCTTTGAGTTTTTTTAAAATTAATTAATTAATTAAATTTAATTACATTTTAATTTGATCTTTATAATTATCAAGGAGCAGCTTGAGGTTGCGTTTAAAGTGAGGTCGTGTACCGTCCGTCATACCTTCGTGGGTGACGAGTGTAACTTTGATTAAACTACTGGTTGGCGAATTAGCACCAGGTTTAATTACAAATTAATTTTGTAATTAATATTTTTTTTTGTAATTAATATTTTTTTTTCTTTGTAATTAATTCTAGCTTTGTTTAATTAAGCTGGTTTTATTTGTAATTTTTCTACAGTTTGGCTAATTAGCCCAAGCTTTCATCGGTCAATTTTAACCTCAGCCAAATACATTTGTTAATCATTTTGTCAACGCATAGGTTGAACCATCGTTTATAATTTTATTTGGTCTGGGAATTAATCCCCTTATACTGCGGTGACTTCGTGCTTGATCAAGAACGTTCTCGTCGTTGCGCTTTTATTGCGGGTGTACCTGGTATTTTTTTTTGCAGGTTAATTAGTGGCAATACCATTGCCGATAGCGTTGACAATCTTGATCGTTCGTACTTCGAATGTGCTGAGAACATAGTTCGATTTTATTTGTTGAAGTTGTGTATTGATTGCCAGTGCTATATATTTTTTTTTGAGCATCGACGTGTGTCCCTTTGCCGGGAATATTGTATTGTAGGTTGCTGCTGCGGATAATAAATCTTGTTATCCGATACGTTGGTCTCTTTTCCCTGGTGTTGCTTTTACCCCTTTCAGCCCGCTTTCACAATCGAGCGACAGTCCTTCAACGGGTTTTGGATTGTGTGGCGCCCATTTCGGAACACCTTGTGTTGAGTCGTATTCACTCCCACGCCCCTCTCCCTGAGTTGGTCGGTGCAGCCCTGGACTGTATGAGCACACAGGTAGGACCAAAGGATTCTCGAAGTAGTAGTATTGCGCAACTGTGTAAAGGCAAGCTGTTTCATTGGCGCCCAACGTGGGGCTGAAAGGGGTAAAAGCAACACCAGGGAAGGGTGAAAACGTGGGGCCTGTTACGTTTGTTTCTTCATTAATTGGGTCCCCTCATTAATTGGTTAGTTGTGGTCGGCACTTAGAATTTTTTTTTGTCTCTAATTTTTTTTTCCTTCCTCCTCAAGCTTTGTCTGCGGCGGTTGTGACTGCTGTGTTCCCCTCGGCGGGCGGTTGCATCCTTTGCTGCGCGTTAGGATTTTCTTTTGTTGTTGTTGCGGTCCTTTTTTTGTTTGCTGCTTCTTTGCTGGCACAATGGCCACGCCTACCATGAACGTCCACCATTTGAAGCGAGATGAGCTCGAGTTTGAGCTGTTGTTTCGAGGAATGGATCCAGCCAGCATGACGGTGGTTGATATGCGGGCCAGTTTGCGGTCGATGATTCGGCTGGAAAGAGATAGGCGTTCGCTTCGTTACCCCAAATATGTGTTTGCTGCTGCCAAGGATCTGGATGCCATCGCTGCTAAGTTCGCGGAGCTGGAGCTCTTGGTGCCGACGCTGGGAGACGATCGACGTGGACTGCAGCGTTGCTGTTCCCGGGTACTGCATTTGTTGGGTCGCGTTGATGGTATACCTATAACCGGAGTGGAGACGACTACTGCCAAAAAGCGAGGAGAATGGCTTGCCAAAATCTCCGCTTTATTGACGCGTTTGCAGAAGGGATCTCGACCTCGGGATTTGAATTTGAGTGCTGCCCTGTCTGCGGCGGATGGAAGTGCCCTGTGGATGAGGGCGTGAGGAATTTCTCCACCGCGTGTTCCGGCGTCCGGTACAAGTCCGGAGACAGGGAAGTGCCCTGTGGATGAGGGCGTGAGGAATTTCTCCACCGCGTGTTCCGGCGTCCGGTACAAGTCCGGAGACAGGGAAGTGCCCTGTGGATGAGGGCGTTAGGAATTTCTCCACCGCGCTTTCCGGCGTCCGGTACAAGTCCGGATACAGGGAAGTTCCCTGTGGGTGAGGGTTGAAGAATATATATACAGTGGTGGTATTATTGTTTTGTTCTTGCTGTTGTTGTTGTCGTTGTCGTTTTGTTGTTGCCGCTCTGTTGGAGGGGCATGAGACTACTCCAACGGTGAACCTGCCTCCGGTAAAAGTCCGGTAAAGGGCCTCGGCAATTTTCCACCCACCATCTCTTCCAGATTGGAGTCAGGAAAGAAGACTATCCGCAACGCGTCGGGTAGCCTTCACTGTGTTTCACCTTTTGTTTGGTTTAAAACTTTGTTTAGCGCCTCGGTTGATGGTTTCATTGGTTTGTTGCCAGCATCTTGGTTTAGTTGGATTCTCGATGCTAGTGCCACCACCCTGGTTGGGTGTTCTCCAGGTAGTAGTTGTTTAACCCTTTGTGCTTTTTGTTTAGCGGTGGCACAGTTTTTGTTTAAAGACAATGCGTCTTTGTTTTGTTTTTGGGGCGTTGCTTGTGTTGCCGCTGGGGCTTGGACTGGGTGTTGGGGCCCGTGGTGAGTCTGTTTGTGTTCCTCTCTTGTCATTGTCCGAAAGTTGTACACGAGGGTCTAGCCGCTCGGCTAGAGCGCAATGCAACTTTCCATTTCCTTCTTTCTGTGCTGTCCCTTATATGTTATGACTCACCATTGGCGTCAGCGTTCGGTCTGGGTTTCAGCGGTGCCCAATGCAGTACCTTTTCACTTAGGTTACGAAGTTTTACTTGTGCGTCTTAGGAGGTAGGATCGTTGACGCGGTTAGCAGTTGTCAGGAGTGTTGCATTCCGGAAAATCTCCGGAAGATTTCCCGTTGTGAAAGGAGGGGAGGAATGTTACGCTGTCAAATTAACCCAATTTGCCGCGCTTCAGAATTGAATTTTATCCAAGTCGCGACCCCGGCTGGTCTCGCACAGTTCGACCACCGACCGTAAGATGCCGGGCGGTGTACCTTTTGAAGCCTAATTAAGGGAATCGTCGGTTGTGCGGATGATGCAACTCTTCTAAGTGGCTGGGCGGATTGCGTGAATGTTCCTCTGTTCCTGAGTCTTTGTTTCGTGGAGATTGAAGCAGTTTGAGCGATTCTTTTCCTTTCACTGCGTAGTTCGGTGACGTCACACCCATGAGGGGAAGCGTTTTAATTGTTTGCGCGGAATTGACTGTTCAAAACCTTACGTCCCGGTTATTTCCTGATTAGGTTGAGTTTTCTGCTGCTAATGACTGGTGGTTGGATATTAAAAACGCCTGATTTCGCGTTGTTGGAATTTTTTTGGCTTCTCTTCGCCCTATATAAGGCCGGCCATTTTCAGCCAGTCTCAGTCAGAAATTCGTGTGCTAGCGGAAGCTCTGTTCAGCTGCTTGCCGAATTTCTCATATTTCCTGATAGTCTCGTGGTGCTTGTTCGAGGTGACAGCTAGGTCTTGTGATAGGCTGGGATCTGGGATTCTAGCGAACGCAGATTATAGCACACGCATTTGTGGATTTATCCCTCGTCCAAGTTGTGGAAGCGTGGCTGGTGTTTGGTGCCCGTATTCCGTTCGCCTTGTGCGGATTTTATACCACTTGAAGATTGTGGATTACGACGCCCGTTTAAGACCTTTTGGGGCTCCTTCGGTTGGGCTTGTGTGTCCCTTCCCTGTACGTCGTCTATAGTCCCGGAGAACGTGTCTCTTGGTTGAACGACGCTCGTCCCGGATAAAGACAACCATCGTGGCTCTGCCGTTTGAACGACAGAGGATAACCATCACACCGAGCGTGCCTTGCTGAAGTCTGGTGACCGTGGGATTGCCCCGCGACGCTTGCACCGTCCGCCTTCTCTTCGACGTGGACTGCGTCCTTCCGTGGCCCCGCCTGCAGCGCAAGGTTTGATTTGCTCGTTATTTGGTGTACTTTTGCGACTGATATCGTCTTTCTTGACGCAATACGTGCGTCGCGACGCTGTGATTCTCTTCGAGACTGTGACCCCGTCAACGTTCAGATTTGTTTTGTTTGGCTTTTGATAGAATTCAATTGCGTTATTGTTTACTTGTGTATTGACCATTTTCTTTGAGCGGGCATAACCTCACTGTTGTTTATTTACCTCGCGTCAGCTGATAGTTAGCGGGCATTGGCCCCGGTTGTTTATTTATTTTGAAGTTCGCGGACCGGACTTTTGAAACTTAGTTTAATACATTGGGAGCACTTTATTTCTTTCCCGTTGTCAAGGTGTTAGTTAATTCATTTACTATTGAGTGCCTTCTTTGAGTTTTTTTTAAATTAATTAATTAATTTAATTTAATTACATTTTAATTTGATCTTTATAATTATCAAGGAGCAGCTTGAGGTTGCGTTTAAAGTGAGGTTGTGTACCGTCCGTCATACCTTCGTGGGTGACGAGTGTAACTTTGATTAAACTACTGGTTGGCGAATTAGCACCAGGTTTAATTACAAATTAATTTTGTAATTAATATTTTTTTTGTAATTAATATTTTTTTTTCTTTGTAATTAATTCTAGCTTTGTTTAATTAAGCTGGTTTTATTTGTAATTTTTCTACAGTTTGGCTAATTAGCCCAAGCTTTCATCGGTCAATTTTAACCTCAGCCAAATACATTTGTTAATCATTTTGTCAACGCATAGGTTGAACCATCGTTTATAATTTTATTTGGTCTGGGAATTAATCCCCTTATACTGCGGTGACTTCGTGCTTGATCAAGAACGTTCTCGTCGTTGCGCTTTTATTGCAGGTGTACCTGGTATTTTTTTTTTGCAGGTTAATTAGTGGCAATACCATTGCCGATAGCGTTGACAATCTTGATCGTTCGTACTTCGAATGTGCTGAGAACATAGTTCGATTTTATTTGTTGAAGTTGTGTATTGATTGCCAGTGCTATATATTTTTTTTGAGCATCGACGTGTGTCCCTTTGCCTGGAATATTGTATTGTAGGTTGCTGCTGCGGATAATAAATCTTGTTATCCGATACGTTGGTCTCTTTTCCCTGGTGTTGCTTTTACCCCTTTCAGCCCGCTTTCACAATCGAGCGACAGTCCTTCAACGGGTTTTGGATTGTGTGGCGCCCATTTCGGAACACCTTGTGTTGAGTCGTATTCACTCCCACGCCCCTCTCCCTGAGTTGGTCGGTGCAGCCCTGGACTGTATGAGCACACAGGTAGGACCAAAGGATTCTCGAAGTAGTAGTATTGCGCAACTGTGTAAAGGCAAGGTGTTTCAGTTGTCTCCGGTGAAGTCTCGTAGACGTTGCCCTCATGATTAGCAATCCTGGCCACTGCATCCTCCGTCGCGCTTGCACACTCCAAAGGGTAGATGCGCTGCACCGGTCGAAGTACCTGTCCCCTGGCAGTAGTCACCCTTGGCCCCGCAAAGTCTACACCTGTGATCTCAAAGACCCTAGCATCCCGCACTCGATCCAATGGCAGCGGCGCGTTATCCGTCACGAAAGGCTTTCCGTTATGTCTCTTACAAACCACGCACTTCGCGATCGCGGATCGTACCGGGCGATGTCCTCCTAAGATCCAGTAGTCGTTACGAAGTATGCTTATAAGTCCTTGCGTACCAACATGAAACGATCTGACGTGGGCATCAAAAATAAGTTTAGGCTCAACCGGTTGGTTAGTGGGTAACAGTATTGGTAGTCGAAAACGCTCTTCATCATTTCTTCTTAACACACTCGATTTTACTCGAGTTACGTCGTTTTCGTCTCTGAATGATTGAAGGTTTCTCCAACGTTTGTCATTCTCGTCCAATGCATCTCGCTGCACCTGCTTCACCACAAATGTCTCGGCGTTCCTAATTTCTTCTTCGGTGAGTTCACCTTTACGTTTGTTGATTGGGTTTCGGACGTTTAATATGAACCGAAATATCCAAGTAATCATACGCAGGATGTTCAGATACTTGGAAAAATAGGTTAAATGCCACTCATCCTCGTTCATATCATCACTTGTCTTAAGTAAGGACGACGCAGTCTTCCTCCTTTTTTCCTTATATATCTCTAGCTCGTCATACTGCACGTTCTCGTGTCCGGGCCATGAGTTCGGGTGGTCGTACAACCAGTGCGGTCCCTCCCACCATCTAGAGTGTAGCAAAAATTTAGGACCGGTTTCGAGACATTGATTCAAGGAGGTTCCGTTCTTTACTTCCTCTATAATCCCCTCGCTCAACCAAGGTAAGTTCACCTCATACCGCCCATCTTCGTTTGTCTTAAAGAAATCTTTGGCGGCTGAAACCAATTCTTGGCGTGATTTCTGCTCGGTGGGTTCAGTAATGTTCAACACATCCAGTTGCCATAATTGAGTTATCGATGCATCTTTTACAAATAGAGAGATTGAGGTCATCGTGGTACTTCTTGACGTATTCAGAGCAATTCTGCCCATTACAGTCCATCCAAAGAGAGTCTCCACCGCTATCAATCCCGAGGTCAGAATGTGCCTTTTGCCGGTGTACAACTTCCCCGCGATGTCTGATCCTATCAAGAGTTCAATGGGAGCTGGGTCATACTTATCAGTCACGTGAACACCCAATTTGTTCAATTCCTGCATCCATGGGCCATCGAATACAGGAGCTATGTCCGTGCAAATGACCGACTGTGAAAAAGCTTCAAAGGAACATTTAAAATTTATATGACTAGCCGCCACATCGTAGCATTCATGGTTCTCCTGCGAAGTATCACCGCCAAACAAACAATGGATAATCTTCCCCTTCCGTTTCGACGGGTATCCCAATTCCAAAGCTGTTGATTTTAGGATATAAGTGTCCTGTGATCCCGTATCGATTAAAGCTCTCACATTACGTGAAACACCAACGCCGCATAATTTCACTCGGAGAGTTTGCAAAAATACGTGTGTATTGGTACTGTTGGTGCAGGCCAACGTTTCACTTAACGACGCGTCGTGCATTCTATCACCTTTCGTCAATCTAGACTTCTCAATGACGCGGTTTCCCTTTGGTATGTCGGGACACATCAATGTCACGTGTGATTGGCTGCAAACCAGGCATCTTAAACGTGCTTTGCATTTTCGCGCTTGATGTCCAATTCTTAAACGCTTATAGCAAGCTTTCTTTTCGCTAAGAATTTCTTTCTTCTTTTCCAGCGTCAACTTTTGTGCTTTAAAACAGCTGGCACTCTCATGTGTGTTCCCGCAGAAGACGCACTTCTCTGCACCATGGTTCACCAATCCCGTAGCTGTAGAGATCTTGTCCTGACCAGCGGGGCGCAAACCAAAACCTTCGGCCGCCAATATAATCCGCTGATCGTTCTCCACCTCATTCTGCAAAACACTCATTACACTTGCCAACCTCTTCTCCAACCCTGGAACCGCTGGGGTGAGAGACGTGGCGTCTTTATGCGACGAACGCTGCCACACGCGTAATAAATCTTGGAGTACGCATGACTCTATCAGTGGGAAAATCATCGCAGCACACTTGTCAGAAGTTATGCCCAATGTCTCCAGTGCGCGTAGTTGCGTTTTGATTTTATCATACAACATTGCTAGATCCATGTTTGCCCCGTCGATGGCGTTGTGTACAACAAGTTTCAAAAATTCTCTCACATGCACCTCGACTTGCAAATCTTTACGTCCAAACCTTGACGTCAATGACTCGATCATTTTTTCGTAGGTTTTTCCGATAGCGGGAAAACTTTCTACCACATTTCTAGCTCTACTACCCGGCACTGTGGCCTGGATCAAGTATTCTACTTTATCGTTCAAATCTATATTTGGATCGTCATGGACTTTTTGAAATTGAGACCAAAATGGTAAACAATCTTTTATCTCTCCGTTGAAGGTCTTGAACTCAATAGTAGGCAATCTAAATCTACGCATACCTGCTGGGTTCCCTTCTGATGATTGTTGATCTGGTGAGGATTCGCTACCTTTCATCAACTTCTGGCATCGTCCGCTTGCTGTGACAAATTTCTCCGCATAAACCTCGACGCTTTCCATTTCTGCCAATAGTTCCTCGTCAGTTGCGTCCTTTTCGAGCATCAGGTTGTAAATCTCGGAGTCAGCCACCTTCAATTTGTCAAATTTATCTTGAAGTAGCTCCCACGACACCTTAACACTATCTGTCACAACTGCATCTAAATGCTTCTCCAGTACAGTAATATTTTTCGTAAACATGGAACGTAAAACTCCTCTGTGCCTCTTCTTTTGCTCCATTATTCTGGGTGATGCGGGCGGCCCGTAGCAAAATCAATTCAACTACAATCCTGTCACGGCCGCCACTAATCGTCGCGAATTATAAGACAATCCACTCCGGTCATTAAACCCATCGACGGTTCGTGAATAAAGCACCACACGGTTAATTAGACGCTTTATTCTTTATATACGCGTGTCACAGTTATACGTACCACAAAATACACAAGAAATAAACAGTAATTCCAACAGTCTCATTTGTCCCACTGGAAAGTTGTTAGGTCCATCAAATCCAAATTAGAAGCTTCTAATTCCATCATTGTACGTGCTGATAAAAATGCTGGCATGGTCATTCTACCAACTCAAACTTATTTAGACAAAACATTAGAATTTTTCCAAGATAACAACTACACAGAAATTAAAAAAGACCCTTTCGCTACTTTTCCTTTGTAGTTTGTACGTACTGATGATGGTGGTGTCCACCGAAACATGTCTATAGTAAATTAAATAAATTTGCAAGGATCAAGGAGGCTTTTATTTAAATTCTACATTGATTTATTTCCCTGTACAATGGACACTTATTCATAACTAAACTATATATTTACGCAAAAAAAGTAATTTAATTACAATCAGTTTGTGTTAGAAATATAATTATACAATCTTCAAACTGTGCTTTATTAGTTTCTATTTAATAGAGAAACAAAATGTCCGGAAGCACGTCATAACGGAATTTATAAACATAATTTATTATTATGTAGTACTAAATAGTTATTTATGCACCAACGCCATTAAACGGATGTTTATGCCCTATCGGCCTCAAGCTTTTTAAGTCGCCCGAGCGTATAAACATCAACTACTGCCCGTGGTACATACACAATACATACATACGACATTAATTTTACATAAATTTCGAAAATAATTGCTGTTGTCTTACAATCTAGACACAATCTAGAGTACCTAGTTTTGTCTTCAACAGTAGTTGAAGTTGATGTGGTAAAATTTACAAAATCGATTGAGGCGAGCCAATAGCGATTTTCTTTATACTTGTAATTTTACGTCGGCCTATTTCGCAACTTAGGCCAATCACCGACGCTGAGGGCAGGCTACACACACCCAGGAATTTTGTCGAACTGAAGGAATTCCAACCTCCAGTAACAGTGCTTTAACGTGCACGTCGCATCATGACAGCACACGGGGCCACCGGCTTTACCACCGGACATCCGACGGGAGGCGGCATGCAAAGGTATTTGTTCCCTGCCTAAAATACCAGGACAGTCAATTTTAGCCCGAAGCCGGGAGTCGAACCCGGGCCTCCAGCGTAGATAGCAGCCGCTCTAGCCTATACGCCATCGACCCCCCGACATGTTAGCCTTATTTGACACTTGGCGTCAATATCATAAATCTTGGAAAACTAAAGTTACTAAAAGATTGAGATTTAGTGTTTTCATAACGACACCGAAAGCAGTTTCGTTATGAGTTTATAACGAACGCCTTCCATCGGATGAGGAAGTAAAGCCGGTGGCCCCGTGTGCTGTCATGAGGCGACGTGCACGTTAAAGAACTCTTACTGGTGGTTGGAATTCCTTCAGTTCGACTAAATTCCTGGGTGTGTGTAGCCTGCCCTCAGCGTCGGTGATTTGCCTTAGTTGCGGAAATAGACCGACGTAAAATAATGAAGTTAAAAAAAAGGCTGACATCTCAATCGCTATTGGTTCGCGTCAATCGTATTTGTGAATTTTACGTCAAGTACCAACTGTTGAATATAAAACTACGCTAGATTGTAAGATGACAACCACAATTTACGAAATTTATGTAAAATTAATGTCGCTAAGTAGAAAAAAAAATCTGATGTGGTCAGGCGCATGACTTTACCATACTATATATAAAATTAATAGTTTAGCTGCATGAGATTCTATTTGATCGAGATCGGCCATTAATGAGATGGTGTGGTGATTTTTTATGTCGTTCAATTTCAAGCTGCTCAAGCAAGCCAAGTTTGAAGCCCTTTTGTCATTTGTGTAGTAGAGTGACATCTTTTCTGGCTGCTTTGACGACCATATTATTGTGCGCTCTGACTTCGTTGATTGTTTTCGCCGATTTTCTGTGTTGAATCTTCATTTGTCATTGTATATGTCCGTTGAAGATATTTCGCCCATTAGTAACATAGCACGTGATCCAATTTATGTAGTTTTCGGACTTTTTTGACAGTAAGTTTTTCCTTTTAGAATATTTATCTATGATGTTTGGTTCTTACTGTTTTATCTTTTGTAATTTGTAGTTTACTTACACTGAGAATGGCGCGAGCCGAAACATACTTTGATGTATTATAATATACTATTAACTACGACAGTATGTATAAATGTCCCTTACGTCACGGCCTGCGTCACTCGTATGTCGCTTATAACAAACATGTGCCTTCGGTTGTGCTTTTGTGTTTTTAACGCACGACATAATGTCATCACAACATATGTCTTCACATATTTTGATTATTTATTTGTCATTTTTGATACAATTTATATTAATTGATATTTTCGGTCGTACGTAAGTGCAATACTCGAGCTATAACATATTGTAACGATAGCGCTTGCGAGAGCGAAGTGCGTGTATTGCCCGTTGTAGAAGCCCGCAGAACAATCCAGCAACCGCGCGAAAATACGGGAGACACGGACGGCGCGCTCCGATCGAACGGTGTAGCGTAGACTCGTCGCTACTGGAATATTCGAGAGACGGCGCGGTCAACTATATAAGTCGACGGAAACGAGAGCCAGGCACTCCAGTACAGATGCAGCGCGTGTGGACGTCGCGGTACTACGAGCGCAGTGAATAGAAATAAAAGCGTTATATAGTTAGTATTATAGTGTTGTTAACTTAGTGTAAAAATAAATAGTTCTATACACAACGAACGTTTTCTTCGAACCTAAATCCGTAACAATATACAGTGCGTTCATTTCAAAACTTCCCACCCGGAATAACTTTTGACATAATGACGTCACGATATTTAGCAAAAACACGTCAATTTTTATTTAAAGGGGGAACTTTCAAACTAGTTCTAATCTAATCATAGGTTCCACCCCTTCACCCCCAGCCACCCCTATTTTCGATTTTCAAATGGGACTACCTATCTTCATATACCTCATTTTAAAGGGGATAAAAATGTCTATTCACTCATAAGAAAATAAATTAAATCGGTTTATTAGTTTCTGAGATAGAACAAATAAAGTAAGAGTTAATGTTCTATTTTTGACAGAGAGGAAATGCCACTTTGCAGAATTTTTGCATGCTTTTCTCTTAAGTTTTAAAGTTCAGGTCCAAGTTTTCAGTTAACCCTGCTAAAAAAAACAATAACACGGTTTCTTAAAACAAAATGGCACGAATTGTCAAAATGTACAGACTTTTTTTCATAAACCGACAAAATTCTATTATATCTAATAGAATTTTGTTTCTAACCTCTTCACAGCTAGCCAACTCTACTGTTGATTTACAAATGAAAGTACCATCATGTAGAGGGGATGAAACAATCTTTTCATTTTTAAATGTGATATCTGCATTAGTTTAGTATCTTAGAAGAACCAGCATCGTGAAATTATTATTCACGTCATAATTCGGATACTGTTTATTTTGTAAAAATGACTAATAACAACGATTTAATTTTTATCAATTAGTTTATAAACTGTTTAAAATGTGCTCCATTTTTTTCTAAGCATAAATAAAGTCTACTCTCGAAGGCACGTCGCACTTTTCTAAATGTTTCGCGGGATATCTGCCAGCACTCTCGAGTTGTCCGAACTTTAAGATCATGTAAATCTTCCGTTTTGAATGAGTTTGAAAGTTGAGTTTTTAAATGACCTCAGACAAAATATTCAAGTGGCGCTAAGTCCGGGGATCTTGCTGGCCATTATAGTGCTCGGCCCCTCATCTTCCTATCTTTTCCCATAAAACCTTTAATTTAACCATTCTCTCACAGGAAGTGCATTGAGGAATTAGCGTCCTTCTTCATCAATTTGGTTCTCCAAAGATCGAATTATAATTGGAGCTATCACATTCTCCAAGAGCTCCAGATAAAGCTGGCCTGTGAGATTTTCTTCAATAAAAGAAGGACCGATTATTTCATTCCCTAGAATACCAGCCCACACATTGACCTTCTGAGGGTATTGTGTATGGTCTTCCCGAAACACATGTGGATTTTCAGTGTCCGAGTATCCACAATTATTTTTGTTGACAAACCCGTTCAAATAGAATGTCGATTCGTCACTGAAGCAGATATTTTTTAATAGATTTGGATCATCAGTGATTCTCTGTGTAATCTGCTCACAAAGTTCAATACTCCTATCAAAATCGTCTTCAGCGAGCCGTTCATGTATTTGCATCTTGAAAGGAAAGAACTTATTTAATTTTAATGTTTTATGTACCGAACCAAGAGATATTTGGGTTTGCGCAGCAACCTTTTTATAGATATACTTAGATCCGTTGCAAAATGACCAACAACTTCAATTTGTGTTTCTTCTCCCATAACTCGGTTGCGTGTTCTTCTTATTTTCTACTGAACGAGTTTCAAGAAATTTTTGAAACAAATCAATTACATAACGATGCCTTACATTTTTATCGGGATACTTATCGTTGACAACTCTTGGCCCCCGACGAGCACAACGATTTTCACCGGCGTAAATAAGAATTATATCTATTCTTTCTTCTAAGGTATAAACCATCTTCATAAAATGATCTAAATACTAAATACTAGATTTTAGCAGTCGAATATAGCTCGATCAAGCTTGAAATCTAGGAATCTAGGAAATGTCATAATTGTAACCATGGTAAGTAATTTGCACAATAAACTATCTGTCGTATGTGAGAGCTAGGCTAACTCGATAAAATTAAATGATAGAGTTAAAAGCGTATCATTTAACGTATCGCTAAGCGTATCGCTTTTAACTCTATCTCGGAAATGAATAAACCGATTTAATTTATTTTTTATGAGTGTATAGACATTTTTATACCCTTTAAAATGAGGTATATGAAGATAGGTAGTCCCATTTAAAAATCGAAAGTAGGGGTGGATGGGGGTGAAGGAGTGGGACCTATGATTAGATTAGAACTAGTTTTAAAGTTCCCCCTTTAAGTAAAAATTGACGTGTTTTTGCTCAATATTATGACGTCATTATGATAAAAGTTATTCCGGGTGGGAAGTTTTGAAATGAACGCACTGTATATGATGTGCTCACATACACAATACCTACATACGACATTAATTTTACATAAATTTTGAAAATAATTGCTGTTGTCATCTTACAATCTAGAGTAGTTTTATCATCAACAGTTGGTAGTTGCAATAGATATCTCGCGAATACATGGTTAACTGTCACCTTACCTTTATTTATTTGCCATTTTTGATACAATTTATTGCAATTGTCGGTCGTAGGTAAAATTATGTTCAATACTCGAGCTGTAACGCATATTGCTCGTGAAAAATAACTTTCCACTCGTACGTAATATGCTACTTACAGCTCTTGTAATGTAATATGCTATTATCTACGGCTCACATATAATAAGTTCATTGCAAACGTATCTATGACCATATAATTCCTACCATCATACACACCTATGATTATGATGACACTAGCTTTGTATAATAATGACAGTTCGTTCGAATAATGACTTCATTATTTGAACGAATTGTCATTATTATACGAATATACTGTCAAAGTCTGTTAAAACTAGGGATGGGCATTCTCGGTCATTTCAGTGAGCCGGATCAGTCGAACCGGCTCACTAAAATGACCCGTTCAAACGGACCCGTTCAAAATGAACGACTTTCATATGAACGGACGCGACCGAACCGTTCAAAATGAACGTATTTCATATAGGTTATAGACGGATCTAGTGAACGAACCGTTCAAAAAGAACGAGATACACGACGCGGGCATTGCTGGTATCTTCGTTCAGCCATCGCAGCGGCCCTATGTGGCAGGGGGGGGGGGTCAGTTTTATGAATATACCAACGCGCGACGGCCTAACTCCTGCGAATATTGTTTTTTCTTTGTCAGAACTGGAATTTTCTGATTTAACTTAGTTTTTCTTGTAATTTATGCTGATAGAAATTACCTCCATTCAGTAACAAAAACAAAATAGATCCTATAAAAATGCTACTAAGGCTAATAAGTGAATGGTATTTGCATATATATAATTTAAATTAATTAAATCTAATTTTGATCTTTTAGCGATTTTCGAAAGCTGATTTTACGGAATTTATACAATACTTTTTAATAAGTTCTGTATGGTTAACTAAACAAATCGTTTAATTTTACCGAAAAAATCTCATATCTTTCATTCTGCCTTTTATGCTTTTTATATTTTTCCTTAGATATTCTCAAATTTTCATTTTCTTTAATAAATTATATTTATTAAAATTAATGGTCTTCATTATCAACTCCCGATTCAATATAATATCCCAAAAGTATTTAAAATAAATACAGTGCAGATATACGGATCTCAACAATTTTAAAACGCAAAGAAAATGTTCGGGCAGATTCATAATATGTTAACGAATCTTTATGCATCAATCAAACCAGAAATAAACGAACGAAAATATTTTTTATATGTGTAACGTATATACATATTATGTACTTTACGCAGCACTGGAAACACGTGCATCAAAGACGCCGCCGCGCCGCGCCGGCTGGACTGTGTCTGCTTTGAGCCGTCTATGCTTTGAGCAGAAATGAGCCGAGAGCGTAAACGCCGTAAACGAACGGACTACTGAACCGGATCTTCTACTGAACGGGTCAGTTTGGCACGGTTGAACCGGATCGAACGGTTCAGACATTTGACCCGTTCATTTTGAACGGTTCGTTCGCGAACGACTCATCCCTAGTCAAAACCTACGTGGATGACAGTTATTTGGCATTTCGCCTCGCCATCAAAGACAAATCCATTTAAAATATTTGATAAAAAATTGAATTTGAGTCGTAGATAATACGTCGTATTCGACTCGCACACAACGGATATAAATTGCGAGCATACCGTTTATACGCGAGCCGTAGGCGAGCGTGTAAACATGCGAGCGAATAATGTGAATAATGTGCTTGTCAAATAATATACTATTATCTACGACTCACACATAATAAGTGCATTGCATACGTATCTATGACGTGATACACGCCAATGATTATAATGACACTAGCGTTGTATAATAATGACAGTTCGTTCAAATAATGAGTAGCTCGCATGTTTACACACTCGCTTACGGCTCGCGTATAAACTTCATGCTCGCGATTTATATCCTTAGTTATGTGATCGTCAAATAATATACTATTATATTAATTTATGGCGTCACAGCTTGATAAAAATATGCAAAATGTGCCCAACTGGGCACGTCTATGCATCATATTTATCTATACATAACATATTTATATTTATTTACATAGCTGGACACAAATGCGTTAATCCGTTAATTAACGAAGTTAAATATTTTGTTAACGAATTAACGTTTAAGTTAACTTTCAAAACCATTAACGGACTCATTAACTTCCGCTACAGTCGTCATCCGTTAATTTAAGTCCGTTAAATCGAAAATATAATTTAACATTTGAAATTGCTATAGGCTATATATTTATTTATTTAATGACAGAGGGTACCCAACAGGAATAAATTCTCAATTACAGGGTACCACTACACAAACAATAATTTTACAGTTCACGGGGTACGGCATAAGTAAATTCAACAATTCCAAAAAAAAGAAAGCACAACCAAAAGAAATTCTGCATAAATTCAAGTATTCTAAAAAAAAAACAATGCTCAACTAAAACAAATGCTCTATCGCTCTCAAATGCCCCCTCAGCCCACTCAACGATGAGAAAAACAAATCCACGTTATTAAAATGTTGGTTATATGCCTGCTGCTTACGTTGAAGTAGAGAATTAAAGTGATAATTTGTAGTAGCTGAGGGGACATAGAAGAGCAGCGAGCTCCTCGTAACACGAGCGGGTATACGGACCGAAACATAGGAGGTACAAAATTCACTGTCACACATATTGTTGAACAATCGATACAGAAATAATACATACTGGGATTCCCTGCGCCCCATCAGTGAGGGTAGTTTATAGAATGCTAAGTTCTCGCTCTAGCTACGGAAATACATGCGTCTGTTAAATCTAAAGTTCAGCCAATCAAAGAACTTCCTCTGAACACGCGCGAGTCGGTCAATATGCCTACCATACACGGGATTCCAAACAATCGCGCAATATTCTAAATGACAACGCACAAGAGTCTTATATAGAACAAGTAGGGTGTCAGGGTCCCTGAAGTCGCGGGTGATTCTAAATATAAATCCCAGCGTCCTCAGCGACTTCTGCACAACCCTGTCTATGCGTTGCGAAAAAGACAGTTTTTCGTCCAACAGAACACCTAGGTCGTCGATACTCGCCACCACTGACAATTTACACCCACGCAAGTACAGGTTATAGTAGGGGGGAACACTTTTGCGGGAGAATACAATACTCTTACACTTGCTGTCATTCAAAAGCAAATAGTTTTCCATGCAATAGTCGGACAATCTGTTTAAATCGCCCTGAACCAAAGCGGCATGTTCAGGTTGATCGCAGTGAGCGTACAATTTTAAGTCATCAGCGTACAACAGGCATTGACAATATTGAAAACAGGATGCAATATCATTAATAAATATATTAAACAAAATGGGACCCAAATGGGATCCCTGTGCCACACCGGCCTTCCAAATACGATGCGAACCACCGAAGCAACGAGCCGCGCACCCCAAAATTCTCCAACTTGGCAATCGTAGCATGATGAACTTTATCAAATACCTTGGAGAAGTCAGTATACACCGCAACGACACTCCTGTGCTCCGCGAGCTCATTCTGGACACTCTGCACAAAGTGAATTAAATTGGTGGCCGCGGACCGCCCTTGAACAAAACCGTGCTGAGCAAAAGTGATACTATTCTTTACAAGAAAGAAGAATTCTTCGCTTATTATTGCCTCAAAGAGCTTTCCCAAAACTGACCGAATCGATATGGGACGATAATTACATGCCTGTGTCCTATTTCCAGACTTAAAAACCGGAACTACTCGGGCAGTCTTCCAAACAGACGGAAAACGACCAATCTTCAAAGATTTGTTGAATATTAGAAACAGGGGTTCAATAATAGATTGTTGGCATTATCTCACAAAAAAAGGCGGAATTCCGTCCGGACCCGCTCCCTTCCGACAATCCAAGCGCCCAATGTGTTTATCGATTTCGCTTCGACCTATATGCTGAATATTAAATGAGTAGTTGGAATGTACCTTTCCTACGAGCATCGGCGCAGTTGATGGTTCGAAAACAGAACTGAAGTAATCAGCAAACATCTCGCAAATATCGTCCCCCCTCTCTGCCACCCTATCCTGAAATGATAGCCGATTTGGGAAAGAACTTGCCCCTCGAAGACTCGCGACGTGTGACCAGATAGGATTAATGTCCGACTTAATGTTGTTTTCGATACGAGCAATGTAAATTCCATGATCAGCAGCGATCGAGCGCTTAGCCGCGGCGCGCAGCTGCGAGAACGTTAGATACTGCTCTCATATTCTTCAGCACACTATTAAACTCGTCGAACTTACTGCTGAAGAATTCCAGCGACTGTCGAAACGACTGCATCTCCTTTTTCATGTCATCAAGACCCGCACTCATTATAACGGCCGAGTCTCGCCCTCCATCAGAAGCCACCCCACACAAGATGAGCATCTCCACGAGAAACCCAGCACCGCACAGACACCCGCGAATTCCTGGGGTATGTTTGCACATTTCAAATGTGAACACGACCCGCAGACAGAGCAGGCGACACCCTTGAGCCTTATTCTACAATTATAGCGATTAGCGACATCGCTATACCGTTTCGATTCGACATGACGTCACGTGTATCGATGTCGCTAAAATTCGGTAAAAAATACCTTACTGACAGTACATTTTCTGTCAGATGTGACAGCGATTCGTGGTCAGGAGGTTATTATGTTGTACGTTTGAGGCAGTGAAATGTATATACTACGTATTTTCTGGAAAGGACCCGTGATGGTCAATAAGTGAGGCAAATGCATTTGGTATGCAACTCGCAGTGATGTGGGCTAGCCATCTCTTTGTATTTCATTCAGTACTACGGCCGAATTACACATTTTTATTTATAATATCCTTTTTCAATTAAATTGCAACAAATTAATCAAGTTTAACTTTTGCAGAGACTTCAATAAACTAGATAATAATAGCAGATTTAATAAAAAGTATATTTAATTCATATATTCCGGCTAAATAAAATTTACTGTCTACATATAGGTACTCTCAAATTATATATTAGTAGTTCAATCCAATGACTAAATGTTCTTTGTATTACTGAATTAAGGAAACGCATTCTCATATAAAAAGTAGTCCACATGATGCTGATTATATTTATTGGATAATATTAATTATAAATAAAAAATTATTTTTCACATTTTAAAATTTTTATTTATTCGAAATGTTATTTAAAACTACATTACTTACTTACTTAAGAATAGAAAAAGCAATGTTCTTATCAACAATATTAACAATATAATTCGACGGCCTAGCTGCACGTAGCTACCACGTATCATCTATAACACTTAGCAAAGCATCAAGTTTCAAAAATTTCTTGCTACATCTTTGTTTGATTTAATAATCAGTTTCAAAAAAATGTTGTCCACAATTCCTACTGGGTCTAGAAGGATACCACTTATCACTTCGGATAGCTATAATCCACCGCTTTAAAACTTCTTGACGTTTAGGCGGGAACCTATAACAGTTTGCTGCTGAACCATTATTAGCTGTTTCGATATTCTACACCTTTGACACACTGGTTGTCACTGGGTTCACACATTCCGTACATAATGAACGTAAAGTGAGGTTACATGCGCATATCGATATCGAATCTTATCGATCTTATCGAAACTTATCGACACCTCCGAAGCTGTCGTTAAATTTAGCGACATGTCGGAAAGTCGTGACGTCAGTCGTATCGATCAAAACGGTAGAATACGGCTATCGATGTCGCTAAGTGTTCGATATGACGTATAGCGATATCGCTAAGCCCTGCAGAATAAGGCTCCAGGTCTCTGTCGACTGGCCGGTGACGAACAAAAAACGCACACGTTAGACGGCATGGTACCTTAACCACACGGGTCAAAAGCCGCGTTTTGTACACTAATCGCTCTAACCACAGATTAGTAAGTACAGATGTGTTCAACAGAAAATTGTCTATGTCACGGTATAACTTTTGCGAAAAACAGTGCACTACAACCGCCAAAAATACTCGCAAAAGGAGGAGCAAATATATGAGCGAGTTCGGACTTTTTTACTTTATCATACGCAGTATGAAAGAAAAAGAATTTTGAGATTTTACCGGAAATATGTCCTTTTGGGTCCCTTGTACATATTTGACCAAGGTACAAAAAAAATGTGTGTGTGCGTGCGTGCGTGTGTGTGTGCGTGTGTGCGTGTGTGCGTGTGTGCGTGTGTGCGTATGTGCGTGTGTGCGTATGTGCGTATGTGCGTATGTGCGTGTGTGCGTGTGTGCGTGTGTGCGTGTGTGCGTGTGTGCGTGTGTGCGTGTGTGCGTGTGTGCGTGTGTGCGTGTGTGCGTGTGTGCGTGTGTGCGTGTGTGCGTGTGTGCGTGTGTGCGTGTGTGCGTGTGTGCGTGTGTGCGTGTGTGCGTGTGTGCGTGTGTGCGTGTGTGCGTGTGTGCGTGTGTGCGTGTGTGCGTGTGTGCGTGTGTGCGTGTGTGCGTGTGTGCGTGTGTGCGTGTGTGCGTGTGTGCGTGTGTGCGTGTGTGCGTGTGTGCGTGTGTGCGTGTGTGCGTGTGTGCGTGTGTGCGTGTGTGCGTGTGTGCGTGTGTGCGTGTGTGCGTGTGTGCGTGTGTGCGTGTGTGCGTGTGTGCGTGTGTGCGTGTGTGCGTGTGTGCGTGTGTGCGTGTGTGCGTGTGTGCGTGTGTGTGTGTGTGTGTGTGTGTGTGTGTGTGTGTGTGTGTGTGTGTGTGTGTGTGTGTGTGTGTGTGTGTGTGTGTGTGTGTGTTCTTGTTGTGACGATTCCGGAGAAACTACTAAAGGTATCGGGACGAAACTTCATATTTAGAAGTTTCATGACCAAACTTAGAGCTGAAAAGCTTTTGGCTCAAAAGGGGAACTGGGTGTTTCCTCGAAGCATTTTTCAAGGATTTTGCAAATGAGCCGCCATTTCTGTAATTTCGTCAAAATGGTTAAATAATAAATTAAAGTAGAGGAAATTTTGTATAATTTATGTCTATGACAATTTTTGGTAAAATTAATAGTTTGGAGGAGCAGATTCAAATTGAGATCGGTCGTGTCGGCGTTAAAACTAGTAGCCAGGATTTTCATTCTAATGACGGTAGGTAGTGTCAAACGGTGATGTTTTGACAATACCTACTGTTAATAGTATCAACATATCCGCAAGAGGTTGCAGCGCCGGAACCACCTGAGCAGCCTGGGGACGAGCACGAAGGCGATGCGGATACAGGACCTCTGCAACTAGATGCTGAGCGGGACGTCAGCGATGTGTGTGTGTGCTGTATGTGTTCGTGTTTTATTCAATAATTTTTAAATAAAAATGTTTTACGTCCTTTTAAATATTTTTGTAAAGCGTTTTTTTATCGTTTTATCGTCGTCTGTTTTTTAAATTTACCCGCCAAGCTGTCCACTCATTGGCGGGTAAATCGTAAAGATTTCAAATTTGTAAATACAATTTCGAATAAGCGCCCACGGCGCAAGGCACCGTTTGTTTTATAGCATTTAAAATTATGTTAATTCATAACGTGTATTTTCTTTAATTAATATATTTGTGTTAAGGGTTAATGGAATCTCATGCAGCTAAACTATTAATTTTATATAAAGTATGATAACGTCAAGTGCCTGGCCACATCAGATTTTTTTAATATGACACCAGCAGATCGGTACTCAACATAACCTACTTTTTTATGCAAAGTTAACGATTAACATTAACTTCCGTTACATTTATAACAAATTAACGGACTATCGGTTAACGAAGTTAACTTTTTCGTTAACGGATTAACGATTAACGAACTTTTTTATTAACGTTGTCCAGTTTTCGTTATTTAACCAAAAAGTATGTTAATCCATTCTTCTAGAGGCGTCAACATCTACCGTGCCTCGCTTACTGTTGGTGAATATGACTAGGTAAATTAATTATCCGAATATATTGTCAATTTATTTGTTTTATTTCTGGTGTAACTTAAAAAATACATAACACCGTCATTTTAGGTAAAAAATGTGTCTTTGAGAGGAACCTACTTTTGCGAATGCGACGCAAATGGTTGTTTTTAATTTTAATTTATTTGGTCTTTCATTATTTTGACGCTGGCAGAAAATGTGTGGGTGCGGCAACCAACTTCAAGAGTGCACGATATATTCGAATAATTTGTTCCACCCTGTGTGCCTGGCAACTTTTGAGCCAGGATTCGTACAAACTAATAAATAGTACAATATTATTAAACAATATTGCAACCAGCAGTCAACCAACTAGATAGGAAAAAAGTTATTGTTATAAAACTGTCAGTGACTTAATCAATATATAAACTTGAGGAACATGAAACTTTCTTTTGTTTGCATTTTAAATTAGTATTTTCTAAAACATTACATGGAAAGTTTCGAGGCCGAATTCAAATTCACAAAATCAATGTTTTCCTTAGAGAGCAATATTTTCCTAATTTTCTTTTGTATTTTTCTCGTAAATTTAAATGTAGGGGTCAATCCCTATGAAGTGATTCAAAAGAAAATAAATTGGTCCCTTAACTAATTTAGAAATATTTCAAAATTTGTTTATAGACACACGCTATGTTCTGGGAGTACAAAAACAATTTTATTAGGATTTTATTTTACTCGGTTCTGCAATGTCGGTCATTTTTAAGTCTACTACTTTTAAGTCTAATTCGTAATTTTTGACATTGGTATGTGTTTGCGATAAACTAAATAACTTTGTCTGAGTCTATCACAGATAATTTAAACGAAAACCATTCTATTTACCACATTCGAGGCTATCTGTTTAATAAGAGTTATGCTTATTTTCCTTTTTTTAAAAATATCTTAGTGTTTACTTACGACAGTCTGTTAGGGATCGTTTTAAGGATTTTTTTTCTTGACATGAAGGAATATTTACTAACCTTGTATGCAAGGACCTGGCAATTCGTCTTTTGATAACAAGTAATTTGAGAATTTTTAATTTTTACGATTTTTAATTTCTCGTGGGACCAGACTTACAAATCTGAAACTTTCATTAATTCGTCTTATTGTTATGTTTTAAAACATATAAGAATATTTTTGTGTATTTAACTGTATTTGAAATTACATGCCTTTCAATATGGCGAAACGATATTAATCAGCGCTTACTAATAAATAAAATAATTTCTTTCTGTAGTTGGAACAGTATAATTATTTAAACTAATTACACTATAATATTAAGTTTATTCGCTTAAAATAATTGAATCGGTCAGTTTGAAAACACAAAAAGTGAGTTCTGAGAAAATTAACAAAATAATTTTGTCGGTGCAATATCTTGAAAAGTATAGCAGTTAGCTATTTTGTGCCAACAGACAAAATATAAAGTAGTTTACAGAGAATTAAATGTATTACATATTATATTTATATTTGCATTGAAAGCAGAGCTATGATTAAAACAATCATTATGGACATGTACTGTTTTTTAACTCGACGGAAAAACAGCGTACATTTTTAACAATATTTCTTTATGTAAAGCATTTAAATAATATTTTTATTATGATGTATAGTATAGTGTTTTTGGCGTTCTGATTCCAAACCCGTTGTCATATTTTTTAAATTCAAAATTGCGGATTCAATATGGCGACTGGAGAATTTAGAAAGCTTCAAAAGATTTGCTGTAATATTTTAAGACCCTAGACTCCAAATCCAATGTCTAATTTTCAAAATTTAAAATGGCGGGATCACTGTGGCCACCGAAAATATAAAAAAATCTTGGATTTACATGAAACTTATTTCCCGTAATATTTGAAGATTGATAATTAAAAATGTCATGTCATATTCTGAAAATAAATTCAAAATGGCGGATTATATATGGTCAGACAAAATTACACCTTAGTAGGTAATTCTTCAACCGTAAAAAATTGAAAAGTTTTTTGGTTTTAAACAAGCTATCGTCTAAATATAGTTACAATATATATATATATATATATATATATATATATATATATATATATATATATATATATATATATATATATATATATATATATATATATATATATATATATATATATATATATATATATATATATATATACGTGTTAAGTTGTCACCTCCGGTATATAGAGCAGGCGACCTACGATCCGGGTATTCCAGATAATATCTTTTTGATCGGATTGGATATTTTAATGAGGGGAACTTTCGCTACGCGAATATCAAAAGAGGTGAAACGATTTCTGATTTTTCAGTAGGTCATATATAAGGTACGCAAACGGTACGAAGTGACCTCCGCAATTTATATAGGAACGGAAACTGATGCGTCGTTGATAGCTCAAGCGGTGTCACCAAACCTACGAAGATCACAATAGGCTATTATTATATAGCAGGTATATGATAGGACCTAAACTCGCTCCTCACAAAATATACGCTCACTTTTAGTAATAGTATAGAAAATTATTTATTAAGTATTTTCCACTAATATGTATAATATATATTACAGTGGATGATTTAGTATTACACGGCAATATACATGGGAGTTGGTTATAGTTTCTAACAAAACCTAAGTATTACGTTTTACGTTTTTATGAGAGCTATTCTAAGGTTATTAAAATGTTTTCTCAGATAACTAAGTTCTAGGTATAAGATCGTTATCGTGCAACAACTAATTACCGATGTAAGTCGCGATGTAAGTCAAAACTACCCAACTAGTTTTATTATTTTACTTCTTGATTATTTTGTTATTTATTTATTTTACGTAGGCCTATTTGCGCTTTGTCTAAGTAAGTGCATTGACGCTAAAACCATGGAATAAATTGATTGGAATAAGTAGAAACTGTTATTGAAAGAATCATCAGACACGCCAAGTTTTATTTAGAGCCGTTTTATACGACCGAGAATACTAACAAAAATATTTAGCGAAATTAATAGCCAAAACTATAGACAATAAAATCTGATGAGAACGAGCCGTTTTACAGAATTCTAACAAAAATAATAGCGAAATTATTAGCTATATTTTATATTTATCTATTGCAGATACGTATGTAATTTTAGGTTACGAATATGTGAGATGTTCTGATCTGAGAAAATCGCGCTAGTACGCACGCACATGACTAGAATTGTAGCAAAATTGATTACTATTGCTAATGTGTCAAATGTCAATAATTCTCACCAAAACTAAACTGATAATTTTCGCTATTATTTTTGTTAGAATTTTTGGTGGTGAAAAACTGCTCTTATCTAACACACATTTTTATACTCCCACATTTACTGTGGTAGGATCTATTGAGTTTGACCAGAGTTGGGCATTTACTAAGCGAGCCATTGAGTGACGAGTGATGAATAATAGTATATTATTATACAAGTTATATAAGACGTCAAATTGGAAATCTGCTAATCTGACGTCGACCGGAGGATCTTCCACACGTGTCTATATATTTCCGTTCGCCATTGCATGATTGTTAGCGTATGCATTTACTTATAAAGTGTAAGTAATTCTAGTCTGCTGTTGTGTATGTTCTGATTTGTTGGTTTTATTCGTAACCCTATTCTTCCGCGTATTTACGTTCTGGCCATGAGGCCTCAAGTATTTTAAATATTAACACTTTCCACCACGCAAACCTGTAAGTTACTCTCATAATGTCAACCGTTCGAGTTTTATAATGATTTTTTAAAAATTTTGTCATTAGGCTTTTGAAAATGCCCCAGACCAGAGGGCGAAACGTCGGCTGTGTTTTGATATAAGTTGGAAATAAACTATTTACAGACTGAAAGAAGCGTTATTCACTCGTCACACTACCTTTGGCAATATTATAGCAGGCAACGCACATGTTTAAATATGCATAGAATATTGATATTTCACAGTTTATGCGAATTGCAGGCGATTCAAAAGAGGCTGTACGACGTACGTTTGACATGGCATTTGATATCAACGTGTCCAATCTTAGAAAAAAAAGTTACTAAAAACGATGTTACAATTTGTTAATTGTAACACCTAAAACAGTGTTACAATGTGTGCATTGTGAATGCAAACTAGAAAAATTATTTTAATTAATCATCACTCGTTGTGTGAGTGACGATTTTTCACTCATCACAATGAGTGATGATTTATTTTCTCATCACTCATAACTGCCGTAGACGATTGAATATTCACCACTTATCATTTACGATTAACGCGCAATGAATGATGAGTGTTCAATAGAAATTCCACTGTTTTACAAAATAATAGAAAGAGATATACTTTTCACACTGATGAAAGTAAAATAGAGGCGCGGATTTTATCTTTCATACAGCCCCCACAAAATCTAATTCTTTAAACCAAAACTTACCTTCTTTTACAGATATGTGTTATAAAAATTTGTCACACATTTGTGTTTATTCGATTTACGCAACATTTAAAGAATACACTGTAAAAATATCACAAAAATATTTGAAAAATTACCTACTAAGCAATGATATGTCATTTTAAAGAGGAGAACTGTGGGTACACTACAGAAAAGAATTTCTGAAAAATATTGAAAGATGTTTGTATGGAAGGTGGTTAAAAAAGTTTCCGATAATTGAGATACAATCGGCTTCGACGGGCCGCTCGACTTTTGACTGTGGAATTGTTAATTTTCACAAAATCTAATTCTTTAAACCAAAACTTACCTTCGTTTACAGATATGTGTTATAAAAATTTGTCACACATTTGAGTTTATTCGATTTACGCAACATTTAAAGAATACACTGTAAAAATATCACAAAAATATTTGAAAAATTACCTACTAAGCAATGCTATGTCATTTTAAAGAGGAGAACTGTGGGTACACTACAGAAAGGAATTTCTGAAAAATATTGAAAGATGTTTGTATGGAAGGTGGTTAAAAAAGTTTCCGATAATTGACATACAATCGGCTTCGACGGGCCGCTCGACTTTTGACTGTGGAATTGTTAATTTTTCGATTTATTTTCTGTTGTTTAACAGTGTATGCATTCTTTAAATGTTGTGCAACCAAAATATGCAATAAAAAAATAATTAATTTTTGAATATGTTGCACCAGAATGTTAGGGGTTATTTTCTGGTGTAACATATTCAAAAATTAATTGTTTTTTATTGCATATTTTGGTTGCACAACATTTAAAGAATACAATAAGTGTTAATAAGAAGATCACTATAGAATAGGATATAATTCGAAACAGTAAATTCATTTAATTTAGCACATAAGTTCAATTCAGTTTAGTCAAAATAAAAATATAAACCGTTCGTTAAGGTAAGTATTTATTCTCCATAAAAATGCGCATTTATTATAAACGAAAGCGGGATAAATTAAAACAAAGTATACCCACATGACATTTACCGTAAAGTGGCTATACTTTGCTAAAATTGTTAAATTATATTTTCATTTTTATAATTTTAAAACAATATTAAACAGCCGCTACCGGCAGTCAAAGTTATGTAAAAATAACTGCAACTAATCTGAATACCTGAATTACCTACTAACTTAATAAGGAAATCAATTACCTTTTTTGTGTAAATATCAGAACACCAGAAGGATTTAATTTTAATTTATTTGCATTAATGTCGCAACATACGTAAAAACTGGTCGATGCCCTAGAATCTTAATAGACACCGTTGTCCATAATATTACAAGGTACGCGCTTTCCCTTCATTAGATTGAATATTCGTAGTATTAAACTTATCTTATAAACGAAATTTGGCTGATCAACATGGATTTCTACAATCGGAATGGTCCAATAATTTATACCTAACATTTACTTGACTAGATTGCTTATTGTGGAGTTGTTAACTAAAATTTCTCGCATCACCTTTGTAATAGTTCTGCTTGAGTACTTGATTCAGTAGGATTTGTGGTGAACAAAGGAAAGGGTATGTGGAATTTATAGAATTGATTGATGTAATAGCACTGCAAGTAATTTATTCAATTTTATTTCATTAAATGATATTTGCGTACACTAGAATAGTTGACAAAGAGCAGACTATGCCATTCAAAATAATTAACAAACGATAAAAACATGCGGGATATAATTGTGAAATACAATAAATGCAGCTACGGCCAGGATTTGAACCAAAACCAACTGCGTCCGAGGGCACAAATAAATACGAAAATACTCATATAAGATATATTTCTTGCGCTGTCACCTCCACAACATTACCAGCGTTTTTCGGATGGCACAGCGTGTATTGTACGATACAAAACACGGAGTCATATATGCGGAGGTGACTTCGTAGCGGCCGTATCTTGTATGGGCGACACTAGCGCCGTATAATTTTAAATCAATATTAAGCAATCGCTACCGGCAGTCAAAGTTATGTAAAAATAACTACAACTAATCTGAATACCTAAATTACCTACTAATTTAATAACCAAATCAATTAACTTTGTTCGTGTAAATATCAGAACACCAAAAGAATTTAATTTTAATTAATTTGCATTAATAGCGCAACATATGTAAAAATTGGTCGATGCCCTAGAATCTTAATAGACACCGTTGTCCATAATATTACAAGGTACGCACTTTCCCTTCATTAGGCTGAATATGCGTAGTATTAAAATGTGAAAACTTATCTTTTAAAATAAATATGGCTGATCCAAATGGATTTCTACAATCGGAAAGGTCCAACAATTTATACCCAACATTTACTTGACTCGATTACTTATTGTGGAGTTGTTAACTAAAATTTTCCGCATAACCTTTTTAATATTTCTACTTGAGTACTTGATTCAATGGGATTTGTGGTGAACAAAGGAAAGGGTATGTGGAATTTATAGAATTTATTGATGTAATAGAACCGCAAATAATTTATTTAGTTTCATTGCATTAAATAATATTTGCAATGTAAATAGCCTATGCCATTCAAAATAATTAACAAACGATAAAAACACGCGGGATGTAACTTTGAAATAAAAAATGCAGCCACGACCTGGATTTGAACCAAAAACCTTTGTATCTCGCGTAAAATTCACAACCCAACTGCGTCCGACACTTTATTGTGTCTTCGACAGGCAAAACTAAAAAAGAAATTTCCACAAGCACATGTTCAATACTATAATACACTATTAAAACTACTCACATTTAAGTTAACTGAGACTCACATAATGAAGATCAGCAGCACCATTCCGTCATATGTGAATTAATATTTATAAAATCTGCTACACTACGATGCAGTACAATACATTTTAATTATAATACACTATTAAAACTACTCGGATATATAACATATATATATAATATAATAACAACAGATTGTTTTTAGAGTTGTACCACATAAATTCTACCGAAAACGTTATCAATTTTAGAAATGATTTGGATGGGCTCAGTTTCTTGACTGGGTATCGTCGTTTCTTTCCTTCTATCTCTTCGAGTATATCACTGTCTTGTCGCCGTTGATGACATATCGACTCGAATTTTAAAATGTATTGTACTGTATCGTAGTGTAGCAGATTTTATAAATATTAATTCACATATGACAGAATGGGATCTTCATTATGTTAGTGTCAGTTAACTTGAATGTGAGTGGTTTTAATAGTGTATTATAGTATTGAACATGTGCTTGTGGAAATTTCTTTTTTAGTTTTGCCTCTCGAAGACACAATAAAGTGTCAAAATATTGCAAACATAAATGAGTTTTATTACAACAAAGTGATCGATCCACCCAACTAACTTTTTACTGCATATTATTTTCGATCGAAGAATCTATATTATTTTATACAATGGGTTTTTATCATGATATTGAAACATCATATGGGAAAGACGTAATGGTACATATGAAGAATCTTTCAAATAACAACATCAGGCTGGCAAAATTGAAGAATAGGCAAACCTTCCTCATAAAATGTCGAATATCAGGAGTGACCCCCAGACATATTCAGGATAGTTTAAAAAGGACAGGATCGCTACTGGATACAACAAATCATCAGCTTTTAAGAAGAATAAATAGTTTTTCTAACATGTTGGTGTGATGGGGCGGACACCGCTCTCAATATTTACTATTATACTTTAATCAACTCTAAACTGAAGGGGGCCCCTGTTAGGACTTTGCTCATCTACCTAACCTTAACACCACATGTTGAAGGTGGTAACTCGCTTCAAGCGACGCTTGGTCCGCCATCTTCAATCACAGGTACTAACTGATTTAAACAAACTAATCTTAATTAATCTTACGGTAGCGTGAATCAATTATCTCTCTTACGGAGGCTTAAAAACTGAGTTCTTTCTCTGAGACTTTGTCAGAGACGTTTGAACTCACTAATTATTAATCACTATATGGAAGGCTAAATACTTTACTATAAAAGGGACAGGTTTATATTACTCTAAAATGAATATGCCGAAGAAAACCACAATAAAATCTATTAACAAAAATATATACAACAATGCAGAACTGCTTACATGAAATATGAACTTTAATCCCTATTAACAAAGATGATATACTTTGGCAGAGATGGACAAATCAGCAAGTACAGACAACAAATAAATACCTTAATATTTCGGTTGAGCACAAGAAACACGAGACACCACAGTTATCTTATAGAGCCCCTGCTCTTAAAAAAACACGTCTTCACCCCATGATGGCTAAATTAAGAAGGAAGTATCGTTCGCTTAAACCTTTGGTCGAACCCCTCGTGTCGATCGCAACGCCCCCAAACCACTGTTTGAGAATATGGCCATTTCCGTTTGCCGCCAATACCAATCTAACACAAAGCACGCCCAAGTTCGAATTCAATTCTTTTCAAATCAACGCGCCAAATTTCAACCTACTACATTGGAAGCCACGACTCTCAGTTTGGAAATTAGGATAACCATAAGTAACATAGATAAAATTAATAAACAAATGTTTTTTCAAGTTTTACTGATAGTTTACATTTTAGATATAACAAAATTTACAAGAAAGTTAAGGTTAATATAAAAAAGTTTAGGAATTTGGTGGGAAAAAATGTGATGCTACTTTAAATTTTTTTAAGGGTAATGATGGCTGGGTGGTAAATTTGTCTTCTGCTACCATACCCGTGGACATTTTGAATTTTCTTTCATTGGGCCCTAAATTTTCCTTACCTACTGTTAAGAATAATGTTAATATAAGGAAGCTGTTGATGGAGGTTGAAGGTGTCCTCGCGTGTTGTGATAATACTAACAAAGGCCTGATTCGAGCAAGGGCTACAAACATCATAACTAACTACTTAATGACCAATAAAACCAGCACTGTACTTGAAAAATTCGTAATGGGTCTGGGTATTAAAACAAAGTCTTATTTAACGAAAAATCCAGATGTGTTGGTAATAAAAGCTGACAAGGGCTCGGTCACAGTAGTAATGGACAGGGAACCTTATGTCAACAAGTCTCTTGAGATGTTGGGTGACAGTGGTACTTATCAGGCCATTAGCAACAGTCCTTTACAAGTAGTTCAAACTAAAACGAATAAATTACTAACTCAACTAAAAGAAAACAAGCATATAACACCTGAAGAGTTTAAATGTCTAAACATGAAAAATTCAGTTCTAAGCAAAGCCTACTTCCTACCTAAAATTCATAAGGAAAATATACCTTTAAGACCCATAATTTCAGCGATTGGTTCAGCAACTGTCTAAATACATGGCAAATATTTTAACGGTATCTTTGAGTGAGAGAACCAATTATAACGTTAGGGACCACCTTTGATTTAGTCAGCAATGCTAGAGATGTTAGGGTGCCGGTGGGTTACATGTTGATATCACTTGATGTTGTCAGATTGTTTACGAACATTCCGTTGGAATTGGTGGCGATGATTGTAGCCGCAAAATGGGACCTGATTAAGGGTAATTGTAATTTCACACTTAATTCTTTCCTTAACACTCTAAAATTCATTTTTTCCAACACTTATTTTACTTTTCAGAATAAAATATTTTTGCAAAAGGTTACAAAAGGTACACCAATGGGATCTCCCATTAGTCCCATTTTGGCGGTCATAGTCATGGATTTCGTTTAGGATAATGTGATCCCCTTGCTTGATTTTCACTTACCTTTTATTTACAAGTTCGTTGATGACATTGTCACTTGTGTCCCGGAGGATGGAGTAGATCACATTTTGTCTTCTTTTAATGATTTTAATACTCACATACAGTTCACGGTTGAGTTGGAAAGTAATAGTTCTTTGCCATTTTTAGACTGTAGATTATTGCGTAGTGTTGACGGTCGTTTGGCCACTGATTGGTATATTAAACCTACGTACTCAGGTAGATATATACATTTTCATTCAAACCACAGTTTCAGCCACAAGATTAACAAGGTACATGCTATGAAAAACAGAATCTTAAGAATTTGTGACCCACAATTTCATTCTTTAGCACTTAACAAATTATAAAAAAAGTTTCCTTAACAACGGCTTTCCGAGTAAATTACATAACCAAATTTTATCTTCCACTAATTCTAATCAGTATGCACCTGTAAATGTAGAAATAACCACTTTGGATTGTAATATAAAATATAGAAAGGTGGCTATGATAGCAAATTTAACGCCTAAGTTAAGAATCATGCTGCAACCTATGTTACCTGATAATATCAAAATAGTACACCACTATCCAAATAAGTTAAATTATTTTTTTAGCAGATTAAAAGATCAGGATCAAGATTGTTACAAATCTAATGTCATTTACTGTGTTGGTTGTGGAGATTGTGAGGCGAAATACGTGGGGGTGACTTCTCAGTGGTTGAAGAGCCGTGTGTCGTTGCACAAGAGTGATTGTCGCACAAAGAAAACGAGATGTGCCTTGGCGCTACATTCTATAGAAAATAAACATGACTTTGATTTCAACAATATTCAGATTTTAGATTCGGACAACAACCATAACAACAGATTGTTTTTAGAGATGTACCACATACATTCTACCGAAAACGTTATCAATTTTAGATAGGATTTGGATGGCCTCAGTAATATATATATTCACTTTAATTGATATTGATAAGCGCTGGGGAGCTGTAAGGGATTAGGGTGTTACTTGTGGTGCTTTGTAATTGTTAACTTTTAGCGCTCTTTACGGCGCCTGTTTTACATTTTATAAGAAAATTGTTCTTGACTGGGTATCGTCGTTTCCTTCCTTCTATCTCTTCGAGTATATCACTGTCTTGTCGCCGTTGATGACATATCGACTCGAATTTTAAAATGTATTGTACTGTATCGTAGTGTAGCAGATTTTATAAATATTAATTCACATATGACGGAATGGTGCTGCTGATCTTCATTATATGAGTCTCAGTTAACTTAAATGTGAGTAGTTTTAATAGTTTATTATAGTATTGAACATGTGCTTGTGGAAATTTCTTTTTTAGTTTTGCCTGTCGAAGACACAATAAAGTGTCGAATTATTACAAAGATAAATGAGTTTTATTACAACAAAGTGATCGATCCACCCAACTAACTTTTTACTGCATATTATTTTCGATCGAAGAATCTATATATATACATTTAATGTTTGGCGAAAGAGAAGACAGGAGAGAAGCAAATTTAAAAATCAATTAAAAATTTACGGTCTCAGCCCGTAAATATATAGCCCGTATATATAGATAATGTAAATTATTCGGGTATAACGATCCTCAGCAAGGTAAAACACACTCTTTTTTTATAAGTTGCTATATTTCGAAACAGAATTCGTTTCTTCTACAGGCATTACACTAAAATGAGACCAGACATAATAAACAAAACGATGCTATTACATAGAAACTGCGAACAAAATCTCCAGAACATGGAGAACAATCTCCATAGACAGTGTGTCCACGAAAGCCCGCACCATATGGAAAAAGTTTTTATTGTGTATTTCTGTTAAGCAACCTATCTATGCTTATTAATAAAAAAAAAATGTGTATTTCTCAGAAAATTTTATTCTTTATAAAAGTTGGCGGTTCGTATCAAACTAAAACTGCAACCGTCAAATAAATAAATTTCGGTGCTATATATCGAGCGATTCAGAATGCCTGAATTTGTGATAAGAGAAAAGTACCTTTATTTTCATTATTATCGATAAACTTTATTTGGAAATGTTGTTTAGAAGTAAAAATTATGTTCAAATATGAAGTCACAGCCACCTACTTTGAAAAAAAATACTTTCAGTTTTTTTCTTAATTATTACTCTTGTGACAAATATTAGTAAATGCCAGTAATACTAAAAGGTTCTTTTTAATATACTTTTTAAAAATTTGAATACATTTTTTATATTTTTTGTTATTTTGGTATGATAACTAATGTTTATTTAGAACTAGCGCAAAATTACTCATTTTCTTGGTGCGAAGTTGATATTTCGCCCTGTAGGTATTAATATATCATACAATAACTAATTCAGGAGTGTGACTTACCTTTTATTCAGTTAATATTAATGACTGTGGATAGGTTTATAATAGTAGTTATCCATCTACAGCGCGCGGTTCTCAAGTAGTGGTACGCGCGGTACTACCACTTTTTCACTGATAATATCTTAATAAACATAACTGAAACTTCAAACAATTATGTCTTGAATTATTTATTTTATGAAAAAATGCATCTTCTTATGTACAGCAGCACAAAACGCACCAATAACCACCCAAGTATAGGATGACTTTGACTTTGACATCTGGTTTGAGGGGAAAATGGAAGAGGACAGATCTTTTTTTAAACATATTCTTTGGACAGACGAGGCAACATTTACGTCAAATGGGCCTATTTTTTTCGTCAAAATTTAAATGGGGAATTATATCCTCAGTTCCTGAACAGAGAGTTGTTACCTTATTTTGGACAATTTGCCGTTAATTCAACGGGCGCAAATTTGGCTCCAGCGTAAGGGTGCGCCCATACACAATATAAAGTCTGTCAAGAACTTTTTAAATCATAAATTTGGCCATCGCTGGATATGCAGAAATTCGGAATCAAGATCCTGGCCACCTAGATCCCCCGACTTTACCCCGTTTGATTTCTTTTTGTGGGGTTACTTAAAAAATAAAGTATACAAACACCGACCATTTAGAGAGATAAATCATTTAGAGGAATCTATAGAACATTGTATCCAGAACATTCCACCAAATTTTGTTGGTAATGCGGCCAAAGATGTTTAGAGAAGAATGTGTTTATGCATAGAACGGGACGGACACCACACAGAAACATGATGAATAGATATTTAACAATTCTTTCAATGTTAAGTTTTTTTACTTTATCATACGCAGTATGTAAAGTATTGTAATCATGCCAAAAAAATTTTTTGAGGTTTTAGCGGAAATATGTCTTTTTGGGTCCCCTGAACATTTTTGACCAAGGTACAAAAAATGTCTGTGTGTGTGTGTGTATGTGTGTGTGTATGTGTTTGTGTGTGTGTGTGTGTGTGTACCCGTTTTTGTGGCGACGATTCTGGAGAAACTACTAAAGGTATCGGGACGAAAGTTCATATTTAGAAGTTTCATAACCAAACTTAGAGCTGAAAAGCTTTCTGTTGAAAAGGGTCCAAAGGAACGGATGGTTTACTCATACCATTTTTCGAAGATTTTGCAAATGAGCCACTATTTGTGTAATGTCGTCAAAATAGTTAAATAATAAATTAAAGGAGCGGAAATTTTCTATAATTTATGTCTATGACATTTATTGGTAGAATTTATAGTTTAGCTGCATGAGCAAATTCTATTTCATCGAGATCGGTCGTACTGCTTTAAAACTAGTAGCCAGGATATGTCAGATTTTTTGATTCTAATGACAGTAGCTAGTGTCAAACGCTAATGTTTTGAAAATACTACTGTCAATACAGGCTGCGTTCGGATGTTGAACACCGTTACACTTTTTACACCCAATAACACGTAAGTGTCATTTGGACGGTGTACCCGGTGTCAACGGAGTACAATATCCGAACGCATATTTAATCGAGATATCTGTCTAGTTCTACTAGGTTTATTTTAATGCAGACATAGCCGATATCGATCAAATAGAATCTCATGCAGCTAAACTATTAATTTTATATATAGTATGATAAAGTCATGTGCCTGGCCACATCGGATTTTTTAATTTGTAATAATGTATGTATTTTTGTAATTGTTAGTAATAGAAACAAAATAAGTTCATAGATAATAAATTATCATTATTAACATATTTATAATAGTAGCGTTGAAATAAAAAACGTTCTTCCTTGTAGATATTTTATGTAATTTTCTTACTACCGGTTTCGGCTAATAGCCATCATCAGGTAAGCAACTAAAAAGACAATAATAACAGAGCATAAGCATCATAATAATATAAAGAATGTTCGTAAGTGAATGAAAAAATATAAAACTCACATGTCAGTTTAGGGTTATTAAAATAAAAATAAAAACATGAGATATGTATTCAGGCGACGGGCAGTGCAGACGTAGACAGGCGATCATCGAAACGTAATCTCTCCCAATAAAATCCTTGTTTTGCGGTGTAGTAGCAATTTTAAGCGGTGCACAACAATCAACTGTCAGTTTAGGTGATGAAATTATAGGTTAGAGAAACGTACGCGTGTCGGGTAGCGGATGGTCGGCCGGTAAGTCAGGTCACTGTACTCTGGTAGCTGGTAGAATAACAGGGGCGTCGGTAAGACAGGGAGAGCAATGCGGATCCAAGTCGGCAAAGCAGGTAGAGGAGCGGGTGTTGTACTTGAAATTTGAAAATGGGTCATGAATAGAAATTGAGACAAAGGGGAAGCTGTAATTTCTTTGGCAGGATAAGGAATGAATCACAGGTCTCGCAAGAAGGAGAAAAGAGGCGGCTTCTGCAAAAAGAGTTGATCATTCAGGAGCAGCTTGCCGTTGCGTTTGTGCTTCTCAATTTCGTATGCTTCGAGGAGAAGCAGTTTGAATCCTTTTTCCTGTCTGTGCAGAAGTCTCACGTTGTCGTCATTTTTGCTGTTATGTCCGTTGTAGTTGAGGTGACGTCCGAAGTTGGATCGATGCCTGGTTTTTCGGTGCTCGTTAATTCGAGTGCTAAGGGCTCTTCCCGTTTCGCCGATGTAAACAGCGGGAAGAGGGACTACCCATGGGTTCGCCTCTTTCAGGCCTCGCCGCGGACATCTACCTGGATAGTGTTGAGAGGGAATACATCATTAATAACCTCAACCCATATCGAGATAGAATCAAATTCTGGACCAGGTACGTTGATGATGTTTTCTGTTTGTGGGAGGGAGATGATGGAGACCTCGACGGGTTTTTACATTAATAACATTCATACCAAACTCAAGTTCACTATAGAGAAGGAGAATGAAAACAAGATCAACTTTCTCGATCTGTCCATAACCAGACTCCGGGATTCTTTTGACTTGGGAATATACCGCAAACCCACCACATGTTCTGCCCTCATACCGGCTGACTCACACACTCACCACCCGTACAAGATGTCTGCATTCCGAAGCTTTATTCACAGAGCAATTACCCTACCATTGAGCGAAGATAACCGACGGAAGGAATTTAATGTCATACACCAGCTGGCCATATTGAACGGCTACAAGACAGCAACTATAGACAGGCTGATCCGCAACATATCCCGAAGGAGGAGATTCTCTGGTAACCACGACACACAACGGGACGACATACAATACAGAGGCTTCACTTTCCTGAATCGTACTGCTAACACCCTCACCAGCATACTTAAACAACACAACATCACCTGTGCTTTTAGATCTCCAGGCAACCTATGCTCATCGCTATCCAACCTGAAAGAATGAAGACCCGTACTCTCAGACAACGGAGTGTACAGCCTTAAATGTGACGACTGTCCCGCTGTTTACATCGGCGAAACGGGAAGAGCCCTTAGCACTCGAATTAACGAGCACCGAAAAACCAGGCATCGATCCAACTTCGGACGTCACCTCAACTACAACGGACATAACAGCAAAAATGACGACAACGTGAGACTTCTGCACAGACAGGAAAAAGGATTCAAACTGCTTCTCCTCGAAGCATACGAAATTGAGAAGCACAAACGCAACGGCAAGCTGCTCCTGAATGATCAACTCTTTTTGCAGAAGCCGCCTCTTTTCTCCTTCTTGCGAGACCTGTGATTCATTCCTTATCCTGCCAAACAAATTACAGCTTCCCCTTTGTCTCAATTTCTATTCATGACCCATTTTCAAATTTCAAGTACAACACCCGCTCCTCTACCTGCTTTGCCGACTTGGATCCGCATTGCTCTCCCTGTCTTACCGACGCCCCTGTTATTCTACCAGCTACCAGCTACCAGAGTACAGTGACCTGACTTACCGGCCGACCATCCGCTACCCGACACGCGTACGTTTCTCTAACCTATAATTTCATCACCTAAACTGACAGTTGATTGTTGTGCACCGCTTAAAATTGCTACTACACCGCAAAACAAGGATTTTATTGGGAGAGATTACGTTTCGATGATCGCCTGTCTACGTCTGCACTGCCCGTCGCCTGAATACATATCTCATGTTTTTATTTTTATTTTAATAACCCTAAACTGACATGTGAGTTTTATATTTTTTCATTCACTTACGAACATTCTTTATATTATTATGATGCTTATGCTCTGTTATTATTGTCTTTTTAGTTGCTTACCTGATGATGGCTATTAGCCGAAACCGGTAGTAAGAAAATTACATAAAATATCTACAAGGAAGAACGTTTTTTATTTCAACGCTACAATCACCTCACCTTGTATCGCCTCACGGAATCCTTCTACATATTTATAATAGTTATTAACTTAAGAACGGGTAAGTCAGTCATAATTAATTCAAGAAACAATAGATGTTTGATGCTTTAGTTATTTTTATTAAAATATTATCAGTGAAAATAAAATATCATAAGTGGTACTACCGCGCGTACGACCACTTGAGAATCGCTCGCTGTAGATGGATAACTACTATTATAAACCTATCCACAGTCATTAATATTAACTGAATAAAAGGTAAGTCACGCTCCTGAACTAGTTATTGTATGATATATTAATATCTACCGGGTGATATATCAACTTCACACCAAGAAAATGAGTAATTTTGCGCTAGTTCTAAATAAACATTAGTTACCATACCAAAATAACAAAAAATATAAAAAATGTATTCAAATTTCTAAAAAATAGATTAAAAAGAACCTTTTAGTATCACTGGCATTTACTAATATTTGTCACAAGAGTAATAATTAAGAAAAAACATTGAAAATATTTTTTTTTCAAGGTAGGTGGCTGTGGTTTCATATTTGAATATAATTCTTACTTCTAAACAACATTTCCAGATAAAGTTTATCGATAATAATGAAAATAAATGTACTTTACTCTTATCACAAATCCATATATTCTGAATCGTTCGGTATATGGCAGCGAAATTTACATATTTGACGGTTGCAGTTTTAGTTTCACACGAGCCGCCAACTTTTATTAAGAATAAAATTTTGTGAGAAATACTCAATAAAAAAATTTTCCATATGGAGCGGACTTTCGTGGACACACTGTGTATTTCTCAGAAAATTTTATTCTTTATAAACGTTGGCGGCACGTATGAAACCAAAACTGCAACCGTCAAATATGTAAATTTCGGTGCCATATACCGAGCGATTCAGAATATATGAATTTGTGATAAGAGTAAAGTACCTGTATTTTCATTATTATCAATAAACTTTATTTGGAAATGTTGTTTAGAAGTAAAAATTATATTCAAATATGAAGTCAGAGCCACCTACCTTGAAAAAACATATTTTCAGTTTTTTTCTTAATTATTACTCTTGTGACAAATATTAGTAAATGCCAGTGATACTAAAAGGTTCTTTTTAATCTATTTTTTGGAAATTTGAATACATTTATTATATTTTTTGTAATTTTGGTATGATAACTAATGTTTATTTACAACTAGCGCAAAATTACTCATTTTCTTGGTGCGAAGTTGATATTTCACCCTGTAGATATTAATATATCATACAATAACTAATTCAGCAGCGTGACTTAGCTTTTATTCAGTTAATATTAATGACTGTGGATAGGTTTATAATAGTAGTTATCCAGCTACAGCGAGTGATTCTCAAGTGGTGGGACGCGCGGTACTACCACTTATGAAATTTCATTTTCACAGATAATATTTTAATAAAAATAACTAAAGCATCAAACATCTATTGTTTCATGAATTAATTATGACTGACTTACCCGTTATTAAGTTAATAACTATTATGAATATGTTAATAATGCTAATTTAATATCTATGAACTTATTTTATTTCTACTACTTACAATGTTGTATAGTTTCCTCTAAATGGTCGGTGTTTGTATACTTTATTGTTGACGTAACCCCACAAAAACAAATCTAACGGGATAAAGTCGGGGGATCTAGGTGGCCAGGATCTGAATAACAAAAAATATAAAAAAAGTATTCAAATTTCCAAAAAATAGATTAAAAAGAACCTTTTAGTATCACTGGCATTTACTAATATTTGTCACAAGAGTAATAATTAAGAAAAAAACTGAAAATATTTTTTTTCAAAGGACGTGGCTCTGACTTCATATTGGAATATAATTTTTACTTCTAAACAACATTTCCAAATAAAATTTATTGATAATAATGAAATTACAGGTACTTTACTCTTATCACAAATTCATATATTCTAAATCGCTCGGTATATGCCAACGAAATTTACATATTTGACGGCTGCAGTTTTGGTTTCATACGAGCCGCCAACTTTTATAAACAATAAAATTTTCTGAGAAATACACAATAAATTTTTTTTCCATATTGTGCGGACTTTCGTGGACACACTGTATATATATATATACAACTTTTCTTTTTCTAACATTTTTTAATTCTAAGATTAATACTACGAATTTTTGTAACAGTTATTTTTTTATAAAAAGATTATGCATCTTTGAGTTAGGAGCAATTAATCGATCATTACCAAATAAAAAATAAAAAACATCAAGAAAAAATAACTAAACTATGAAATAGAATTAAATTAAATGAAAATGTTTACCGACATAATTTGTCAAATTAATATTTATAGGTTAATAATATGGTGACATACAGTCGGGATGTAAATTTTAAATAAATCAAAAATTACAGCCACAATCTGGATTTGAACCAGGGACCTCTGCGTTTCTAGCACAATGCTCTCCCATCTGAGCTACTGAGGCCTAGGCTCAGTAATCCAGGTTGTGGCTGTAATTTTTGATTTATTTAAAATTTACATCCCGCCTGTATGTCACCATATTATTAACCTATAAATATTAAATTAAATATTCAAGCTGCCAAATTAAAAGAAGTGTGTATGTATGTGGAAATATATTCTTAATTTGAAGTTCAGGAGTTTTGATTAATTGTGTGTAACTAAAAAATAATGGTATTGTACTCTAAAAAAATGATTTCTACAAAAGAATTAATCCTAGAATTAAAAAATCTGATGTGGCCAGGCACATGACTTTATCACACTATATATAAAATTAATAGTTTAGCTGCATGAGATTCTATTTGATCGAGATCGGCTATGTCTGCATTAAAATAAAAATAGTAGAACTAGACAGATACCTATCTCGATTAAAGCTGCGTTCGGATATTGTACTCCGTTGACACCGGGTACACCGTCCAAATGACACCTACGTGTTATTGGGTGTAAAAAGTGTAACGGGGTTCAATATCCGAACGCAGCCTATATTGACAGTAGTATTTTCAAAACATAAAGGCTGTTCCACAATGAGTCGTCCCGTTGTTGTTAGTCGTTGTCGGAAGTCGGAAGTAGTAAAAACATTACAACTGATAACAACACACAGTCCACATCCAAACGGATTGTCGCTATAATGTCGCACGAACTATGCCCCGCCCCCTTGTCAGATAATATCGTACCCTTCGTACCTTTTGATATGATGTGTTACGTATAGGTTAATAAACGGTGGGTGATACTACCACAGCAGAAGGTGAAATGTGTATAGTATGGTCGGACTTCACACGTCATTGTAGAAGGCGACATGACATTTTGAATTTTTTTAAGTTTCTATGTCCATGTTGTGCATAAAAATCAATCACAATGAATTCAAAACCCGATATAGACGAGTTTTTAAGCGTCGCGACAGGAAACGGTAATATTATATGATAAAAGGCATAAATGTTGCTTATAGACGATTAGGAAATTCTGAAAATTATCCATTGATTCTACTTTTTTTCTATATAATTTACTTCTACTTCATGTATCAACCGTTTTCCGTCATCCATAGTTCATTAAACTATCGTTAATAGAAAACAGACCTCTCAAAATAGTCTTCTACTAGGAGAAATTCGAAAATTTTCGACATTTTGAAAGCTATACTCATTACTCATACCAATCGACTCTTGATTTAAAAATCTTTCTTTTTAATAGACAATTTGTCGATTTCGTTGATTGTTAATGATTCAACATTATTTCAATATAAAAAAAATTAAGAAATTCCTCGTGATCGCTTAATTTAAAATAAGTAAAAATGTTAGCATAAGCTCCATAAACCTCTCCATTTGATGGAAAATTATGCGGTTTTGCCCACCATCTTCTGCATTGCTTTCTTTTGCGGGCCAATATATTTACGAACCAACGTTATGTATTGGCTCGCAGCTTGTAAATGTTGGATACAGATTAGTAAATCATCTTTCATCTCGTCGAGATGAATACAACAATAACACCACAAAGACTACGTTAGGTCGAGTAGTTTTGATTTCTGTCAAATACTCAAATATCAATAAAGTGCGCTCTGATTGGTTGCTCGTAACGTAGCCGCTAGTCGGGAGTCGGAAAAGATGAGAGTTGGTCAACTTGGTCCCGACAAGCGACAGTCGGCTGCCGACACCGAAAAACGTCATAAAAACGTCATCTACGCATGCGCCCGACTTCCGACACCGACTAACGACAACGGGACGACTCATTGTGGAACAGGCTTTAGCGTTTGACACTAGCTACTGTCATTAGAATCAAAAAATCTGACATATCCTGGCTACTAGTTTTAAAGCAGTACGACCGATCTCGGTGAAATAGAATTTCCTCATGCAGCTCAACTATAAATTCTACCACAAAATGTCATATACATAAATTATAGAAGATTTCCTCTCCTTTAATTTATTATTTAACTATTTTGACGACATTACACAAATAGCGGCTCATTTGCAAAATCTTCGAAAAATGCTAAGAGTAAACCACAGCTCTAATGGCCTTATTCTCTAAGCCTCTGTTACGCTTTACATTCTATTACGCCGCTGTTACGCTGTTAAATTATAGACTGTTAAGAAATTGGTATTCCGTAAGCCAATGTTAACAACAGCTGTATATAATGCCTCTATAAAAGCTCTGTACAGTCACAGCGGCAAAACTGTCGCCTTTATCTAACAGTACTTGTTTGGGGTTATGCGATGTATATCTCTGTCAAAATGTGTACAAATGTAGTAATGGATACAGAAAAACGTATTGTTGTTAATGAAAGAATATTCGGAATAAAAAATACCAAAAGTTTGTGGATTATCACAGAATCCCTATTTTTATTTATTTATTTTTAAGAGAAGTAGAAAATAGGTAAGTACCTGTGATATGCACTTGTGAGTACAATATTATGTACAAACTGCATGAGATATTACCTAATTAATTACAATTGCATTTAAAAAAAAATAGTGGGTAGATAGTACATAATAAGGTACAACAAAAATGTGTACCTACTTATTGAAGATCATTTTATATTTTTATTTTAGAAATTATATGAGAATTAAACGAAACAAGCTATCGGACACCCAAAATCTTTTCGACATACCAAATTATAATTTTATAAAATTGTTAATCAAAACATCAGCGTTTGACGCTACCTACTTCGTTAGAATGAAAATGTGTCAAATCCTGGGTTACTAGTTTTATATTAATGCAGACACGATCGATCTCGATCAAATAGAATTTGCTCATGCAGCTAAACTATTAATTTTACCAAAAAATGTCATGGACATAAATTATACATAATGTCCTCTACTTTAATTTATTATTTAACTATTAATAAACTATTAGTTTTATATTAGCTAAACTATTAATTTTACCAAAAAATGTCATGGACATAAATTATACATAATGTCCTCTACTTTAATTTATTATTTAACTATTTTGACGAAATTTCAGAAATGGCGGCTCATTTGCAAAATCTTCGAAAAATGCTATGAGTAAACCACCAGTTCCTTTGGACCCTTTTCAACAGAAACCTTTTCAGCTCTAAGTTTAGTTATGAAACTTCTAAATATGAAGTTTCGTCCCGACACCTTTAGTAGTTTCTCCGGAATCGTCGCCACAAAAACGGGTACACACACACACACACACACACACACACACATACACACACACATACACACACACACACAGACATTTTTTGTACCTTGGTCAAAAATGTTCAGGGGACCCAAAAAGACATATTTCCGCTAAAATCTCAAAATTTTTTTTTGGCATGATTACAATACTTTACATACTGCGTATGATAAAGTAAAAATGTATAAATATACAGGGTGTGCTATCAGTTACGAATTACCAAGTATTTAGGTATTTCGGTAATTTCGTCTATTTTTGATTAATTGATCATAACCCAAAAATGATGCATTTTATAAGAAAAATCATACACAAGTTTCTTAGAATTAATCTTAGAATTAAAAAATCTGATGTGGCCAGGCACATGACTTTATCATACTATATATACAATTAATAGTTTAGCTGCATGAGATTCTATTTGATCGAGATCGGCCATGTCTGCATTAAAATAAAACTAGTAGAACTAATGGACAGATATGTCTATTAAAGTTGCGTTCGGATATTGTACTCCGTTGACATCGGGTACACCGTCAAAATGATACTTACGTGTTATTGGGTGTAAAAAGTGTAACGGTGTGCAATATACGAACGCAGCTTATATTGTGTCAAAACATTAGCGTTTGACACTAACTACTGTCATTAGAATCAAAATTTCTGACATATCATGGCTACTAGCTTTAATGCACTACGACTGATCTCGATGAAATGGAATTTGCTCATGCAGCTAAACTATTAATTGTACCAAAAAATGTCATAGTCATAAATTATTCGGAATTTCCTCTTCTTTAATTTATTATTTAACTATTTCGACAAATTTTCAGAAATGGCGACTTATTTGCAAAATCTTTGAAACATGCTAAGACTAAACCTCCAGTTCCTTTGGACCCTTTTCAACAGAAAGCTTTTCAGCTCTAAGTTTGGTCATGAAACTTCTAAATATGAAGTTTCGTCCCGATACCTTTAGTAGTTTCTCCGGAATCGTCGCCACAAAAAACGGGTACACACACACACACACACACACACACACACACACACACACACACACACACACACACCCACATCCACACACACACACAGACATTTTTTGTACCTTGGTCAAAAATGTTCAGGGGACCCAAAAAGACATATTTGCGCTAAAATCTCAAAAAAAATTTTTGGCACGATTACAATACTTTACATACTACGTATGATAAAGTAAAAATGTAAAATTATACAGGATGTTCTATTTGAAAAAGAAAAGGTTACCAGATATCTAGAATAAAATGAACATCTTAATGTATGTATCTTAAAAGTATATTTAAACGATAGATTGTTTAAAGCAAAGCAACTTTTACCTTGAAAATTTTTTTGAAATTGTTTACGGTTGGAAAATTATTTAAGTGTTCCGGCAATTTTGACTAAGCCTGTATATGGCGTTATGATAGAGTATGATATAGAGTTTGATGATTATATACATGATAGTATTAAATTTCCTCTTCTACGGTGGTAGTCGGTCCGGAAGTCACGTGGTAGTAAAATTCTAAATTTTCCGTTCCATACTTGAGGATTTTTTTTTATAATTATCTATCTTTTTGATATTGACATTCATATTGATTACTTCGGCGTACCTCAACAACGATTTTAATGCAAATTACGAAGTTGGAGAATGTTTACGACTGACATATCAGTAGAAAATGAGTAGAAACGCGTTGCATGAGGGAGCAAAAAAGCACTGTTCTGGACTTTTTATTTCGCCCAAGCATCCTCTTTAGGTCTATTCGATAGAATAAATCATAGTGAACATTTTGGCTATTTCAGTTCAAAATAACCAATTTTGGACTTGTACTGTTTTCGAACTCGCCGATTCAATTATGACTTGCTTAATGCTTTTCTTATGATGAATGTTTTTGTCAGCACATGAAAATGCTATGGAATCATTAAACAAAAATAGAAGTTTTTCTAATGTAGTCGAGCTACCACCTCTGGATCACTTTAGATGGATTGACCCGTAAGGCTTTCGATTTTTGTGTTTTTTTACGCGCACTCCACATAAAGAAACAGTGTGAGTGCTTAAGAATACTTATGAACAAATATTCAGCATTTTCGGCAAAAATATTTACTTTTGTTTACTTTCAGAAGTTATAAATTTACAATCAAAGCAAACATCACAATTTGACTTTTTGAGCTATTTTCTAACGAAAGCCTTTCATGATAGAATTAAACTTTTGAGTCCGTTATCAGCAAGCACTAATAAATCGCTCAAAATCGCCCAGTTATAAAACACATGTTGTTTTGAGTTCGACGAAAATGTCCCTAACTTTCAATTATTTTTTTATTGAAAATGTTCTTATCTAATATAAAGTATTTATTAGTCAAATAAAAAATTTTTCATAAAATATTGTAATACAATAACAGTGGTAGCGGCTAAAGTAGGGAATGACAAAACGCCGATGAATATGCTTGCAAATAAAACAATTGCGTAACTTAAAACATGTGTAGAACAAATTTTATTCCATTTTTAAAAGTGTTTAAAAACATTGTTTCGTTAAAAAAGTTTATAAAAAGACATTCGTTTTGTTTAAAATAAAAAAGTTTTTTCTAGCAACACTGATCACACAATGTTACCGCCGCCCCCTTCCTAATACAGCAACTGTTATACTTTGGTACTAGTTTATTTTTTATGTATTCTTTCACTCACCAAGTCCAAGCTCGCAAACCAGTTAATCCAGCAAAAACGAAGATCCTTAATAAATTGGTTTAATAACAACAAACAAAGTTTTAAAGCCCGTGAAACCTAATGAAAACTCACGCACGTCGCAGGACGAACACGGAGGATAACTGAAGCGGCTGGCGCTTGGTCGAGAATCCGAAAACCGACTGACTGATTTCCCGTTGCCAGAAAGCCGGCAGGGCTACTAGGACAGGCGCAGAGTTCCCTATTAACACGTAGTCACGGGAAATACATGGTGTTAAAAGATCTGGTTTAAATATTTAAACGACATACACATACATACCACGAGCAAGTGCAAGTTTATTAACATTATTTTTGTTCGATCGTTTATTTATGAATATGTTAAGTGAATAGAAATTCGTGCTCTGTAAATATACGATTTGGGTTATAGCCCATCAAACAACTTCATTATAGCCAATCGAACATACGTGAAATGGTACCATCCAATCAAAACATCCCCCATACATCCACGATGAAAATCTATGTTGACGCCGCTTTGAAATTCAAATAAAAATCCTACTTGTGACGTCACAAGGAGGGATTATAATGCGAAACTTGACAACGTCGCGCATAGTTATTTGATGTTGCTGTGGTGCCAACATAGTGTAAGCAAATTAGTTCGAAAAACAAGGAATAGAAGAAGAAATTTATAAAGTTTTGAAATTTTGGTTATGAACTCTCAGTAGGAACCCAAATACAGATCCGAAGAGTTCCCACCTCTCCGGTGGGAGCTTCATCCCCTTTTGCTCAAAAAACTACCCCCGATCGTGACTTCGCGGTCTTTTTCGGCGTTTTGCTCATAAACCACAATTTTTACGAAAAAATGTTACAGGACTTTTTATATTCTCCATTAAATTCTCTATAAAAATGTCCCTTACTGTTTTGTGCGTATCTCCCACTCAACGCTCGGAAATGACCTTGGAGTATAGGCATATTTTTCAGCGTGAAGTGAAAAATGAGCCCAGCGCCGTTTTTTGCGGCGATTATCTCTAAAAATGTTAGTCTAAGCAAAAATGTTAGTCTAGCTTAGACTAACATTTTTAAAGATAATAATAATAATAATAATAATAATAATAATAATAATAATTACTTGTCAAAATCTATTAGTGTAATTTTAGTATTTATATGTTGTATCTAAATTATATTATCTAGGTTTAATGTATTTAATGAGATGTATCAGAGAATTCCAATAAATAATAATAATACGGCAAAACATAATACTAAAATACAGTGTTTTAGGCGAAGAGAAGGATATAGTAATTATTGAAGAGGAGTTAAAACAGAAAATTCAAGCTAAGGCCCAACGTATCAGAAGAATTGAAAAAAGAATTCGGACTTACAATGATAACAAAAATTTTGAAGAAAATCCTAAAAAATTTTATAGGGGTCTTGGCAAGGAGAACATCTGTATCCAGAATTTTCCAAACATGCAGGATGTTACCAATTTTTGGACAGGCATTTGGGGGCAATCTGGCAAGTACAATTCTGATGCGGAATGGATTAAACGCGAGGAGAGGCGGAATATGCATTATCCAGCTATGGAAGATGTACTTCTCTCCAAAGATGACTTCCAAAATGCTTGCAAAAGTTTGGGACTTTGGAAAGCTCCTGGACCAGATAAAATTCCTAATTTTTGGCTTAAAAGGATAACCATATTGCATGAACATTTAGTAAAATGTTTTAACAATATGGTTAATAATCCGGAAATGATACCGTCGTGGCTGATGGAAGGTGTAACTGTTTTGATTCCCAAAACGGAGAATACAATGGAAGTATCCCAATATAGGCCTATTACTTGTTTAAATTGTTGTTATAAATTATTAACTAAAATTTTAGGTACCAAGATTTATGAACATCTTAAAGAAAATAATGTATTGCCCTCTGAGCAGAAAGGCATTTTAAAGGACAGTTATGGTTCAAAAGAACTGTTAATAATTAACAAGAAGATTGTTGAAAAGATCAAGAAGACTCGAGGAAACCTATCCATGGCCTGGATTGACTATAAGAAGGCGTATGATAGTATCCCGCATGAATGGATTGTAAAAGCCTTGGAGATATATGGGGTAAACAAAAAATTATTTTTCTGGTAAACTCATGTATGTCCTTATGGTCTACTAAACTATGCTTGCGGGGACGAGAGTCGTGTGTTTTCTCAGAGCCGATTAATATTAATTGTGGCATATTTCAAGGTGATAGTTTATCACCCTTGCTCTTTTGCATAGGCCTGTTTGCATTGTCCAGTGAATTGAATGAGGACAAAGTTGGTGCTCAGTTATTACCTGGCGAAAAGTTAATTGGTCATTCATTATATATGGATGATTTGAAACTTTATGCCAAAAATGATGAGCAGTTGAAGAGGAGCCTCAGTATAGTTAAACAATTCTCTGACGATATTGGGATGCAGTTTGGTCTAGAGAAGTGTGCCAAAATTAGTATTGTCAAAGGCAAAATTGAGAGAACCGCTGACATATGCCTGAATGATCATACTAGTATTAATGAATTAACAGATAATACTAGATATAAGTATCTGGGAATGGATGAAGCCTTTGGTATAGATGATGAAGGGATGAAGGCGAAGGTTATAGGCGAATACATTAAGCGAGTCAGAAAAATTCTAAAATCTGGTTTAAATGGAAAATATAAAATGCAAGCGATCAATGCATATGCTATTCCAATATTTCGATATAGTGTTGGAGTTTTAAACTGGACTAAGAAGGAAATACGCGATTTGGACATTAAAACTAGAAAACAGTTAACACTAAATTTTATGTTTCATCCAAGGTCTGATGTCTGCAGACTATACCTGCACCGTTTAGATGGAGGTCGTGGCTTGCAGCAATTGGAAAATATTTATGATTTGGAAATGTTAAATTTAGGAAATTTTATAAAGGCCAACAAGGAGGATAAAGTTATTAAACAATTAATTAGGGATACTTCTGGTAAGTCAATAATTAGTAAACATAAACTAATTTTAGAAAAATTTCAGGTGGAAGAACTCGGTAATTATGAAAATAAAATTTCAGTGGAGAGTTTAAAGCGACAGATAAAGTTAAAAATGAATCAGAAAATGAGAGAGGATTATGTTAGTAAGCCAATGCATGGCCAATTTTTAAGAATTGTGGAGGGTGATGGTATTTCAAAGTCAGGATCGTTATCTTGGCTTTGTCATGGAAACATTAAGGCTGAAACGGAATCCTCTATCATAGCGGCGCAAGATCAGGCAATACGTACCAGATATCATGAACAGAAGATTATGAAAGTTGCTCATGATGGGAGTTGTAGACTGTGTCATCAGGCTCCGGAACATGTCTATCATTTGTTAGCGGCTTGTCCAGTCTTAGCTGAGTCGCATTACATTGCTAGGCATGATAGGGTGGGAATATATATACATTACAACTTGTGTTCCCAACTATTAGGTTTAGCAATGGATGTGTCTCGGTGGTATGACCACGTTCCATCTCCTGTTGTGAGTAATGATCATATTACCATATTATGGAACATGCCTATTGTCACTGATAGAATGCTTGATGCTAATAAGCCAGATATCGTGGTAAAGGATTTCCAGAGGAAGGTATGCACGTTCATAGAAATCTCGGTACCTGCTGATGCGAATGTTGTAAGGAAGGAGCTTGAAAAACAACTTAAATATAAGGATCTCTCAATAGAAGTTGGACGTATGTGGGGAATGAAAGTAAACATTATTCCGGTGATTGTAGGTTCATTGGGAGCAGTTACTCTAAATTATAGTAAACATGTCAAGGAGTTACCGTGCAAAATTTCGCCCTGGGAAATTCAGGAAATTGCGGTTTTGGGAAGCGCGAATATTTTGAGGAGAGTTTTATCATAAAGCATCCTAAATTTACTGCTATCGTACTACTTTTCATCTTTACCTTCCTTTGTATATGTCTATTAATAAATATCTGCATGTGTTTTTACTGACCTGTACACAACGCTGTACGGCGTTTCCACAGTTTTCCTTTGCTTTGCAAACTTGTGTTGCAAAGCATAAATGGCGTTGTTTTTCAAAATTGGGTTGAGCTGTGGTGATACCCGCAAAGGGAGTACCCTAGGCTTCAGCGAAGCTCGGTACTACCAATTTGCCCTGATGATCCTCATTACTTGTCAAAATCTATTAGTGTAATTTTAGTATTTATATGTTGTATCTAAATTATATTATCTAGGTTTAATGTATTTAATGAGATGTATCAGAGAATTCCAATAAATAATAATAATATTTATTTAATGCCCAACAGTTTACACTAATAACAGGGCAAACCAAAGAAATACATTTCCAAATAAAAAAACCGTAGCTATAACTATTTAACATAAGTAACATTTAATACATTTATAGTAATAACTAACTAAAAAAAGAGATATTCCGCAATAGATGAGTAAGTAAACATAATAACCACAAAAAAATCACCATAAAAAGCGGCGCTGGGCTCATTTTTCTCTTCGCGCTGAAAACTATGACTATATTCCAAGGTCATTTACGAGCGTTGGGTGGGAGATACGCAAAAATAGTAAGGGACATTTTTATAGAGAATTTAATGCAGAATATAAAAAGTCCTCTAACATTTTTTCGTAAAAATTGCGGTTTACGAGCAAAACGCCGAGAAAGACCGCGAGGTCACGATTAGGGGTAGTTTTTTGAGCAAAAGGGGTTGAAGCTCCCACCGGAGAGGAGGGAACTCTTCGGATCTGTATTTGGGTTCGTACTGAGAGTTCATAACCAAAATTGTAAAACTTTATAAATCTTTTCTTCTAAAAAAGCTAATTTTCCTACACTATATATTCCAAGGTCATTCACGAGCGTTGGGTGGGAGATACGCAAAAAATAGTAAGGAACATTTTTATAGAGAATTTAATGGAGAATATAAAAGGTCCTCTAACATTTTTTCGTAAAAATTGCGGTTTACGAGCAAAACGCCGAAAAAGACCGCAAGGTCACGATTAGGGGTAGTTTTTTGAGCAAAAGGGGATGAAGCTCCCACCGGAGAGGTGGAAACTCTTCTGATCTGTATTTGGGTTCGTACTGAGAGTTCATAACCAAAATTTCAAAACTTTATAAATTTTTTCTTCTAAAAAAGCTAATTTTCCTACACTAACAGTCGCGTAGTTCACTCTGTTTACGGTTCCTGCATTGAGGTTAGGTGGTCAGTGATTTTTCAATATGTCAACACCAGCAAACAGCATACATAATCAACATGAGCAAACAATAATATAGAGTTTGGTGTGTGCCGGGTTGCAACAGCAAATCAGTCGAAACACCAGAATTCAATACAACATTTAGACGAAATGGTGTACCTACCTTGTAGTTTCATAAACACAGAGGATTATATTATATATAAGAAATGTATTGTAAATATGTATTATTAATAAACTTCTATTTAAGCAAGTTTTATTTACTACTAGTCTTTCCCTCTACATTCAAATTTCTTTGTGGACCATGTGATTGGGGGATGTTCATTATTTTGTCGTTAATTTAGTATGAACAATTGTAAGCTGGTCGAATAATATGTATGACAGATTTACACAATTATCTATTGTAATCTATTTGTATATTAATGTTCGTATAACGGTATGGGTGCAAGATTGGAAAGTTCATGAGTTATCTCCAAACCCTTCACGTGTTAACTTCTTTCTTACTTGGAATTTATTTATCGATGGAGGAAGTACGTAAAGAGTAAAGACTAATGTTGAAATACTATTACCATTAAATTAGTTACCATATAATTAATGTACATGGTAATATACATTGTATAAAAGTTGAGTCAACTAGAATATACAAATAAACAAACATTTTATTTTAGCACATATTTATTTTAAATTTGTACCTACATACTTATTGATTAAGTTTAGGGTATATATATATATATATATATATATATATATATATATATATAGTTGAAGATAAGCTTCTTTGATCGTGAACTGTAGAGAGGAGGTTAGTTGGGTGTTCGATCAGTTAATAATTGAGAAACTCGCTTTCTTTGTAGATTGCTATATTTCGAACCTGTATTGGGTTCTTCTTCAGGCAATACAAAATCTACAATGATAGAACAGGCACAAAATGAGCCATCGAAACAACAACAATTAAACAAAAAACACTTACGTGGAGTTACATGAGGCGGCAAAAACTTTGTGAGTTAACATTTTCCTTTCATGACGCAATTAAACGTATTTGCGGCGAACATAATAACTTTAACACTAAACACGTGTACGCACATTAAAACACAAAGGACGACAGATGTTAACAACGCCAACGTTGTATGGAGTGAAAATTGTCAAGTCGCTTCCAACACTCAGAAAAGAAAATTCTCTAGAGCCGTGAGGTTAGAAAGCTAAGCTCGAATTACTGCCAATTGAATTGGCTTTGGTGTTGTGACGGTTTTTGTCAAATTGTAAAATGTTGGAATAAATAATTCTCAAAGAATCAGTATCTTTTTTAAAATTTACGGTGTTATCAGTGCAATTTATATTATACATTTCTAAAAACATTCTATTGTGGTAATTGCACTCCGTATCTAATATTTTAACACTACTGAAATCAAAAGTATGACCATTCTGCAAAGCATGACAAGCCAAGGCACATCCGGTCTTCTTTGTGTTACAATCACTTTTATGTAAATTAATACGGTTCCGAAGCCACTGACTAGTTTGACCAACATATTTGCCCTCACAATCGTTACACGGAATACAATAAACTACGTTTGATTTAAATAGTAAGGGTGTTACATCTTTAATTTTACTGAATATTCGTGTTAATTTGAATGGATAATGGTGAACTACTTTTATGTTTTCAGAAATTAACGGTTGAAAAACTTTCACAAGTTTGCCTGTTACAACAGGTAATGACATTAATTTGATGTAAGAAGGCACTTGGTCACTTGGCGGATCAAATATGCTCCCAGTGTGAGCAGTATTAGTATACGTGGAGAATAATATCTTGTTGATCAATTTCAATGGAAAACCGTTATTCAAGAACACGTTCTGAAGCTTTTTTAGTGCTGAAGGCTGAAATTGTGGGTCACAAATTTTAAGTACACGATCTTTCATAGTATTATGAATGGTATTAACTTTATGGCTGAAGGCATGACCTGAGTGGAAATTTATGTAACGACCAGAGTAAGTTGGCTTTGTATACCAGCCAATAGAAACAGAACCGCCTCCCACGTTTAAAACCCTGCAATCCAGAAAAGGAACGCAACCTGGTCACTGACATTGTTGCTGAGAAGTGGGATTTAGTGGAGCCTAATTGTACTTTCTCATTGGAAACTTTCATTCAAGCATTGAAGTTTATTTTCTCGAACGTGTTATTCACTTTTAATGACCAATGTTATCTACAGGTGTTTGGTACCCCAATGGGTTCCCCTATTAGCCCGATCCTAGCTGTTATTGTGATGGATTATGTATTAGACCATACTCTACCACTTTTTGGTTTCCACACACCCTTTTTGTATAAGTTTGTTGATGACATTGTCACTTGCGTTCCGATTGGTGGGGTGGAGGATACGTTGACGATCCTGAACAGTTTTAATGAGAGTATACAGTTCACAGTTGAGTTGGAAACTGCTGGTTGCGTTCCTTTTCTGGATTGCAGGGTTTTAAACGTGGGAGGCGGTTCTGTTTCTATTGGCTGGTATACAAAGCCAACTTACTCTGGTCGTTACATAAATTTCCACTCAGGTCATGCCTTCAGCCATAAAGTTAATACCATTACTACTATGAAAGATCGTGTACTTAAAATTTGTGACCCACAATTTCAGCCTTCAGCACTAAAAAAGCTTCAGAACGTGTTCTTGAATAACGGTTTTCCATTGAAATTGATCAACAAGATATTATTCTCCACGTATACTAATACTGCTCACACTGGGAGCATATTTGATCCGCCAAGTGACCAAGTGCCTTCTTACATCAAATTAATGTCATTACCTGTTGTAACAGGCAAACTTGTGAAAGTTTTTCAACCGTTAATTTCTGAAAACATAAAAGTAGTTCACCATTATCCATTCAAATTAACACGAATATTCAGTAAAATTAAAGATGTAACACCCTTACTATTTAAATCAAACGTAGTTTATTGTATTCCGTGTAACGATTGTGAGGGCAAATATGTTGGTCGAACTAGTCAGTGGCTTCGGAACCGTATTAATTTACATAAAAGTGATTGTAACACAAAGAAGACCGGATGTGCCTTGGCTTGTCATGCTTTGCAGAATGGTCATACTTTTGATTTCAGTAGTGTTAAAATATTAGATACGGAGTGCAATTACCACAATAGAATGTTTTTAGAAATGTATAATATAAATTGCACTGATAACACCGTAAATTTTAAAAAAGATACTGATTCTTTGAGCATTATTTATTCCAACATTTTACAATTTGACAAAAACCGTCACAACACCAAAGCCAATTCAATTGGCAGTAATTCGAGCTTAGCTTTCTAACCTCACGGCTCTAGAGAATTTTCTTTTCTGAGTGTTGGAAGCGACTTGACAATTTTCACTCCATACAACGTTGGCGTTGTTAACATCTGTCGTCCTTTGTGTTTTAATGTGCGTACACGTGTTTAGTGTTAAAGTTATTATGTTCGCCGCAAATACGTTTAATTGCGTCATGAAAGGAAAATGTTAACTCACAAAGTTTTTGCCGCCTCATGTAACTCCACGTAAGTGTTTTTTGTTTAATTGTTGTTGTTTCGATGGCTCATTTTGTGCCTGTTCTATCATTGTAGATTTTGTATTGCCTGAAGAAGAACCCAATACAGGTTCGAAATATAGCAATCTACAAAGAAAGCGAGTTTCTCAATTATTAACTGATCGAACACCCAACTAACCTCCTCTCTCTATATATATATATATATATATATATATATATATATATATACAAACCAGAAGTTTTCAGCCTCACTAATTATTTTTTTAATTAAATCATGATCATATTCTACTTCTTTTATGATTTTTTTTTTGTTTCTTCAAAGCTAGGTTCGGCAACAACAAAGAGGGTTTTTTTGCGTTTAGAAATATACGTTTGAAGTTGCAACTGGGCCATACATTTTGGTGTAATTTCATCTTTGTTAATAAAATTGGTTATCCTGGTTTTGTTGATAAAATCCTCCATGCTCACTGGTTATATATGAATGAAATAAAAAACGTGTTTGTCTTCCAGTGGATTGGTTTATTGTTCTATGTGGGACCTGGTTTCGAGACGCTCGTCTCGTCTTCAGCCACTCTACAAAATTTTACAAATTAACATTCAGAAAACAATACAAAATAAATTAAGAATCTACCGTCAAGCTACAATTCCAACAATAGAAGCAAGGTCATTCGGTGTGACGTCATGTAACTCGGTATACAAAAGTGTTACGAACTGCACAACTCACAGATATGAAACTCCCAACTAAAATTACACAATAGTAAATGACACATTCATTAAGCGCGAAGCACAACAATAAGGTATTGACGATTACTGGCTCAAACACATGTAAAATCAAAGCAATTCACCTCAGGTGTCAACAGCGCGTATTCAATAATAATGATGGCGTATGGTAGACAGAGAAAGCTAGGTAGCGGTCATGTGTTCTCTATTGCACACTCGGCGCGATTTTTGAAATGTCTAGTAAACAGGTGTTCGTTTGCAAAAGTATTAATATTTTCGTTGAGCAGCTGACCTGGATGTTGTTGATTATATTTAAAAATCTCAAGCTCCTCAAGGATATGCATTTTTCTACCCTTGTTAATTTCGTGTAGCAAGGTAATGTTGTCATAGTCAATGTGGTGATTTTCTTCCATTAAATGTTTGAACACACTTGAGTTGCTGTCTGATTTATGTTCTTTGAACCGTTTTGTCAAACTACGGCCGCACTGTCCAATATAGACCTAAGGGCAGTTTCCGCAATTGATTTGGTAGATTCCAGATTTTTCCATTAATTTTATCTTGGGTTTGTTGTTGGTTAGTATGTTACCTAATTTTGATCTGGTCTTAAATGAGGTAGTTATATCGAATTTAGCTAGATTAGATTTGATTCTGTAAGATATGCTCCCCTGAAAATTTAGGGATATGTAATTTTTATCTTTTTTGACAGTATGGGGGTATATTTCTTTAGTAATCATATTCTTTTTTACAGCATTGTAGATATGTTGCATGTCAGAGATGGAATAACCATTATTGGTGCCTATGTTGAGTATATTATTAATTTCCTTATGGAAGGTATCGGTGTTCATCGGAACTGTTAGTGCTCTGTGAAATAAAAATCTGAAGGATGCCATCTTGTTGTTCAAAGAATTAAAAGAATCGAAAGGAATTATAATGTCAGTTTGTGTAGGTTTTCTGTAGATCTCGAATTTGAGATTCATGTTGGGCACATCCTTTGTTATCAAGAGATCTAAAAACTGCAGAGTGCCCTCACTCTCTCTTTCCACGGTAAATTCCAATGCTCCCAAATTGTTTAATATATTATGTAAGGCGTGGAGCTGAGCTTGGCTGCCATTATAAAGATGTCGTCCACGTAACGGCTGTAACTAACTATATCTCTTGTGATAAATTGATACTTTGTTGAAAACAACAATTCCTCCAGTTTATCTATGTAAAATTCTGCCATCAAACCTAAAATACTTGACCCCATAGGGAGGCCGTTTTTCATACAATAGTATTAGCAGACACAAGAGAAAGACATCATCCACCGACTGAGAACCAAGATAGAAGAAAATGATATCACCGTCACTTTTGGGGACAAAAACGCTGGCCTGGTATTTATAAAGACTGACATTTATATTCAAAAAACTCTCACGTTCTTCAAGGAAAATGACATTTCACTTAAAAAGAAAAACCCAATGAATTCTTTTGTTAAGTTAGTTCGTCAAACCGTAAAAGATAATTAAGACACTTTAACTAAATTTGGATATAATTCTTACAGTTCATTGGAAATGAATCCCAGACCTCCCATTCTCTACAGCCTTATTAAGCTTCACAAACCTGAGAAAAGCATCAGACCCATAATAACTAACCTTAACACCCCGACTGGTAGACTGTCTAAGATAATACAACAAATTATTCAACACAAATTTAACTTTATCTCTAAATGTTCCATCCCTAACTCCATGACACTTATAAACAAGATTAAAAACTCAAAAATAACTAACAAAACTAAACTCATTTCCTTTGATATAAAGAACCTATATAGTAACATTCCTATCAAAGAGACTGTCCACATAATATATAATTTCTTACTTGACAACCTCCACCTTCACAAAGAACTTAATTACTTGGACATAGACAACATAATAGAACTTCTAGAACTTGTAAATAAACAAAACTTTTTCCTATTCAAAGAAAAATACTATTGTATGAAAGACGGCCTCCCTATGGGGTCAAGTATTTCAGGTTTGATGGCAGAATTTTACATAGATAAACTGGAGGAATTGTTGTTTTCAACAGAGTATCAATTTATTACAAGAGATATAGTTAGTTACAGCCGTTACGTGGACGACATCTTTATAATGGCAGCCAAGCTCAGCTCCACGCCTTACATAATATATTAAACAATTTGGGAGCATTGGAATTTACCGTGGAAAGAGAGAGTGAGGGCACCCTGCAGTTTTTAGATCTCTTGATAACAAAGGATGTGCCCAACATGAATCTCAAATTCGAGATCTACAGAAAACCTACACCAACTGACATTATAATTCCTTTCGATTCTTTTAATTCTTTGAACAACAAGATGGCATCCTTCAGATTTTTATTTCACAGAGCACTAACAGTTCCGATGAACACCGATACCTTCCATAAGGAAATTAATAATATACTCAACATAGGCACCAATAATGGTTATTCCATCTCTGACATGCAACATATCTACAATGCTGTAAAAAAGAATATGATTACTAAAGAAATATACCCCCATACTGTCAAAAAAGATAAAAATTACATATCCCTAAATTTTCAGGGGAGCATATCTTACAGAATCAAATCTAATCTAGATAAATTCGATATAACTACCTCATTTAAGACCAGATCAAAATTAGGTAACATACTAACCAACAACAAACCCAAGATAAAATTAATGGAAAAATCTGGAATCTACCAAATCAATTGCGGAAACTGCCCTAAGGTCTATATTGGACAGTGCGGCCGTAGTTTGACAAAACGGTTCAAAGAACATAAATCAGACAGCAACTCAAGTGTGTTCAAACATTTAATGGAAGAAAATCACCACATTGACTATGACAACATTACCTTGCTACACGAAATTAACAAGGGTAGAAAAATGCATATCCTTGAGGAGCTTGAGATTTTTAAATATAATCAACAACATCCAGGTCAGCTGCTCAACGAAAATATTAATACTTTTGCAAACGAACACCTGTTTACTAGACTTTTCAAAAATCGCGCCGAGTGTGCAATAGAGAACACATGACCGCTACCTAGCTTTCTCTGTCTACCATACGCCATCATTATTATTGAATACGCGCTGTTGACACCTGAGGTGAATTGCTTTGATTTTACATGTGTTTGAGCCAGTAATCGTCAATACCTTATTGTTGTGCTTCGCGCTTAATGAATGTGTCATTTACTTTTGTGTAATTTTAGTTGGGAGTTTCATATCTGTGAGTTGTGCAGTTCGTAACACTTTTGTATACCGAGTGACATGACGTCACACCGAATGACCTTGCTTCTATTGTTGGAATTGTAGCTTGACGGTAGATTCTTAATTTATTTTGTATTGTTTTCTGAATGTTAATTTGTAAAATTTTGTACAGTGGCTGAAGACGAGACGAGCGTCTCGAAACCAGGTCCCACATATCCTGGTTTCTTTGAAGGGTGATTTAATTTCAATAACATGAGTATCGTTTATACTTTATACCATCCGGAGAGGCCCCAAAAATGGGATATTCCTTTGTTAAAAATAAACCACAACTGTTTACTTGAATTCCCTTCGTCCTCAATATTTCAATAGCGACAGTTTCCATTTCTTTACCTCTTCGCATCGCAGCGGACTCGAATACTTTAGCTCCAAAGATGATTTCGACTAAAGAACCATCGGTTTTAAATCTTGACGCTGTGTATATTGTTCATGTTGTCACTCTAGCATACCGCCATTCATACCACACGAGACTTTATTACCTTGACATTTGTTTCTGCCACTTCGTGAATGTCTCCCATCTTTTTTTTTTGCAAAATTCAATAAAATTTGCACAGGTGCGATGTCCTTTACCATATAATATTTTGAATTCACAAAATAAGGTATGCATGGACAGATGTTCAAAATCACTCTCACTTAAATACCTAATTATTTAATTTTGAATACCATTACCATTTACTGAATACCATTTACTGTCGCATTCCTGATAGTTTTCAATATTTACAGTTCCAATATCTTTTGCTAAAATTACTTCACTGACGATCCAATCTGCGACAATTTCGGTTTCTGCCAATAGGATGTCACAGATGTTGGCGATGGTTCCTCACTTCGGCGATATAGCCCCACATTAGTAAAGCAACGAAATGTTTGCAACAGCCTTTACACGCAACACAATTCTTGCATTTAACATTTAAAACGTGTCCCAAAACTTCATCTAACACACAGGATACTGTGTATGGTTTTTTCGTAACCGAATGCTGAGATGTAATTCTAGCTTTAATCGTGCAAGTCTTATCACTCCGTTGAAGTTGAACATAACCTATAGCGTTATCCCCATATTCTTGCCTTGATGATCTAAACATATCATTATATTAATTATACTCATATTATAACATTTGGATAATATCTTACCGCTCACCGTTTAATCCCTTTCATTTCAGCGCCCCAGAAATAATGGTTTTCGTTGAAAAAAGTTATAATGGTAATTAGATCGATCGTAGGCAAATTTTGCGAATTCGCTTTGGTAAAACCATCTTCCACAGAACACATGCTTGCACTGGTAACTTAACAACTTGTTACAACTTACTTAATAAGTAATAACTTTACGATACGGTGTAAACACCACCGTCGAAGTTTGTCAACACACATACAAACAAACAGCGGTGCAAACACTGTTGCAAGAAGTTACCCTAGGTTTTGATCAATTTCTTGGCTACGGTGCCGATTCTACACTTGGCCAATCACGACAGTGATCGGAAAATTCAAATTTTAATTGTAATTTTCTCAACAAATTCTGAATGTAATTTAATTTTAACTTAACAGAATTTCGGGTTATATACTGTAAAATCACTTAATACACGCTTTTGCTTAAATTTCCACATGACCGTAATACCCTATTACGTGTTTTGTTGCAGGGACTAAAATAACAGGAAACCTGATTTAATCAGCTTTTGTAGGCGGCTTAAGTAGTGTTTATATCTGATTATTAAGAACCATGAATAATAAACAAAAAGATTTGTTATCAGTTTTTTATTAAGCATTTCGTACATGTAATTATGTTTTTACAAAAAATCTAAGCTGAACGTCTTTGGTAGCAGGACAAAAATAAAAATGAGCTCACAGGTGACTGTCAAGAATGGAGTGGCCCAGGGATCACTGATGGGTCCAGTGCCGTTGTGTCTGTTGATCAACGACCTTCCAGTGATCATGTCTGCCACAATCGTTCTATTTGCGGATGACACAACATTTCTTACAAGAGACACATTCTCCAGTAAAAAATAAATCGGCCCTATAAGAGGTAAAAGGTGGTTCGGCGCAAATGGATGAATAATACCAAAACATCAACAATAAGAAATGAAAATGTTTAACGACATAATTTGTCAAATTAATATTTATAGGTTAATAATATGGTGATATACAGGCGGGATGTAAATTTTAAATAAATCAAAAATTACAGCACAACCTGGATTTGAACCAGCGACCTTTGCGTTTCTAGCACAATGCTCTCCCAACTGAGCTACTGAGGCCTATGTCATTTGTTAGATATAATTTGTCATAAATCTAGGAAAGGAAGTAGTGATTACTACCAACAACTAACCTATCTTGACGTGCACCTATCAAATGTCATCTACTTGGAAGTAGGGTTCACACCAAACAACGGATTGTCAAATTGTTTGGTGTGAACCCTGCAGATTGTGGCTGTAATTTTTGATTTATTTAAAATTTACATCCCGCCTGTATGTCACCATATTATAACCTATTAACAATAAGCTTCACAAGCAAATGGAATACAATAATCCAGGCATCCTCAAGAAAACTACTAGGTATACCCCTAGCCTCTCATCTCATCTGGCTAGGTCACACAAATGCTCTTACCTCGGTTCTCTGTACGGCAACATATGCTATTAGAAGAGTGAGACAGATTGTTTCACTCCGCTAATAGCTTTTCATCCTGCAAAAGAAAGCTCCACATGACATATTGTATTACCAGCTTTGACGCGTGGCCTGAAGACGGTAGTTTATACTTCCGAAACGTGTAGCCCCAAGATTCATAATAAAAAAATTACATACTAACATCGGACACTACTGCCGTTTTTAATTTTTTAACTTATTATTTAATAAATCCGTTGGAATGGAACCTTATATCTCTTTATTGGAAAATATACATACTACAGTAGTCCCGATCATCCGAGCTAGTGCTGTGCGGTTGTTTCTTTTTCAAAGCAAATATTGCAATCCTGATATTGAGGATTCCCATGTTTAAACGTTCTGGGGCTGCATATTATGTACACACCGGTAACACAAATCAGTTGGGAATCGAACAACCGGGATACGGATCATGCAGAGTATCGGTTAATAAGGGCTTCGATAATTGGGACTCAATTGTAAATGATTCTGTACTAATATTTAGAATTATTTATATTAGAAGATGTCGTTCAGACACGATAATTTAGAATTGCTAGTTTGAGAGTCCATGCTTTAAGGCGCCTAAGAGTCTCTCGTACAGTTTGTCAACCCAGAAGAATTGTTGGTTATAGTCATGCCACAGAAACAGCCAATATATAGCTAGATTGTAGACTTCCGCAGTCTGAGTTAATGATATATTGATTTCTGGGTGGAAACCGCGTTGAGGACTTTGAAGCAATCAACGTTTCGCGCTCTGTTGCAAGAGGCATCTTCAGGACTAAGTTATCAAACCAAATGCTAAGAAGATACTGTCGTCTGTTGGGACGGGGCTTTATATATGAGTGGGGTGGAGTCACCAGATGGTGTTTGGAGTGGGGGTAACGAAGTGGAAGGGGTAGGGTTAACAGGTAGTGGGCCAGCACGTAGAACCGGTTGGGACAGGACTGATTTCCAGGTATGATGTAAATGAAAACCATCGTCTCTATTGATATTAGAGGGGTGTTTTAGGAATTCTATTGATTCCCGGATCCTTCTAGGGTAGTAATGGGATTCACGGGCAAGGATTTTGGTATGTGTAAACAGGATGTCATGTCCCGTGTTGTAAATGTGTTCAGCGAGAGCTGAACCAGCGATTTGTAGCAATCTAGTGCAGCGCTCGTGTTCAGATACTCGGACGCTAACTGATCGCTTCGTCTCGCCAATATAGACACTTCTACAAGCACATGGAATCCGGTATAAACCAGGGGAAAGAAGAGGTGAAATTTTGTCCTTTGTGGAAGGAAGTAAGTCCGATAGTTTGGAAAGGGGTTTGAATACCGGTTTTATGTTGTACTTGCGGAGGATGCGTCCAATACGATCTGTCGTACCCTGGACGTAAGGAAGGAAAGCTGTTGCAATTGGGACGTCCTGATGCTGATGAGGTGTGTTATCGGTTGGGTTTAGGTGTCAGGAAATAGTTTTAATTATCGAGGACTTGGGATAGTTGTTTTGGGATAAGACTTCGATTAAGTGGTCAAGTTCGTTTTGGAGGTATGTGTTGATCACTGCTTGTTTCTGTGGGTGTGGGTGGGTTTTCTATACACGGTATGTTCAAGGGTGCCGGATGGAGTGCGAGTAACTAGGACGTCGAGGAAAGGGAGAGAACCATCTGTTTCCACTTCCATGGTGAAGCGTATGTCTGGGTGTTGTTGGTTGAGGGGACAGAGCGCGAAACGTTGACTGCTTCAACGTCCTCAACGCGGTTTCCACCCGGAAATCAATATATCATTGACTCAGACCGCGGAAGTCTACAATCTAGATATACAAACCTCTACGGGGAGGAGATCCAGAAAAAGACCAAAGAGTTTTGCAAACTCCGCTTGAAGATAAGTCGTCTCCTTTGTTCCTTAACCTTCCTTGTCAGTTGTAGAGACAACAAGAAGATCCCAACCTGCCTCACAGTCAAACACCACATCCAATCCTTCTCTGCCTCTCAAATCTTTCGTCGAGCAGGTCAAGCTCTCGTCCGCGAGAGAATTCGACATGTGAGACGTGATTTGAATAAGTTGTCCACCCAAGTATTTCTCCTACACCTAGTATTATCACATTCTTTATCACATCATGATTTTGACCACCTTGACCGAATTTCCGCAGCTCAAGCTGATCGAACCGTACCCTTACTACCGAAACCCACAAACTCAAATTCAACAACCTCTCCGCTCCTAACATGCCCAAACAAATATCACTGTAGCATACCGTTGTCAACCATTCCAAACATATCCCAACCTCAAACGAAGAATCTCTTTTGTCGAAAGGTTTTTACAAGCCCTTACTCCAAAACCCTTACTCCAATCCCTTACTCCAAAAAGTATTCCTGTTGAAACCATCATTTCCTCAGTAGAATCCTCTATCTTCAAACTTCCACCCGATATTGCCGATGCCATACATCACGAAACCACGAAAATCCTTAAGCATGCCAAACCCGCAACACCAAATTACTTCAAGTCCGAACTAACCGCTCTCAAATCCCTAAAATCCAACACTGACATCGTCATCCTCAAAGCTGACAAAGGTAACACCACTGTCATCCTTGACCCTCAATCCTATGAGGAGCAAATGAATTTTCTGCTCAACGACCCGTCATACCATATCCTTAGTCGTGACCCTACTTCCCGCCTATCCCGCCAAATTAATAATCACATCAAACACTCTCCCATCCCAAAAGACACACAACAAGCCCTAATTCCGAGAGACTCCCGACCTCCTAGACTGTATAGTTTACCTAAGATCCACAAACCTAAACATTCCGCTACGTCCTATAGTCAGTTCAATTGCCAGTCCTACCTATGCTCTTTCCAAGTTTCTTGCCAACATCCTACACAAATATACCGGTAACACGGACTCCTTCATCCTCAATTCCCAACATTTTGTGCAAAGAATCGAAAACCTATCCCTTGATCCTCAAGACCTCCTGGTTAGTTTCGACGTTGAGTCATTATTTACCAAGGTTCCAATCCAGGATACCATCACTATAGTTACACAACTCCTTACATCTGATAACCAACCATCCTGTTACGCTGACGTGGTAGGTGCTTGTCTATCTTCCACTTACTTCCAGTTCCGAGGCACGTTCTATGAACAAGTTTCGCGAGCTGCCATGGGTTCACCCTTATCCCCTGTTGTTGCCAACATTTTCATGGAGGCGTTTGAACAACAAATCCTTGCGTCACACAACCTCAAGCATAAATGTTGGTTCAGATACGTGGATGACACCTTCGTAATTTGGCCGCATGGACGGCAGTCCTTAAACAATTTTCTCGACTACCTCAACCAGCAACACCCAGCCATACGCTTCACCATGGAAGTGGAAACTGATGGCTCTCTCCCTTTCCTCGACGTCCTAGTTACTCGCACTCCATCCGGCACCCTTGAACATACCGTGTATAGAAAACCCACCCACACCGACAGATACCGCAATGCCAATTCCCACCATCACCAAGCTCAGAAACAAGCAGTGATCAACACCCTCGTGAAAAGAGCAATTTCTATAACCCACCGCACAACCTCCAAAACGAACTTGACCACTTAACCAAAGTCGTATCCCAAAACAACTATCCCAAGTCCTCGATAATTAAAACCATTTCCCGATACCTGAACCCAACCGATAACACACCTCATCAGCCTCAGGACGTCCCAATTGCAACAGCTTTCCTTCCTTACGTCCAAGGTACGACAGATCGTATTGGACGCATCCTCCGCAAGTACAACATAAAACCGATATTCAAAATTCAAACCCCTTTCCAAACTATCGGATTTACTTCCTTCTACAAAGGACAAAATTCCTCCTATTCTTTCCCCTGGTGTATACCGGATACCGGATTGTGCTTGTTGAAGTGTCTATATTGGCGAGACGCAGCGATCAGTTAGCGTCCGAGTATCTGAGCACGATCGCTGCACTAGATTGCGACAAATCGCTGGTTCAGCTCTCGCTGAACACAGATACAACACGGGACATGACATCCTGTTTACACATACCAAAATCCTTGCCCGTGAATCCCATTACTACCCTAGAAGGATCCGGGAATCAATAGAATTCCTAAAACACCCCTCTAATATCAATAGAGACGATGGTTTTCATTTACATCATACCTGGAAATCAGTCCTCTCCCAACCGGTTCTACCTGCTGGCCCACTACCTGTTAATCCTACCCCTTCCACTTCGTTACCCCCACTCCAAACACCATCTGGTGACTCCACCCCACTCATATACAAAGCCCCGTCCCAACAGACGAGAGCATCTTCTTAGCACTTGGTTTGATAACTTAGTCCTGAAGATGCCTCTTGCAACAGAGCGCGAAACATTGAGTGCTTCAAAGTCCTCAACGCGGTTTCCACCCGGAAATCAATATATCAGCTAATATATAGCTTTTTGTGATTCTTGGCTTACTTTAGTCTTTTTATCCTCTTTGTGCATAAAAATTTAAGAACATTAAGGTGTATTAGCTGTTGCAGGCTTGACCAAAGACCTATGGAAATTATAAGACGCAACACTCCGGACAGTTGCTTCGATGTTTGGGCACTCCATCTCAGGGACCGTGAACGGTTGTGTGATTAGCTTTTAGGCGGGGTGTGTAGCGATTAGAAATAGGACAGCAGCGTTTAACATTGTTGGCTGTAGACAAACGCTTTTGCAGGGGCCACCCGAGTACACACAAATTCTTTTAAATAGGTTTAGCCCTCTCTATCTCACTTTCAAAAAGTGGTTCCATTTTTGACTGACGCGTCTTTCATGACAGTTAAATTGCTTTAGCGCTCTGAACGTGGTTCATGTTTCCAGTGTTGCCTCATATATAGGATCTCTAGTCATTTGCTTGACTATAGAATAAGCAAAAATATGTCACCGAGAATAAAGAAACCAACCAAATCTGTCTAGGTCCGCTTTGCTGTGACCTGAAGTTTCTTTATTTCCTGTTCTGACAGATACTGATTTTTCGATAGTATTATTCGATAGTACTGATATTTATTTATTATTTATTATTTATTATTTATTATTTATTATTTATTATTTATTATTTATTATTTATTATTTATTATTTATTATTTATTATTTATTATTTATTATTTATTATTTATTATTTATTATTTATTATTTATTATTTATTATTTATTATTTATTATTTATTATTTATTATTTATTATTTATTATTTATTATTTATTATTTATTATTTATTATTTATTATTTATTATTTATTATTTATTATTTATTATTTATTATTTATTATTTATTATTTATTATTTATTATTTATTATTTATTATTTATTATTTATTATTTATTATTTATTATTTATTATTTATTATTTATTATTTATTATTTATTATTTATTATTTATTATTTATTATTTATTATTTATTATTTATTATTTATTATTTATTATTTATTATTTATTATTTATTATTTATTATTTATTATTTATTATTTATTATTTATTATTTATTATTTATTATTTATTATTTATTATTTATTATTTATTATTTATTATTTATTATTTATTATTTATTATTTATTATTTATTATTTATTATTTATTATTTATTATTTATTATTTATTATTTATTATTTATTATTTATTATTTATTATTTATTATTTATTATTTATTATTTATTATTTATTATTTATTATTTATTATTTATTATTTATTATTTATTATTTATTATTTATTATTTATTATTTATTATTTATTATTTATTATTTATTATTTATTATTTATTATTTATTATTTATTATTTATTATTTATTATTTATTATTTATTATTTATTATTTATTATTTATTATTTATTATTTATTATTTATTATTTATTATTTATTATTTATTATTTATTATTTATTATTTATTATTTATTATTTATTATTTATTATTTATTATTTATTATTTATTATTTATTATTTATTATTTATTATTTATTATTTATTATTTATTATTTATTATTTATTATTTATTATTTATTATTTATTATTTATTATTTATTATTTATTATTTATTATTTATTATTTATTATTTATTATTTATTATTTATTATTTATTATTTATTATTTATTATTTATTATTTATTATTTATTATTTATTATTTATTATTTATTATTTATTATTTATTATTTATTATTTATTATTTATTATTTATTATTTATTATTTATTATTTATTATTTATTATTTATTATTTATTATTTATTATTTATTATTTATTATTTATTATTTATTATTTATTATTTATTATTTATTATTTATTATTTATTATTTATTATTTATTATTTATTATTTATTATTTATTATTTATTATTTATTATTTATTATTTATTATTTATTATTTATTATTTATTATTTATTATTTATTATTTATTATTTATTATTTATTATTTATTATTTATTATTTATTATTTATTATTTATTATTTATTATTTATTATTTATTATTTATTATTTATTATTTATTATTTATTATTTATTATTTATTATTTATTATTTATTATTTATTATTTATTATTTATTATTTATTATTTATTATTTATTATTTATTATTTATTATTTATTATTTATTATTTATTATTTATTATTTATTATTTATTATTTATTATTTATTATTTATTATTTATTATTTATTATTTATTATTTATTATTTATTATTTATTATTTATTATTTATTATTTATTATTTATTATTTATTATTTATTATTTATTATTTATTATTTATTATTTATTATTTATTATTTATTATTTATTATTTATTATTTATTATTTATTATTTATTATTTATTATTTATTATTTATTATTTATTATTTATTATTTATTATTTATTATTTATTATTTATTATTTATTATTTATTATTTATTATTTATTATTTATTATTTATTATTTATTATTTATTATTTATTATTTATTATTTATTATTTATTATTTATTATTTATTATTTATTATTTATTATTTATTATTTATTATTTATTATTTATTATTTATTATTTATTATTTATTATTTATTATTTATTATTTATTATTTATTATTTATTATTTATTATTTATTATTTATTATTTATTATTTATTATTTATTATTTATTATTTATTATTTATTATTTATTATTTATTATTTATTATTTATTATTTATTATTTATTATTTATTATTTATTATTTATTATTTATTATTTATTATTTATTATTTATTATTTATTATTTATTATTTATTATTTATTATTTATTATTTATTATTTATTATTTATTATTTATTATTTATTATTTATTATTTATTATTTATTATTTATTATTTATTATTTATTATTTATTATTTATTATTTATTATTTATTATTTATTATTTATTATTTATTATTTATTATTTATTATTTATTATTTATTATTTATTATTTATTATTTATTATTTATTATTTATTATTTATTATTTATTATTTATTATTTATTATTTATTATTTATTATTTATTATTTATTATTTATTATTTATTATTTATTATTTATTATTTATTATTTATTATTTATTATTTATTATTTATTATTTATTATTTATTATTTATTATTTATTATTTATTATTTATTATTTATTATTTATTATTTATTATTTATTATTTATTATTTATTATTTATTATTTATTATTTATTATTTATTATTTATTATTTATTATTTATTATTTATTATTTATTATTTATTATTTATTATTTATTATTTATTATTTATTATTTATTATTTATTATTTATTATTTATTATTTATTATTTATTATTTATTATTTATTATTTATTATTTATTATTTATTATTTATTATTTATTATTTATTATTTATTATTTATTATTTATTATTTATTATTTATTATTTATTATTTATTATTTATTATTTATTATTTATTATTTATTATTTATTATTTATTATTTATTATTTATTATTTATTATTTATTATTTATTATTTATTATTTATTATTTATTATTTATTATTTATTATTTATTATTTATTATTTATTATTTATTATTTATTATTTATTATTTATTATTTATTATTTATTATTTATTATTTATTATTTATTATTTATTATTTATTATTTATTATTTATTATTTATTATTTATTATTTATTATTTATTATTTATTATTTATTATTTATTATTTATTATTTATTATTTATTATTTATTATTTATTATTTATTATTTATTATTTATTATTTATTATTTATTATTTATTATTTATTATTTATTATTTATTATTTATTATTTATTATTTATTATTTATTATTTATTATTTATTATTTATTATTTATTATTTATTATTTATTATTTATTATTTATTATTTATTATTTATTATTTATTATTTATTATTTATTATTTATTATTTATTATTTATTATTTATTATTTATTATTTATTATTTATTATTTATTATTTATTATTTATTATTTATTATTTATTATTTATTATTTATTATTTATTATTTATTATTTATTATTTATTATTTATTATTTATTATTTATTATTTATTATTTATTATTTATTATTTATTATTTATTATTTATTATTTATTATTTATTATTTATTATTTATTATTTATTATTTATTATTTATTATTTATTATTTATTATTTATTATTTATTATTTATTATTTATTATTTATTATTTATTATTTATTATTTATTATTTATTATTTATTATTTATTATTTATTATTTATTATTTATTATTTATTATTTATTATTTATTATTTATTATTTATTATTTATTATTTATTATTTATTATTTATTATTTATTATTTATTATTTATTATTTATTATTTATTATTTATTATTTATTATTTATTATTTATTATTTATTATTTATTATTTATTATTTATTATTTATTATTTATTATTTATTATTTATTATTTATTATTTATTATTTATTATTTATTATTTATTATTTATTATTTATTATTTATTATTTATTATTTATTATTTATTATTTATTATTTATTATTTATTATTTATTATTTATTATTTATTATTTATTATTTATTATTTATTATTTATTATTTATTATTTATTATTTATTATTTATTATTTATTATTTATTATTTATTATTTATTATTTATTATTTATTATTTATTATTTATTATTTATTATTTATTATTTATTATTTATTATTTATTATTTATTATTTATTATTTATTATTTATTATTTATTATTTATTATTTATTATTTATTATTTATTATTTATTATTTATTATTTATTATTTATTATTTATTATTTATTATTTATTATTTATTATTTATTATTTATTATTTATTATTTATTATTTATTATTTATTATTTATTATTTATTATTTATTATTTATTATTTATTATTTATTATTTATTATTTATTATTTATTATTTATTATTTATTATTTATTATTTATTATTTATTATTTATTATTTATTATTTATTATTTATTATTTATTATTTATTATTTATTATTTATTATTTATTATTTATTATTTATTATTTATTATTTATTATTTATTATTTATTATTTATTATTTATTATTTATTATTTATTATTTATTATTTATTATTTATTATTTATTATTTATTATTTATTATTTATTATTTATTATTTATTATTTATTATTTATTATTTATTATTTATTATTTATTATTTATTATTTATTATTTATTATTTATTATTTATTATTTATTATTTATTATTTATTATTTATTATTTATTATTTATTATTTATTATTTATTATTTATTATTTATTATTTATTATTTATTATTTATTATTTATTATTTATTATTTATTATTTATTATTTATTATTTATTATTTATTATTTATTATTTATTATTTATTATTTATTATTTATTATTTATTATTTATTATTTATTATTTATTATTTATTATTTATTATTTATTATTTATTATTTATTATTTATTATTTATTATTTATTATTTATTATTTATTATTTATTATTTATTATTTATTATTTATTATTTATTATTTATTATTTATTATTTATTATTTATTATTTATTATTTATTATTTATTATTTATTATTTATTATTTATTATTTATTATTTATTATTTATTATTTATTATTTATTATTTATTATTTATTATTTATTATTTATTATTTATTATTTATTATTTATTATTTATTATTTATTATTTATTATTTATTATTTATTATTTATTATTTATTATTTATTATTTATTATTTATTATTTATTATTTATTATTTATTATTTATTATTTATTATTTATTATTTATTATTTATTATTTATTATTTATTATTTATTATTTATTATTTATTATTTATTATTTATTATTTATTATTTATTATTTATTATTTATTATTTATTATTTATTATTTATTATTTATTATTTATTATTTATTATTTATTATTTATTATTTATTATTTATTATTTATTATTTATTATTTATTATTTATTATTTATTATTTATTATTTATTATTTATTATTTATTATTTATTATTTATTATTTATTATTTATTATTTATTATTTATTATTTATTATTTATTATTTATTATTTATTATTTATTATTTATTATTTATTATTTATTATTTATTATTTATTATTTATTATTTATTATTTATTATTTATTATTTATTATTTATTATTTATTATTTATTATTTATTATTTATTATTTATTATTTATTATTTATTATTTATTATTTATTATTTATTATTTATTATTTATTATTTATTATTTATTATTTATTATTTATTATTTATTATTTATTATTTATTATTTATTATTTATTATTTATTATTTATTATTTATTATTTATTATTTATTATTTATTATTTATTATTTATTATTTATTATTTATTATTTATTATTTATTATTTATTATTTATTATTTATTATTTATTATTTATTATTTATTATTTATTATTTATTATTTATTATTTATTATTTATTATTTATTATTTATTATTTATTATTTATTATTTATTATTTATTATTTATTATTTATTATTTATTATTTATTATTTATTATTTATTATTTATTATTTATTATTTATTATTTATTATTTATTATTTATTATTTATTATTTATTATTTATTATTATTATTTATTATTTATTATTTATTATTTATTATTTATTATTTATTATTTATTATTTATTATTTATTATTTATTTTATTTATTATTTATTATTTTTATTATTTTATTATTTATTATTTATTATTTATTATTTATTATTTATTATTTATTATTTATTATTTATTATTTATTATTTATTATTTATTATTTATTATTTATTATTTATTATTTATTATTTATTATTTATTATTTATTATTTATTATTTATTATTTATTATTTATTATTTATTATTTATTATTTATTATTTATTATTTATTATTTATTATTTATTATTTATTATTTATTATTTATTATTTATTATTTATTATTTATTATTTATTATTTATTATTTTATTATTTATTATTTATTATTTATTATTTATTATTTATTATTTATTATTTATTTATTATTTATTATTTATTATTTATTATTTATTATTATTATTTATTATTTATTATTTATTATTTATTATTTATTATTTATTATTTATTATTTATTATTTATTATTTATTATTTATTATTTATTATTTATTATTTATTATTTATTATTTATTATTTATTATTTATTATTTATTATTTATTATTATTATTTATTATTTATTATTTATTATTTATTATTTATTATTTATTATTTATTATTTATTATTTATTATTTATTATTTATTATTTATTATTTATTATTTATTATTTATTATTTATTATTTATTATTTATTATTTATTTTTATTATTATTATTTATTATTCATTATTGATTATTTATTATTTATTATTTATTATTTATTATTTATTATTTATTATTTATTATTTCATTTTTATTATTTATTATTTATTATTTATTATTTATTATTTATTATTTATTATTAATTATTTATTATTTATTATTTATTATTTATTATTTATTATTTATTATTTATTATTTATTATTTATTTATTTATTATTTATTATTTATTATTTATTATTTATTATTTATTATTTATTATTTATTTATTTATTATTTATTATTTATTATTTATTATTTATTATTTATTATTTATTATTTATTATTTATTATTTTTTATTTATTATTTATTATTTATTATTTATTATTTATTATTTATTATTTATTATTTATTATTTATTATTTATTATTTATTATTTATTATTTATTATTTATTATTTATTATTTATTATTTATTATTTATTATTATTATTTATTATTTATTATTTATTATTTATTATTTATTATTTATTATTTATTATTTATTATTATTATTATTATTTATTATTTATTATTTATTATTTATTATTTATTATTTATTATTTATTATTTATTATTTATTATTTATTATTTATTATTTATTATTTATTATTTATTATTTATTATTTATTATTTATTATTTATTATTTATTTATTTATTATTTATTATTTATTATTTATTATTTATTATTTATTATTTATTATTTATTATTTATTATTTATTATTTATTATTTATTATTTATTATTTATTATTTATTATTTATTATTTATTATTTATTATTTATTATTTATTATTTATTATTTATTATTTATTATTTATTATTTATTATTTATTATTTATTATTTATTATTTATTATTTATTATTTATTATTTATTATTTATTATTTATTATTTATTATTTATTATTTATTATTTATTATTTATTATTTATTATTTATTATTTATTATTTATTATTTATTATTTATTATTTATTATTTATTATTTATTATTTATTATTTATTATTTATTATTTATTATTTATTATTTATTATTTATTATTTATTATTTTATTATTTATTATTTATTATTTATTATTTATTATTTATTATTTATTATTTATTATTTATTATTTATTATTTATTATTTATTATTTATTATTTATTATTTATTATTTATTATTTATTATTTATTATTTATTATTTATTTATTTATTATTTATTATTTATTATTTATTATTTATTATTTATTATTTATTATTTATTATTTATTATTTTATTATTTATTATTTATTATTTATTATTTATTATTTATTATTTATTATTTATTATTTATTATTTATTATTTATTATTTATTATTTATTATTTATTATTTATTATTTATTATTTATTATTTATTATTTATTATTTATATTTATTATTTATTATTTATTATTTATTATTTATTATTTATTATTTATTATTTATTATTTATTATTTATTATTTATTATTTATTATTTATTATTTATTATTTATTATTTATTATTTATTATTTATTATTTATTATTTATTATTTATTATTTATTATTTATTATTTATTATTTATTATTTATTATTTATTATTTATTATTTATTATTTATTATTTATTATTTATTATTTTATTATTTATTATTTATATTTTATTATTTATTATTTATTATTTATTATTTATTATTTATTATTTATTATTTATTATTTATTATTTATTATTTATTATTTATTATTTATTATTTATTATTTATTATTTATTATTTATTATTTATTATTTATTATTTATTATTTATTATTTATTATTTATTATTTATTATTTATTATTTATTATTTATTATTTATTATTTATTATTTATTATTTATTATTTATTATTTATTATTTATTATTTATTATTTATTATTTATTATTTATTATTTATTATTTATTATTTATTATTTATTATTTATTATTTATTATTTATTATTTATTATTTATTATTTATTATTTATTATTTATTATTTATTATTTATTATTTATTATTTATTATTTATTATTTATTATTTATTATTTATTATTTATTATTTATTATTTATTATTTATTATTTATTATTTATTTATTATTATTTATTATTTATTATTTATTATTTATTATTTTATTATTTATTATTTATTATTTATTATTTATTATTTATTATTTATTATTTATTATTTATTATTTATTATTTATTATTTATTATTTATTATTTATTATTTATTATTTATTATTTATTATTTATTATTTATTATTTATTATTTATTATTTATTATTTATTTTTTATTATTTATTATTTATTATTTATTATTTATTATTTATTATTTATTATTTATTATTTATTATTTATTATTTATTATTTATTATTTATTATTTATTATTTATTATTTATTATTTATTATTTATTATTTATTATTTATTATTATTATTTATTATTTTATTATTTATTATTTATTATTTATTATTTATTATTTATTATTTATTATTTATTATTTATTATTTATTATTTATTATTTATTATTTATTATTTATTATTTATTATTTATTATTTATTATTTATTATTTATTATTTATTATTTATTATTTATTATTTATTATTTATTATTTATTATTTATTATTTATTATTTATTATT